>OU618534.1:5517500-6117500 GCA_914829495.1 Eilema sororculum
TATCCTTGCTTGAAAGGTTTTCCAGCCAAAAATAATTCCATCAAGTAGGTACGTGCATAGCTTTTAAAACTGTTTAAATAGTACGTGTAAACATATCGGGGCGACAGAGTCGAGACAGGACGGCGCCATGACAGTTTATTTTGCGCTCTTTGCCTCGCTACGTCAGCTGTAAAATGAGCACTTTTCCTGTGCATGTTACCTGTAATAAATGTAGTTAGTTTATCCGCTTCGAATGTTGTTTTTCGTACCTTTATGATACCTATAAACATGTATTCACGATTATGGAACTCTGAAGAGAGGTAAAGTTTTCTTACACTTCCATTTCTTTAACTATGTTTTTCGACTTCACGTAAGTACTGTGGTACATTAGCTTCAAATACGAACTCATTTCTAGTGCTTCTGATTTCCCATTTCTTTATTTCCCACTAGCTTTTGCCCGCTGCTCCGCCCGCGTGGATGTCGGTTATCGCGACCAAACATAGCCTATGTCCTTTCTCATGGTCTAATCTACCCCTATACCAAATTTCATCAAAATCGGTTCAGTGGTTGAGGCGTGAAAGCGTAACATACAGACAGACATACAGACATACAGACAGACAGACAGACAGACAGACAGACAGACAGACAGACAGAGTTACTTTCGCATTTATAATATTAGTATGGATTTTATTATATCTAATTGGAACTCAAGAAGTTATGGTCAGACATACTATAATAGAAAATATCTTTACGGACATATTCTAAGGCGGTTTTATGATCTGTAATGACTAGTTAAGAGCTTAGTATTGTTCTTTATACAGGCAATTTAGTATCTTATAAATGGTTATAACATCAGTATTTTTGTACCTAATATAAAATACACATTGCTAATCCACTGTTTTGGTTCTGGTAGATATTTTGTGATCCTTGTGAATATTTTTTCTTCTTCAATAAAGCACCAATCCCGGTTACATTTGAAGATATAGATAAATTTATTTTTACTATTGACCCTCGAAAAAGGGCCCGTTATTCATCAAAAATAATGAATAAAACGCTCTGAATAAATTGAATTTAGAACCTGCGTAAATATTAGGAATAAGTATAGTTATAATGTTATAATAGAAAAAAAACTGAATTTGAAGAAAGAGGTTGCACATTCTCTGTATAAAAACGTATTAAAAACCATCAAAAAATATTGAACAGGCTGTATTGAATATGGCTCAGTTTAAAATTTTAAATTAATAAAAACAAATGCCATCTATTTTCTATCTAATCTTCTTTGTAAAAGTTTCTGTTCGTCTTCAGTGTGTTCTTAAAATAACTTCAACTAGAGATGAAAATTACACTCAAGTCTTATGTATTACTTACCCATAATAAAATTTGATGTACAATCAGAGAGTAATTATTTTCTCTTAGAAAATGATAAAAAGTAGAGTACCTAACACGTGAAAAAATAATTCATCTCGGCTCCTGTATCCCTCGATCCGCTCAGGTTTCTATCTAGAATTCCGAGCGTAGCGAAAGTAGAAACCTTCGCTCCTCTCGGTACACTTAGTGCCTCGAATAGAATTCACCTTTTTTTCACTTGTTGGGTAATCTACTATTATACTCGTAGAAAGTTTAAAGCTTGCAATTAAGAACCTGGTCCGTTCTCTTCCTACTCTTTTCTATAATTTGTCCTTTTTTTTGACGAGTTTTTCTGCCCTCTGTCACCCAAACCCAACCTGAAGAGAAAACTTAGACATCTGCGTCCGTAAATTAACACCACCTACACACACTTTACCAGTTTACTGTTTTTTTTACTTTTCTGTCCTTTTTTTCTTCTTCTTCTTGATCACTTAAACTTGATTGTCCTAAACACCGCTCTGGCACCGCACCTTTTCGATCTTCATTTTGGTTTCTCATTTTATTATTCTTCTAGAATCTCCAAGAAATTACTAGAAGAGTTTAAATATAGAATCTTCGGTTATATTTACCAAACAAAGATTTAGGCATACTATTATCTATTCTGTGATTTAGGTATATACATAAACTAGTAAAACCTTACAAAAATCACATCTTATTACAGGATTCGAATTCAAAGCATTCGGCCACACCGCTGTTATTTGACAATATGTTTGAATTTGAAAAACATCGGAAAAAATGAAATGCTCAAGTGAGACTTGAAATCACGACCTTTCCCTTACAGGAGGAATGCTCTTCCAACTGAGCGATTGAGCCACACCTGATTCATTTCAAATTTTCCTTCTCTTTATATCCGTCTTTAAGGGCGACGAAGATTTTCCGATGTTTTTCGAACTTAAAAGTTAGCATAATAAATGTTGTATAGCATTCATTCAAATATGTTCCAAATTATTCATCTAATGCTCAAATCAAATGACTGTGTATGTTACGTCATATTCGTAACAATACGTTTTAATCCCATACATTCATAATTTTATTCTACAATCCAGCCAGCGAATTACCACTTGTATAGTTGGGCTGGGCGTAACTGCTATAAGTAACAAAATGTTAGCAAAGTTAATGTTTAAAAATACACACAAATTACGTTCGTCTGTCCTTATTTTTATCCTATTTTTGTTTTTATTTATTAAAATAAAGTGACGTCCAAACTTCACATTTCGCCAGAGCAACAGCCCTGTGAGATTCGTACCCCCCTTGGCCCTTTCGTTATAAACAGGGTCAATAGACAGAGGGTGTTTTATTTGCGGTTCGATTTAATAAGGGCTCGTCTATACTGATGACCGCTATTTTTCATTAGTATTCTGCAGGAGACTAATGCCTGTACTAATAATAAAGCTTTTATACTAGTAATAAAGTTGAAGGAACTGTTTGTTAGTTGGTCATAAGTATAGGGTAGGTACCTAAGTGCGATTTGAAAAAACTTTTTCAACATTTACACCCCAGAACAGACTTGCCTTAGTATAGATGGTTAAACATCATGGATCATACTAACTCTACATGTATACTGGATATACATTTACGATCCAATACAGATACGATCGATCGACTTAAAAAAACGAAGGTGTAGGTATTTTGTGGTTTGTTCGATACTCAAGGAGATAACTGAACTCCAAAGGAGATACGATTTCATTTTTTCATATAAATCTTCTAATATATAAAATTCTCGTGTCACAGTTTTCGTTGCCATACTCCTCCGAAACGGCTTGACCGATTTTGATGAAATTTTTTGTGCTTATCCGGTATCTATGAGAATCGGCCAACATCTATTTTTCATCCCCCTAAATGCTGCAGCGGGAACGGGATCTGACGCCACGAGGGCGGGAAAAATTGGCGGTACGAAGTTCGCCAGGACAGCTAGTTTGTATATAAAGATGTAACAGTAATTATTTTTACATATCCTAGTAAGGATTTTTCAAGTAAGTGTTATACCATTTTGGAATTGTAATAAAATTACCTATCTTTTTAAGAACAGCATTTTTTTTTAATTATACCAATATTTGTAGATCATCGGGAGCAAAGGTGTAAAATTTTTAGTTTTTAAAAAAATGCCTTTTATTATTTTAATTCCCAGAGGGGATTTTTTTTTTATTTTTCTGGTGACCCTTGTGACCACCCCTATCACCCCTCTTCCTAGCTACGTAACCTTTTGGGACACCCTGTATACAGCCCAGACTCAGCCTCAGATATAGGCTCGTGTCAACAATAGTACCCGGAATATTATGGCACTAGGCTCACCCCCTATTACATGGGACCGACTACAAATGATTGGTGAAATGTAGGTGTTAATTCACCTCTGCCTAACCCTCCGGGGAATAAATGCGTGATTATATGTATGTTTGTATGAAAAACAAGGTGAGCAAATACGGTACAATAAAACATAGTAAAGCAGGTGAAACCGCAGGGCACAGCTAGTACTAATATATTAAACTGGCACGTACTTTGTCCAAGAAGGTTGGACACTTAGATTTATAATGGATGTCAAAGAGGTTGAAATGTTAGTGGGAGTGACCGAAGATCAAATTTTGTTGAACTCCACTTTCTCTTGGTTTTATTCGACCACGTTTATGAATTATCGCTCTGTCTAAGGTCGGATTTCAATAAAGAAAATAATTGCGAGAAAGGAGAAACCTCAATGATATTTTAGTGACAATATATACTGTCCCCCCTCCCGAGGAGGGCCAGACCGTAAGGTCAGTGGGGTCAGTGAGTGGTCTCTGGGTCAGTGAGGGTGCGAGGGATATGTCGAAGACAACCTCACCTCCAGCCTAGCACGACGACCTACCGACGGCGTGCAGTTTTAGTCGGTTCGGGTACGAACCGACTAAAACCCTGGTGCCTGTAATGGTGATGACCGTCTATCCTGAGACGTTGCCTTCAGCTTATCATCAGGTAAGGTGAAGTCATATTGACGTGTCTTTTATAAAAACAATCTAGTGTCGATAATGAAGGAATATAATTATAATACCGGTTACCCAAAGCATATTATAAGTATTATATCTTAGTACCTACGAATAGATAAAAAATGACATGTTTTCGTTACTTGAAAAATTCAAGGTCAAACAGCTTCCCTGTGAGATTTATTAGCCCCGTGCAGAATATTCACTTTAACTCTTGTACAGACATGAAAGAGGCAGTTGGCTTTACAAAGATCTGGAATTCGTGCAAAATGTGCCGTAAATCGAAGGTAAAGTACCTACAGAAAACGATAAAACCAAAGACGTACCTATGTATATATTACTTACAGTAAAGTTACCAGCACATATGATGACCCCACAGAATATGGAACAGAGAAAACAGGATGACCCAACAGAAAATGAGTAAGGTAGCCAGAACTCACTGGGGAGTTTTTGTACTGTCAGTAGGAAGACCAAAGGCTTATCCTGCTTTGTCTTCTGCACTGATGGCACAGAAACTCTCTGTCCTTACACTTACTGGGTCGGCACAGTGACAACTTTGCATCAGCTGGGCCGAGTACCTGGCTGCCACTTATCTATATATATAAAAAGCAATGCCACTTTTCGTTGTAATGTTATAACTCAACAACGCCTTTACCGATTTGGCTAATTTTGGTCTTGAATTATTCGTGAAAGTCCAGGGAAGGTTTTTACGGTGATCCACGCAGGCGGAGCCGCGGGCAAAAGCTAGTGAGATATAAATAAAATATTTATATTGCTTTATGCGACTTTCATCTGAAACGACCAAACAGGCATAAGTTTGTATCTCAAAGCGAAAATTGTAAAATCATATGAATCAGTACTAATACTCACCGGGATATTTTACCTTACATTGTTATCTCTTTGTTTCGAGTAACGAGCGATCACGGCGCTTGTAACAGTGCCGAAATATTGGTTACTGGGAACAAATAAAAACATGTTATAGACCTTTTCCGGTTAGTGTAACACTATTAATGTGAAATAACATATCAATTTAAAATCAAATTGATTAAGTTTACCAAAAAAAAAACAATTTTGAATTATTCTACACGACTCGCACGGGATGATACTGATTCCGAAGAATTACTTAAAAAACTTAAAACACTTTAGTATCTACTATATAAATCAACTAGCTTCTGCCCGCGGCTCCGCCCGCGTGGATGTCGGTTATCGCGACAAAACATAACCTATGTCCTTTCTCAAGGTCTAATCTACCCCTATACCAAATTTCATCAAAATCGGTTCAGTGGTTAAGGCGTGAAAGCGTAACATACAAACAGACAGACAGGCAGACAGAGTTACTTTCGCATTTATAATATTAGTATGGATGCTTAAAACAAGTTTTGAATATTTCTCAATAACAAGACCACATTTTCCAACACATTTTCCGATAATTTCCGAGCGGTGGCGGTGTGCCTATAAATTAGGATATATTTAGCTTCGTCGCACCAGAGCCTATAAATGTCAAATAAATTGTCCCCAATTCATCTTATCTGCTCGACAGACGTTTATTTCCCACACTGGTATTATACAAAATTATATATGTATAGCCAAACAGTATTTTGGTTGGCAACACTACACACTGGTGAGGATAAACACAGTCAATGACAAAAATAACTTCGCAAACATTTTTTTTATTACTATAGCTGTTATAAATTACCTACTTATTTTTGTATGTCATAAAATTTATTCATTGATATCCGTGTCACTTATATATATATAATATTATAAAAGCGAAAATAAGTCTGTCTGTCTGTATGTTACGCTTTCACGCCTAAACCACAGAACGGATTTTGATGAAATTTGGTATAGGGGTAGATTTGACTATGAGATAGGACATAGGTTATGGTTGGTCGTGATAACCGATGTCCACGCGGGCAGAACCGCGGGCAAAAGCTAGTATACAATACAAGTAAGTAGGTAAATTAAAGAAAACGAAACATTTAAACTGATGGAATAGACAATAGCTTAAGTTTATCTTCGGATCATTCTAAAACCACTTAGGGCAAAAAGGATAAAAATGTGTTCAACTTTTATAATTGACAAGTTTCCTTCAGTGTGAACGTGGAGTTACTCCATGGCCTACCTGCTAACGTGTTCTGTATGCCCATACACATAGAGTAACTTAAGAGCGCCTCCGACAATGCAATCCAAGTAGCAGCGCGCTAGGAAAATATAATTAGAGTCGCTATCGACACGATAGAAGAACAAGACTACATAACCCTAAATTGCTAGTAGTAGTAACATGTAACAGAAAAAAATGCAAAATCTGATTGGATTTTGTTCAGAATGGCTCCTGAACACCATCATCATTAGAGAGAAAAGTCCTTACCAGAATCTCGTCCATCAATCAGTACTTAGGTGTGTATCAGCTTACAATTGAGCTCTCTTAGAGGCCCTTGGAACCTCACCAGATCCCTACTTATACCTTGATCAATTTATCTATTTTCCCCCGCTCAAAGAATAGCTATCGCGGGGTAATGCCGCCAGTCTAAGGGCACGGTACCTGTTGAGGTCGATGGGTAAGTTACAGTCTCTTCCCCCCAATTTTTTTTCTCACGCCGAAGCGGGTCCTAGTGGCGGCTTTGGGGGTGGGAGTCCTCACACTCGCCACTTTGCTCACAGCGATGGTACGATGCGCGAACGCTTGAGGTGCGGCTGCCTCCTTCTGCGAGCAAGTAATGCTCGAGAATGAGGTGGCCGGTCGGGTCCGGACTAGATTCCGGGCCCGGGAAGCCCGCGAAGAGCGAAGGCGAACCGGACGTCGGAGATCGCAGAACGACCTCAGTCCTCCATGAGCGCTGGCCTGGGGGTGATAGGTGGAGCCGCCTGTCACCCTAGCAGAAAAAAAACGATATTACGACACGATAAAAATGGTGCTAAACTTAAGCAATATTACTAAACGGATAAAGAAAATATTATTAATAGTAGGGCTTTATTGTTAAAGGCGAGAGAATAAGATAAAAAATGTACCCGTCAGCTGTCACCTGCAGATCTTTTCTAGAACTCGCGCAGAGACGGCGCTATTGTGTATAATGTTTTATTATTTTATTTTTCAAGCTGGTAAGTTTGCATCTATCCATCGTCGATAACCCTGTAACAGAGCAATTAGAAAGAAAGAAAAGAATAATGAAAATTCAGCAGCAATTTTGTGAGTTTGTATATTCTGTAGAGTAGTCTTCGGAATCCCTGCACTAATTGCATATTTTTTTTAATACTCACGCCTGTATTCTCTGAAGGGGTAGGCAGAGGTGCTAGCACCCACATTTCGTCAGTTTATGTTTAGGTCCCAATAGGTGGCGAGCCTATTGCCATTAACCGGGCACTTATAAACCTGCGATAAATACACACATAACTTCGAAAAGCATCGAAAAGTCATTGGTGTGTGCCATGGTAAACCTGGGATTGAACCCGAGACCTCGTCTCAGCAGTCCATTACCCATACCACTAGGCTACCGCAGATTTTTCATCTGAAAGGTACATTATCCCTGATGAATAAGGCTATATTAATTTATTACAGTACTACCGAACAGTGTGGTGCAGTACCTAGTCATAAATCCCTCCAAATCTGGCAGATTCCTATACATCATTACGAAACCAATAAATTTCGACAGGCATATATAGGTTAAAGGGGTGCAATGGGGTGCAAAGTATGTCACGGGTGAAATCGGGAGAGGTCAGCTAGTGGTATATAAAACAAATAGCCAACAAATAGAAATAGTTCTATTAATGATATAGCCCATAAACTTGGGCAATTTAATTATTATGAGACATTCACCTCAAGTTATTATTGTCCGTCTTGACAATATCTCAATGTCATATTTTTATGGTCAGTAAAAAATACGATGACAAAACCGTAAATTAATGGCACCCGCATTTTTCATATCTGTCATTAAATTTTATCAAATAAAGTTCAACCTTTAGTTGTTTCAACCCTTTTCGGACTGAAATAGGGTCGCAAAAATATTATTGTTTGTTTTACTATTAGTAACTAAAATAAAAGTACTCGAGATTAAGCGTGTAAAGATGGATACAACGGTAACATTGGTTTTGTGTCGGATGACCATCGGTCTGACTCTCCCTATTTGGATATTCGAAAAGAAAATCTGCGTCAAAGCCTCGTCCATCAACCATTGACGATAATAAATTTGACTAGGTATATAGGATACCCGGTTCATTCTGTGACGCTGTCAATTTTGAGGATATAAAATTTTTCTCCCTTTCCAAGCACGAAATAAAAAACTATTTCACTTATTCGTTGACAGTCGAGGAGTGTCCATACAATGTACACTCCATTAGCCAAGCCCTACAGATCCCGAGTGTTCTCCTCAAACAATAAAATAAAACGAACATGACTATTGACCCCTTATCCGAGATAAGTGGTTCTATACTGTCTGGCGTTTTACATTCAGTCAACAAAGTATCGGGAATGAATGTTTTGTTTATGGTTCCAAATTCAAATTTTTGTTTTTTTTGTTGTTGTTTGATTGGCACGACCAGTGCTGTTTTTAGTTTTATAATATCTAGTGTGTATTGCGAATTTCATAATGGGCAAAAACATCGAACAAAGAGTTTGTCTTAAATTTTGCATCGCCAATGGAATTTCATGTTCGGAGACACTGAAAATGTTACAGAAGGCTTACGGTGAATCGACTTTATGAAAAACACGTGCTTATGAGTGGTACAAAGCGTTCAAAAGCGGTCGAGATGTGATGGAAGATGTGCCTCGTTCTGGTAGGCCATCAACGTCTGCAACTGAAGTTAACATCGCAAAAGTGAAGGAAATAGTGACTGAAAATCCTCATTCAAGTTTGAGAGAGATGGCCGCCAAACTTTCTGTATCTCACGAGTCGATCCGTACCATTTTAACTAATAATTTGGGTATGAAACGTGTTGCTGCCCGGCTAGTCCCAAAAGACCTTAATTTTCTTCAAAAACTAAATCGCAGGAGAGTCGCTGAGGACATGCTAGAACGGGTCAATACCGACCCAAAATTCATGAAACGCGTTGTTACTGGTGACGAGACGTGGGTTTACGAGTTTGACATGCATACTAGTCAATACCGAAATCAAAACCTTCGGAATGGCGCCTTCCAACTGAACCAAAACCGAAAAAACCACGTCAAAGTCGATCAAAAGTCAAAGTCATGTTGACTGTTTTCTTTGACTTTCGCGGTGTTGTGTACTCGGAATTTTTGCCGGAAGGTCAAGCGGTAAATAAAGAATATTATTTGAGCGTTATGCGACGTTTAAGGGAACAAATTCGACGAAAAAGGCCAGATTTGTGGAAAGAAAATTCTTGGATTTGCACCACGATAATGCGCCCTCGCACAAGGCCATCATTGTTAACGAGTTTTTGTCCAAACACTCAACAAATACCATCGAGCAACCACCATATTCACCAGATATGGCTTCAGCCGACTTCTTTCTTTTTCCTACACTCAATTACCACTTCGTGGCACCCGCTTTCAATCAGTAGAAGACATAAAGGAGAATTCGCGGCGTGAACTGAACTCAATTCCGGAAACAGCGTTTAAAAAATGTTTTGATGATTGGATTATTCGTTGGCGTAAGTGTATCGTTTCTGCAGGAGCATACTTTGAAGGTGATAAAATAAATTTGGATGAATAACAAATTTTTTGTGTATTATTGATTTTTTCCCGGTACTTTCTAGACAGAGTAGTAGTTCATACTCAAACTTACTTTCACATCTCTCCATGTATATTCACATTTTCATTTATATAATACTTTGCATAAAATACTACCTATATGTAATGATCCTTGAAAGGGGGAAGGCGGAGGTGTATTAAGTAACACTTACAATTCACCAACTATGATTTCCGATCCTACGTAGGTAATAGGGGGCAAGTATTGCCGTAAGCGGACACAATGTCATAAATAAATAAATATTCCTTCCTCCTTCACACAACGCTATCTAGACCCATGGTAAGCATAGCTTAACTAGCTTGTGTTATGGAATCTAGAATGCGTATAGACATACTTAGATACTTTTTTTGTAAATATATACATACTATACATAGAAACACCCAGACAATGCGCCACGGAGGCTGTCATGGGTTTAACGCTTACTGTATGTTACATAAACTGTGCCTAAATATTTTTATTGTACAATAATCCTCCTGCGTCCGTTATAGAAGTTCTTGAGATCATTAGAAAACCTTTGCCTAAAGTTGCCATTGCATTCCACAAATTTTCTAAATATATCTTCTACACTTACGGCTGTTCGTCAGTAAAATGCTTTACCTTTGCCTATAATACGTATTTTCTAGCACATTGTGTTTATATTTAGTTACTTATTGATAATTTCCTACTGGAAATAAAAATATTTTATAGTAGATATTCTAATAAAACACGAAAGTATCGCTACTAAATATTCCACAACGTATTCCACAACGCTAAGTAAGCTTAACTAGCTTGTGTTATGGAATCCAGAATGCGGTTAAACATACTTAGATGCTCCTTTTTTGTAAATACATACATATATACATAGAAACACCCAGACCAATGCAAATAGCCATTTCTAACAATAAGTAACCTTGTGCAGTTTCTATCTATGAACGAACTTGTACCCACAGCTTATCAAACAATTTGACCGCTTCGACTCGCCAATGACTTTTAAAATGGCTCATAATAAAATTAGTTCTAATTGAAAGCCCGTGAACACAGTTCTGTGGCCATGCAACCCACTGGACCGATTAGGACACACTTGGTTTGACTGATGCCAAGTCGACTGTGAATACGAGCGAACAATCTACCCTTTACACTTAGAATTGATATTGAAGCATTTTAAATAAAATTTTCATTCGTTTGATTTATTTAATGTTGACAAGGGTTAACGTGAATATTGGATATTTAAATAATAGTAATAAAAATAAAAATAATTGAATACGGCTCATTTATATTATCTCGAGCGCCGAGCGCGGTAAAATCAATATTTTTTGCTAAAATCCGTTTTTTTTATAAAGGACACGTCAATTTGACTTCACTTCACCTGATGGTAAGCTAAAGGCAAAGTCTCGGAAAGAGGTTCACCATCGTAAACATGTACCATTATAACAGTGGTGACACTCTACTTGACGGCCTCATCATGAATCCTTTTCACGCCGGGACTGTAGGACTGTAGGTAGTTTAGTCTGTTTCAATGGTGAGATATGACAAAAACCAAGGTAAGTAGGTATGTTTGAATATTATGTGTATGAGACATATACCCTTACAAACACACATTTTATTCTTATAATATTATAAGCATTTATAAGATTGCTAGGTTACCAAAAAATTGATTCACAATTTCGTTCAATTCACAATCATCTTACATCTTACTTATACATTATCAACTCGATATCGCAACTTAGATTATATTTTCTAAAAAGCTTTAGTTGTTCAGAAAAAATCAAATACATAATAGATTTTTTGGTAAGAGAAAATATTATTTTATTCATGTGAAAATTTTCTTTGTGTCCTCAAGGAATAGCTTTTCAATAACAAAAGACTAACTTTTATGGACATCGTTTTATTTGAATGGCTACAAAATTTATGTCAAGTGTAAAAATGAAAATATGTTTAGCTACTGAATAAATTTGTTCCTTTATTTAATTTACAAGTGAATTCTCACAGTTATGTAGCCGATGGCGTTGGTGGGTCACTTGAATGAATTGTACAGAACCGTTTACGTCGCCGGATAAGATCAGTATGCTTACGTTTCGTGAAGCATTTATGAAAAAAATTATTGAAGATATACCTGGCATCCTCCTCCGAATATTTTTCAAATCCAGTGAGGGTCGACTCTCAGTTTAAACTGAATGTGACCGACCCTAACTGGGTCGCAACTGGGTAGTTATGGATCTTGAAGGTCACGGTTTACGCATTCGGTTGATTCCCTTGGCCCGCAAAATAATTTAAAAATATTTTTAAATAACTAGCACCTACGAAAATGATACCTATTTGAAAAAAAAAACATAAGTAAGTAAAGCAATATGTTTCATCGTATTTTCAACTGTATATCAACTGACAATGTCGACTTATTTCGAAGCCCTTAACTACAAAATTCGGCCGTTTCAAACTTAGCTACGAAACGGTTAAATTTTGTTTTTTACGTGGAGCAACTGCCACTGACCTTCTCAACCTACAGGTGATATCGATGTTCTGTAGTTATACCAGGCCCTCGATTCTACTGAAACTAAACCACTATGGTGCCGCAGTCACTGTGAAAAATGACATTAAATTTTAAATTTATTTCTATACGCGTAAAGTTCAAAATGCAATAAAAACTGTTTCATTACACTTTTTCAATTACTTCGCAAAAACTCATTTAATTTTGAACTTTAAGAGCATTGATTTAAAGTCTATTATAATAATGCCATTTTTTTGAGCTGCGGGCAAAAGCTAGTACCTAAAAATTAATAGAAAGATACTTTTTAATGACCCGGATTATAGGGAGACGGAAACACGTGTGTTGGTAATAAATTCCAAGTTTTTATGAGGCAGCAAAAAAGAGGTGCGCAACAGTTTGGTCTGAAATGGTACGGTATTGCCCGCGACTTCACCCGCGTTTTCAGAACACATCACTACTAGTACAGTACTACGTTAACATGCTAGTTATTCATGCTTGCTGTGAACTAAACAATTAAAACGAAGTACATCGAGAGCATCATGAAAATATCTCCACGACAACTTGATGATAAAGTCGAACTGTTTTTACGTTGGAGCCGCGATATCTTTTAGTATAGGAGCTAGCAACGTTTTGAAAGTGAGAATTTTAGGACAGCTGATTTTGTGATATGCTGTCCTTCTTGCTCTATCGGTTAGAGTCTGGGCTATCTGGCTGGCGGGAGCGGTTGCGTTCATTACTGCGCATCCTACCTGTCCAGGTGATAATCCTGTATTTTCAAAACATTTTAAGAGGCGTAATTTTTAATTTTTTGTTTTTAAATAAGACTACCTGACATACTTTTTTTATTGCCAGACATTTCTGACATTGCTAATTATGTGCCATACGCGATTCTTTTAATTTTTTTTATAAAAATTTAAAAGTATTTTATAATGTCTGTAATTTTAACATTATGTTATTTAAGATAAGAAAAGCTTAAAATTAATTTGCCAGACATTAATTCGATTGTTAAACCTTGAATTAAAATAAAAAAGGCATGAAAAGTATTGCAGTATGATGCTAGTAGTTCGAAAGAGACAGTTGCAGAATAAGCTGAGAATAAGACAGAGAACCATTGCAAATATACCATTGATATTATCTGACCTCCTCCTCGTAACCTGTAGCCTAGCCCTGAATTCCTCAGTAAGGTACTGAGAGGATTCAGTGCTAAGCAGAACCAAAGGGGACTCAAACTGACATTTTGGAAAATGCCTCGCTCAATATTTATATTTTCCCTCGAGCGCAGAATATGATACACCCGGGGATGGTATCCGCCATGTGTGACTATCCCTAGCATATTAAACTCACTTATAAGGGCCTCTAGGTTTTGGCACCGACGCACGCCTTCCAAAGGCCCGGGACTCCATAGTCCCGAGATCACGGAACAGAGAAACAAAATAATAATAATAATAGGCTGCTATCGAGTCAGGGACGTTGCCAATTTTTATGACCACTGGTGTTACCCACCTGCTCCATAAGACAGGAAGTACCTCGAACCCCAGTAACTATAGACCGATCACGTGTTTACCATCGGTCTATAAACTTCTTACATCTATTCTGAGAGATAAAATAACAAAGCACATCTCTACAAATACTGTTATGAGTGCCTCTCAGAATGGATGTAGGAGTGGGGCCCGTGGTACTAAGGAGCTCCTCCTCATTGATATGGCCATTAGTCAACAAGTTGGCCGTAGCCGTAAGAATCTATCGACATGCTGGATAGACTATAAGAAAGCGTTCGACTCTGTGCCCCATACATGGCTCCTGAGGGTGCTAGAGTTGTATAAAGTAGATACAACTCTGTGCATCTTCTTGGCGTCATGTATGAGGCAATGGAGAACAGTTCTTAGCTATCCAGGATGTCGAGGGGTGTGCAGTAACGGCAAACCAATAAATATTGAGCGAAGCATTTTCCAAGGTGTCAGTTTGAGTCCCCTTTGGTTCTGCTTAGCACTGAATCCTCTCAGTACCTTACTGAGGAATTCAGGGCTAGGCTACAGGTTACGAGGAGGAGGTCAGATAATATCAATGGTATATTTGCAATGGTTCTCTGTCTTATTCTCAGCTTATTCTGCAACTGTCTCTTTCGAACTACTAGCATCATACTGCAATACTTTTCATGCCTTTTTTATTTTAATTCAAGGTTTAACAATCGAATTAATGTCTGGCAAATTAATTTTAAGCTTTTCTTATCTTAAATAACATAATGTTAAAATTACAAACATTATAAAATACTTTTAAATTTTTATAAAAAAAATTAAAAGAATCGCGTATGGCACATAATTAGCAATGTCAGAAATGTCTGGCAATAAAAAAAGTATGTCAGGTAGTCTTATTTAAAAACAAAAAATTAAAAATTACGCCTCTTAAAATGTTTTGAAAATACAGGATTATCACCTGGACAGGTAGGATGCGCAGTAATGAACGCAACCGCTCCCGCCAGCCAGATAGCCCAGACTCTAACCGAAAGAGCAAGAAGGACAGCCTATCACAAAATCAGCTGACCTGAAATTCTTTCTCGAAAACGTTGCTAGCTCCCGTACCATTTTATTAAGTCACAGGTTCACAGAGAAACAGTGTAGGTATATTAGAATTTCGGCTACTAATTTACTTTTCTAAATTCAAAAACTGGTATAAATTTGTTACAAATCTTAATATCATGGAAGAAAAACTTCAAAGGAGACCTTTAAAGGAACTTTTGAGACAAATCCAATTGTTACATCAGCACTCAACACAGCTCTCTTGCTGAAAATACACCGTTTTTCTTTCGCGCCTTTTTCAGATACTTTTAACCCCAAATGTCAAAGTAGGTGGCTTATTAAAAGGGGTGGGGAGGGGAGGGGGTAAGTAGCACTCTCACACCGCATACTGCTTCATTTAGAGTGACAGCTTACATTATGAAACCAAATTTACTTCAAAACTCGTGACTTATGTAATGTAACTCTTTTTTAAAAGAACTATTTTTGCTTTAACAACTGTTGATTTATGGCACACCGCAAATAAAGTGAGTCCCAAAAGAAACGAGAAAATGTTCCACGTAATATTATTTATATTCCTTTTAAGGTATATAGATACGAGTGAATTCGACATTCTCAGAGTCGCCTCTGAGGAATCCACCCGATGCTATTACGGCAGATAATATTTTTATAGGCCCCAAGAATATTGGAATAAACGAAAATAGATTTAATGTCAGCCCCGACTGAGATCGACATCATTGCTGCTTTTACGGCGATATGTAGGGAATGTAGATTGTTTCTGTACCTATCTAGGGCGAGCAAATAACTTACTGGATTAAGATATTTTATTACGCGATGATAGATTTATGATACTAAGGGCCGGTGCGACCAAACGCGAGTAAAGTTTATTCCTAGAATAAACAGCCATAACGTGGCTGATATTGGCTGTTTATTCTCGGAATAAAGTTTACTAGCGTTTGGTCGAATGTACCAACCATAAGTTTTTTAAGACGACTTGTGGGAGAAATGACTTGGTTGTATGTGAACGTGATCTTATGCGAGCTTTGGAAATATTGGCACTCGGATGAATCAGAGATGATTAATTGTGGCGAATCGGTTATCTGAGTAGAGCATAGATGATCATATACCTACTATTTGTAGTATGCAGTACAGTTGCAATTAGTATGATCTTAACACATTGAATTTAAAATAATGTAAAAAAATCTCTGATAATAATAAACAACGTTGAGAATATAAAACCATTTCTGAAGGCGACCCAACCAAACCAAATTGCATAGTGGAGAAGATTGGTCCAACAAAATTTGAGACAAAATTTAAAACTTACTATTTAGGTACATACTTTAATACGTAACAATTTTCATTCATGACTTTGAGAGCCATTGTTGATGGTTAGTCTAACTTTATAGTCAAAAATTGAGTTCTGATGCATTGTGATGAAAAGTAACATAAAATTTGCATTTTAATCGAAATTAAAATTGAGAGAACCCTACCCACCGGTCGGCTAAAATCTAGCTAATAAAAAAAGTAAGTCACTTGATATATTACGTCGTTCGGGTCGACATGAGCTCAGAGGTTATTGGTGGAGCTATCACCAATAACCTCAGAGCTTAAATCAACCCGAACCTGGAGGAAACTCTGATAAACGTTTTCATCTCAGGGTTGATGGTTAGATGGCAGTCATTCCCGAAAAAGGCACAATAAACGTAGCAAAGGAAAGGAGATGTAGGAGATACAACCGGTTTGGTTGGATACGGTTTTTTAATAGGACACGTCAATTTGACTTCACCTCGCCTGATGGTAAGCTAAAGGCAAAGTCCCGGAAAGAGGGTCACTATCGTAAACATGCACCATGTTAACATTGGTGGCACTCAGCTTGACGGCCTCATCAGATGCGCCCCGCTTAAAGGACCCGGGACTGTAGGAAGAAGTAAATACGTGAGCTAGCAGGGACTTCCAGGTCTTAATCGTGTGGTATAGGAATGAGTCACTGAATAGCTTGGTTCTAGAAGTAATATTTCGCACCATATATGGATAGCATCTTAGCCCTAGATAAAGAAGAACTATCTAAAAGGCTTGCCGCATTGATTGCTATTGTAAATTCAGTGTGCGGCGTCATCCACAGTACACTCTCCACTAATATGTGGCGTACTGTATCCTTGCTAACCCTATACTTACACCTCACGGAATACAATGTGATTGCCCGTTTAAATTGGGTATTTTCGTATAAAAAATGTCTCAACTCTACAATAAACACACCCGCAATCTAAGTCTGATATATTTATGCAAAACATTTTTATAACACACAATTCTGCGTCTTATAAAACTTATTCAGTGTATATAAAGTTCCTAACAATATTACCTGATCGTGTATTGAATTTATCCGACTCAGATAAAACGCAATCGTATTTCATTCCATCTTTGAATTACTCAATCCGAACGCAAAGTCGAGAACTATCGACTGATACTCGAACTTCTTCCAAACTAGATTACGCCTAGTATATGTGCCTGTGAAGTAAACTTCGTTGGCAAATCTAACATACTTTGCATATTTGATTGACAAATTCAAGGGGATTACTATGAAACATTTGAGACTTCTGGCCGACTTGAAACTCGAATGAAAGACGAAGCATAGTCATGTAAGTAGGTACAGTTGGCTGCAGAAGTCCGTTTGTAAATGAAACTGAAATTGTATGAAGTGACACACGCCATCTTCTAAATAAGTATACACTGGTTACTAAAATAAAAATAATCTGCGGTAGCCTAGTGGTATGGGTAATGGACTGCTGAGACGAGGTCTCGAGTTCGATCCCAGGTTTACCATGGCACACACCAATGACTTTTCGATGCTTTTCGAAGTTATGTGTGTATTTATCGCAGGTTTATAAGTGCCCGGTTAATGGCAATTGGCTCGCCACCTATTACATTGGGACCTAAACATAAACTGGCGAAATGTGGGTGCTAGCACCTCTGCCTACCCCTTCGGGGAATACAGGCGTGAGTTTATGTTATGTATGTATGTTATTTTATGGTTACTAATATAATTATTACTTAACTGTTACTTAATGCATCTCTTTCTGTCTCTACTTCTGTGTTTATTAGTTGTTTTTTTATTAATCCTCGACGCAAAGAGAAGGGTGTTATAGTTTTACGTGTCTGTCTGTCTTTGGCATCATAGCTACCGAACGGATAAAGCTATTTCAATTTAGTTTTTTTTTATTAAAGGCGAGTGTTTTTAAACATGTATGATGAAAATCGGTTGAGCCGTTTAAAAGTTGGTATGGGGGTTAAAGAGAGGAAAGGGAGTGTTAGGGGTCTTTGTTAATTTAATGCTATGTTATTTTTTTAATGGATCTAACGTTATCTACATTTCATTTTGTAATGAGTAATGTAATGTTCTTGTTTATTATATTTTATTCCATTATACAAAATTATAATAATACTCAGGTAACCAGCCAAGCTTTTGTCACGTAAATAAGAACACTGACCGTATTTCCGCGCTGGATCGCAATAGCTAGCCTTTGCACGAGGTACGACCCGGAGCGAGAGTCACCAGACTTTTCTCTTAATCGTTGACCTATGTCAGCCACTAGTTTTTTCGCTTCTATGCCCCAACTGTCCATGGTCTCGATCGTGACTTAAACTGTATACGGATTTCTGTTGCCTACATACTATGAAGTTTCGATTTCTTCCGATGGGGTTTAAGCCAAACCGAACTATCACGTACTGTCTTCGGATTCAATTTATGGACAAACGTATTCCATGAAACTGATTGCCCGAAACTTCGATCCGTAACTACGGATATTTTATGGTAGGTCCACAGATTATAATTACAGCTTCGTTCCCGAGGGATACGATCAACAAATTATTTGCTTCCATGTTTGAATTTGTTTGATTTGTATATAAATGCGACTGACAGTTTGATGTAACCCTGTATATTTATTACCCCACGGATGTCTCTGCGAAATGATTTTACTTTTTAAATTATCGAGGGTAAACAAGGTCGCTGATCAAAAGCAGTTTGCGTAGCCTACGGATATTCGTGTAACAGTATAAGTAAATAAAATATTCAAGCACATATTACACAGTGCCATTTGAATAAAATCGACGGTATAATAAAAATTTAAAAAATAATTTACAGGGAAAATCAGTTTTCGGAATAAAGCGTTTAGGATCTTTCTCTTTGAAAATTAGATGACGCTTACGTCCTTTTATCTTTTAACAATTATAGTGTCTATAAACGTCAACGCGGCGTAACAATTAACTACTACTTCAGTACAAGTTTGATATTGGTATACTATGCCAGTACCATTATATATTATGTGACTATGCACTCCTTAACATTCACACATTGGCAGTTATTAGACAATATTGACATAACTTACTCACACATGACGTGTATTTCAAGTCATCTTCGATGATGAATTTTGTTATAATAAATGTGTCCATGCAATATACCGGGTGTAAGGGGAACGCAGTACTCCAGGTACATAACACATTGGCATAAAAATAAAATCGATTTGGACAAAAAAAAAATTGTTTCGATTTTTTTTTTTATTATGAATTATTTGCTCTCCATCGTGGTAATAAAGCTAAATGAACGGTACTATATAGTATAACGGTAATTTCATAAAAAACACCACTACAAAAAAACATGTTCTTTTTATGAAATTACCGTTTCATTTAGCTTTACTAACACGATGGAGTGCAAATAATTCAACGTAAAAAAATCGAAAAAAAAAATTTTTTGTCCAAATCAATTTTATTTTTATGCCAATGTGTTATGTACCTGGAGTACTACTAGGGGTTTTCGACTTCGGGAGCGTTCCCCTTACACCCGGTATAGTCCAAGAGTTCAGAATTGGGTATTCTGCTGACTAGTCAAATTAGTTACTTTTTACTGAACGCAAAACGATAATTTATAAGGTAACTTGTATAGAAAAAGATTTTCTAAGTGACGTCATAAAATTTTATAGTCAAATCAGTTACTATTATAGGTTGAGTGGATAACCGGCTCAATTTTCACCGCTCTTTTACCATTCTTAATTTAATAAAGCTTAGATAAATAATTTATTTTAACTATAGGATAATACCCAATTATGTTCATTGTCGGCCGAACAATAACTGAGCTCGCAATACCAATGCTAGCAAATCCACGTTTCATTCAAAAAGGTAACGAAACAGGTAGAATTATGAACTGCGGGTTGTACCGGTGCTATCAGTGAGTGGTGCCGCGATAACGCGTGCGTTAATGCGTTTACATACGGACGCCATTAGCGTCGGCTTTGACTGTTGCCATATTCAACACGTCATTCCAACTAACTGGACCCGAGTAGTTATCATATCATACAGCCTTCTATAGTTGGAACTTTCTGTGTTTATGCAAAGAGGCGTCGTAGCTACTAAATTAATTGATTGTTATTGATACGATTTTTTTGTTTTATTGGTGATGATGTGCTATAATTTATGGAGTAGGTCTTTATAAAATAATAACTAAAAACTTAGGGCCCGGTAGCATTGACTTTAAGAGTTATACTGCATAAATAACTTTATATTTCCATATAAGTATAGAGGATTTAAAAGTTACATTTGCAGTTGATAGTATGAATACCGTCCAATTATTGGCCTGTTAATGTTAAGTTCATGGTACAGTCACCTTCATAAATACCTTGATGACGAAGTCTCAAAATGATCTTGAAACTCTCGTTTTAAGAGCAAGAGGTTCGATCTCCGCTCAGTGCAAATATTTGTATGTATGAATATGGCTATTTGCATTAGTCTGGGTGATTCTATGTATACCTTATATTTTATTAATATCTTTATTTTCTTTAGTTTATTTTGTCTCTAGCACCTTGTATGATTGAATAAAAATGTGTTGGATATTTATGTATTTACAAAAAATTACTAGACTAGATTCCATAACACAAGCTAGTTAAGCTTACCATGGGTCTAGGTAGCGTTGTGTAGAATGTTGTGGAATATAAAATCAAACTGATAAGATCCTTTTGAGTACTTTTTTTCGTCAACATCTTTCTGATACTGATTGTACGAGGTCTGGTGAGTTATACCTTATACTCAAATATTATTGAGATTTAAAGTATCAAGGAAGGTTAATCCAGTAATGGTTTGTTTCAGTGCCAGAGCTACGGAGACACGCAGCGCCACACACCGGTCGGCGAGAGGGTGCCCGGGGACGGAGCCAGCTGCTCCGCACAAGATGAGCAGGTGGGACAACGCTAGCAAAATTTATTATTTATTACCTGCGCAAAGGCACTTTCTGGATACGTGACTAAAATGTTGCTAAATGAAATAGAGTACATTTGAAATTGCTAAATGTAAATGTTGATATATTACATCCCGTTTATGTTTACAATTTTGGACCTGACTGAGGGCCAGACTGCAAGGGATGGCCCTGGGTCAGCCGGGGTCTGAGGGATATGTCGATGACACCCTCACCTCTGGCCGTGCGGTTTTAGTCGGTTCGAGTCCGACTCAACCTCCCATTCCGGCTCCGGCGCGGGAGGTATCAGAGGGGATTTCCGAAGGGAAAAAAACAGGTATCGCTGCAATAAGTTTTCTTATGTGTTTTTTTTTTCGAATTTATACCATTGCAAGGCACTATTCCAAGCTGCTATTTACTTGTTGTTCTTTTTAAGGGCTCATTACACAAAGAGTAAAAATCATATTAGGCTAAGAACTCACGGAGCGGTTTTTAACCGCGGTTGCGGGTAATTCTCAGATTTTCTACGTCTCTTCGTGAGTTCTTAACCATACTCAGAAGGAATTTTAATTTCGTTAATTTTCCAAAAATATTTTTTTTTATACAATATAATAGAATAAGCATTGCCATACACCGTGGCAATGCTGCCAGTCTTCTGGGAACGTTGCCACAAGAGACATGCGATGCGGAGGAATTCTACGACGCGTTTTCATTTTAGTCTTAGTTTTAGTTTTTAAATGGTTTCTTATATTTTATTCGTAATTGGTAGTTTAAATATATTCATGAATAAATTTTCTACTTGATAAAATAAAAACATATAATTCACGAACCTATTGCTAATATATTTTGGTTTTGTCCCCAGCACCGGATCAGCGTGGACGCCACCTCTACAAATTATATGCACCCATTTCAAATGGAAGACAGTGGGCCCATTATTATAGGTAATATTCAATAACATTTGGGTAGACAGATACACGCTTTTCGCTTCTTCTACTTTCATACATATTCACTGATTATAAAAAAAATATTGATGTAGTTTATTAAATAAAAAAGGGGAGTGGCCATACTGGCAATCTATCAAGTTTGCTCGCGTAGCACTGTAGCAGTGCTACGAGCACACTAGCTACAGAGGGCCGGCGTAGACATGCTACGCAATCAAACATGCTGTTCGATGTGCTACGCTTAATTGTCACACATAATTTCTGGGGGCACCTATTGGAGCCAATTAACCATAGCCATGACCCCGGTGGTGATTTATTATTGTTGAGTATGTTATTATGTTGTTATTACTAGATAACTGTTATATCTATGCACTGATACCAGTATCTTGTTGATTGTTTCGTATAAAGCCCCTACTTATACTGCATTGTATAAATATTATGTACGTATATAAAATACTGTCAGCCAAAATGAAAGGTTTAACTCTAATCTATATTTCGTGTACTAAATTCCATCACGGTATTTTAAAAAATGATAAACTTTCATCTCGAATTTGATTCATCTTAAGCTCTAGTCTATTTCTGTCAAAAAATGTCATCAAGATCGGTTCAGTCGTTTAGGCTTGAAAGCGTAACAGGCAGAATTACCTTCACGTTTATCATAATATAATATATAGAGAAGGAAAACTCGGAATAAAACCCTGTACCAACCCGTCTGGCCAGCGTGGAAACAGTAGGCCAAAGCCTCCCAACGTTGGGAGAGGCCTATGTCCAGCAGTGGACTGCGAGAAGCTAATTGAATTGAATTACAATAATCTATATCTCTTAGCGCCGGTGCCCAGTGCCGGCGTCGGCAAGCATGAGGATTTGTATTTGTCGTATAACAATAGATCTTATCTCTATCATCATAAAATTTAAATTTCAATGACGATCGTCGACTACCGTCGGCATAGATCGGCATTCTGCAGCGGTATAGTTAGCAATTACAGTTCAACCTTATATCTATAATAATAAGATCTATTGTTATACGACAAATACAAATCCTCATGCTTGCCGATGCCGGCACTGGGCGCCGGCCCTTATATTATAAATGCGAGAGTAACTCTGTCTATTTGAATGAATTTTACAGCTTTAAGTATGCTAACTATACAAATCGAATACACGGGGAAAAATGAAATTTCTCGGGCGGGACCTGCGATCTTTCCCTTACAGGGAGATTGCCTTGACCAACTCGGCTACCGAGACACGCCCGATGTGATTCAAATTTCCCTTCCATTTTTATCGGTCTTTAAGACGACGCGACGGTAGATTCATCCACCGATATTCTTACGAACTATCTATCTGTCTGTCTATCTGTCTGTTCACGCTTTCACGCCTAAACCACTGAACCAATTTTAATGAAATTTACTACAAAGGTAGATAATACCTTGGGGAAAAACATAGGCTAAATTTGGTCGCTATAAACGACATCCACGCGGGGGGAGCTGCAAGCAACAGCTAGTATTAGTATACATTAATAAGGGCTCATACACAAAACTGCGATGCGGTGTCGCATCGCAAAAATCTGCGAGGTCCCTCTACGCATCGCATGAACTTTTTACCCGACTACGGCGAAGCCAAAAGGAGATTTATGATTTTGACAGGCTATGTATGTATGTATGTATGTATGTATGTATGTATGTTCATTTGTTCCCTCATAGCTCCTCAACTACTTATTAGAACTGGACAAATGAGGTATCGTTACAAGCGGCTTGATCGTCCGATGGTTATAGGCTATATGACGTGTCACTTAATCTTGTGTGGCGCCCTCTAGCGCTCATAAGGTACTGCGTTAAAAAATAAATTTGAGATAAATATACCGTGTTTGATATCAAATGAAAGGGCTTAATAAGCACATTTCAAATATGTATAAATTATTAACTTTACCTTGCCCCAAAATAATATAAATAAAAATAAAGTTTAAAACTAAAACCCGACTACCGAAAAATCACGCTCTAAAAAGTAACAAACAAGAAAATATCAAGGATAGCCGTGGTCGTATGCCACTTACTCTAACAAAACAATATATTCTAGGGAAAAGTGGAATACGACCACGGCTATCCTTGATATTTTCTTGTTTGTTACTTTTTAGAGCGTGATTTTTCGGTAGTCGGGTTTTAGTTTTAAACTTTATTTTTATGAACAGGGGGCTCGCAGATTTTTGCGATGCGACGTCGCATCGCAGTTTTGTGTACGAGCCCTAAAGCAGATATAATACATACGCAATACATACTTAACCTTACTATAGATAAAACGCGAATCGATGTTCATAAATGTAATTTCCCCGTCACTGGGTCACCCACTTTAAAAGTTAAACAGTATACTGTTACATGACATGCCTATTCAATATAATCGACCGGCAGTGCGGAACCAACGCATCACGCAAGAGGCACTCTGTTGATATCTAGGCAATTTTAAAATGTTATACTACTCGAATACTTCTTTTTCCCTATGTATTCGATTTGTATAGTTAGCATACTTAATGCTATAAAAATTCCTTCAATTGTTATACTACTATCCTACTGTAATATAATGAGTGTGAAAGTTGTGAAGTTTTTACAGCCTCTCGGTGGCGTGGCGGTAGTGAACGCGACTGCCGGGTTCGATCCCCACTATAATATTTGTATGCATGAATATGGCTATTTGCATTGGTCTGGGTGTTTCTATGCATAATATACATAACATAACATAAACTCACGCCTGTATTCCCCGAAGGGGTAGGCAGAGGTGTTAGCACCTTTATTTTTTACATTTATATTTACAAACATAAAAAAAACAAAGTATATTTACAAAAAAGTATCTAACTATGTTTATCTGGATTTTACATTATTTATAGATTTATATATATACAGGGTGTAATCGTTAAGTGTGTCCAGGTGATTATTCCGTTACTATTACAGATGTCAAAAAACTGTAAACTGATATCGAAAGTACGTTACCTAATGAGTAAAATGACATCAATAACTTTTTAAAAATCAAACGAGAGGTATCTAAAATTTTAACATTAAACCCTCCCATACATTTAGTATGAGATTAGTAGAAAGGTTTTAGTGTCCTTATTTTAAAAGAATATTTTAGCTTAGTACTGATATAAAGGAAACTGTTTATTAACCTAGCAGAGTAATAAAATTAAAAATAATAATATTTATTTATTAGTAAGTACAATTTTTTTTTGTAGTGTGTTGCTTTTCAGTCTGCTCAAATTAATGCGATATTGAAACACGGTTTATTACTAATTTGAAGTGGTAAGATAATTAAAAAACTTTTAAATTTAAAAGCGTCGGTAGCTTAGTGGTTATGGAGTCGGCCTTACGATCGAGAGGTCCCAGGTTCGATCCTGGCCATTACACTACTGGCGTGAACCCACTCCTAGCACAAGCATTTTAGCTTAGTTGGAGGGGTTAGAGGGAATATTAGTAACTTCGGTTCTAATATTCTTAAAAAAAAATCTCATGTATCTACTTGAAAATCATCATTATCATAATCATACGTAATCATAAAATATGATTAAGGTAAAATGAGTACTAGACCACTTAAAATAAGGAAACTAAAACCTTTCTACTAATCTAATACTAAATGTATGGGAGGGTTTAATGTCAAAATATTAGATACATCTTGTTTGATTTTTAAAAAGTTATTGATGACATTTTACTCATTAGGTAACGTACTTTCGATATCAGTTTACAGTTTTTTGATATCAGTAATAGTTACGGAATAATCGCCTGGACACACTTAACGATTACACCCTGTATATATATGAATTATATATAGATAGTTAAGCTTAAGGGTCTAGATAGCGTTGTGTAAAATGTTGTGAAATATTTATTATGTGTATGTTTAACACAGTATAAAGTCTGAACGAATTTGGCTGAAATTTGGTACAACGATAGATTATATTCTGGAATAATGAAGAGGTTTTTCGTGCCGAAAATACAACATTCAAAAGTTCATCTAACATCTACTTTGGGCTAACTTCGCGACCAAACATAGCCTATGTCCTTTCTCAAGGTCTAATCTACCCCTATACTAAATTTCATCAAAATCGGATCAGTGGTTTAGGCGTGAAAGCGTAACATACAGACAGACAGACAGACAGACAGACAGACAGACAGAGTTACTATCGCATTTATAATATTAGTATGGATATGGACTAGTATGGATACAACTAGCTTTTGCCCGCGGCTCCGCCCGCGTGGGTGTCGGTTATCACGACCAAACATAGCCTATGTCCTGTCTCAAGTTCTAATCTACCCTTATACCAAATTTCATCAAAATCGGTTCAGTGGTTTAGGCGTGAAAGCGTAACATACAGACAGACAGACAGAGTTACTTTCGCATATATAATACTAGCTTTTGCCCACGACTCCGCCCGCGTGGATGTCGGCTGTCGCGACCAAACATAGCCTATGTCCTTTCTCAAGGTCTAATCTACCCTTATACCAAATTTCATCAAAATCGGTTCAGTGGTTTAGGCGTGAAAGCGTAACATACAGACAGACAGACAGACAGACAGACAGACAGAGTTACTTTCGCATTTATAATATTAGTATGGATTAAGTATGGAACTCATAGATAAAATATAATATTTTGTGTTTGCCAGAGGAAACGGAGGGTATGCTGCGAGCACCACGGTACTATAGAGGAATATACTGCCCGTCCATTACTAATACTTTTAAGGTAAGTGCGCCTCCCCGTACCCGGGGCTATATGGGAACACTAAGGTCCCCACAACCCGAAGGGGGCCATCTCGAAAGAGATCGTCCTGGGTCTGCCGGGGTGCGAGAGATATGCTTTCGGCAATCTCATCTCCGGCAAACAAAGACTCAAGACGGCGTGCGTTTTAGTCGGTTCGAGTCCGACATAACCACCTCCTCCGATTCCGTGGGGGTGGTATCCGTATAAAGGTAAGTTATTTTACGGAAAAAGCGTAGTATAGTGAGCTTTTTACACTTAACTACTTCTAAGTATACCCCTACTAGTCCTACTAACAGACTGGCTGTATGGAATAGAAATACATATCAATTGGGTCTCCTATAGTTACGAGTAAAATAAATTATCTAACTGAGCTTATTAAATTAAAAATAGTAAACGAGCGGTAAAAAATGCGTCGGTTCCTATTTTATAGTTTTTATTTATTTTTAATCATCCAGCCAAGCTAGAATAGTAACTGATAATGACTATTAAATTTTATGACGTCACTAAATCTCTATTCATACAAGTTACTAAATGACTTATCGTTTTGAGGTTCAGTAAAAAGTAACTGATTTGACTAGTCAGTAGAATACCCAATTTAAGATCACAGCTTGACTACTAACCTTTGATATAGATGACTTGCAAAAAGAGTCGCTATGTTTTTAGGGATAGGTGTCAAAATTCATAAATTAATTCAATTAGTTTCGAAATTAATTCCTGCCTCACTCAGGACTGTGACACTGTTTTCTTTTTCTAAATAACTAGTCTAGTGTTGTCTGCCTTCTTCTTCTTATAAATAAAAAAAGTAAATTTCTTTTGCCAACTGAAACTGATAATTTTTTAACCGTATTAAAATTTCTTTCAGAACCCAGCTGTAGAGATATCATATCAGAGGTATTCACAAAGGCAGCGACAGAAAGCACTCATCATAGTTAACATTGTCGACTTTGCACTTAAAGTAAGTACGCACTTGTTCATAAGTGTATGACTACTGAACTTATTATATCTTACACACTTCTGATTACGAGCGGTTTTAATCCAAGATGTGGACAAAAGGCGATGTCACGTGTCTGACTATATACAACTATTGTAACTACTAGCTGATTTTTAATATGCAAACGAATAAAAAGAATAGAATCCGCAAAAGATCACTATTGGACAAGAAATAATGTGTAATTTTTGGGTTACAATCATCTCGTCTTAAACGCAACTCGTAGAAGTAGTATCTGGTCTGAAACGCAGCCGGTCTAAGTATTATCTCGTCTTAAACGCAACTGGTCTAAAATGCAGAAGATATGCAAAAAATTCCATCATTATGTTAACAGACCATGGCTGTCCTTGGCAATGATTAGCTATGCTCATGAAAAGCACCGCACAACAAATTACCTAGTGTTGAAGCATGGCATCGTAGATTAAATAGTCGAGTGCCCTCAAAGCCCACGTTTATTCCATTTTTGGAGAAATTACTACGAGAGGCGAAATTACAAGATATTTTAAAGCACAGTCAATAATAAAAAAATGGGAGATAAAATATTCAATGCTGAGTACTCGAAGTTATTGACTGCTTTTGAAAATGGATTGGTTACAACATTCGATTGTCTAGAGAAAATATCGGAAGCAAGAAATAAAAAATATACATATAAACAATAGTGTAGAACAAAGATTTGTTTAAAGCAGTCTTCTGTTTTCTGTGCTTTAAAATATCTAGTCTTTTCGCTTCTCGTAGTAATTTCTCCAAAAATTAAATAAACGTGGGCTTGATGTTCTGTGGTTTAAAGTAAGGGACATTTTTAGTTGTACAGGGAGCATTTTTAGTTTTATAGTTTTCTATAGGATTTGATTATTCCTATGTTTTAAGGTAATAAAATACATAACTATTAATAGCTATTGCTCTTCTTTTATAATAATCGACAATGAGATACTATTTACCCCGTTTTCCTCAGGTACAACTACGTTAGCACAACTGGTTGTGCCATTGGCATTTTAGACCAGTTGCGTTTCAGGCGACTTGTATTTTTCGACTAATTGATACTTAGACAAGCTGCGTTTTAGACCGGAAGCGTTTTAGACAAGGTGCGATTTAAACTCAGTGACCAGCTGCGTTTTAGACCAGGTGGCTACTTCTACCAGTTGCGTTTAAGACGAGATGATTGTAACCCTAATTTTTATATTAGCTGTCATATAGATGACATTAAAAAAGGCGCGCTATCTAGTCTATGTCTCGTTCTAAATTTGAAATTCAAAATTCGTTCACGCCTCACCCAGGAACAGCGACACAATTTTTTTCAACAGTTTGTCTGGTGTAATGATAGAAGTAATTTCGTAGAACTTATCTTACTATTATATCTTATTTGTCTCCTATCTTATACGTTATTCCTTTCGTGTGCCAATCAGTGCTAACGTAGTATACAACTTTGATCACAAAACATCACATAGTAGCTACTTTATTAGGTTTATCTATACTAATAAATAAAAGATTACTTACTTTCTATATAACGAGATGTGATCTTGAAAACTCGATATCAAATATCTCGTGGGCGATAGTAGTATTTACGAGATATTTGTACTTACGTACAAATAAAACAAATTCTTTGGAGATAAAACACTTTTACTGTTAGCATTAGAAGTGTTTACATAAGGATGTTGGCACAAATCACACGAATGTTATGTGTAAACAACCTTTGTAAATAACTTTGTTCGTATCAAACTAATACGAAATTCAACAGTACTCACCAAAAACATACATTATTCGTTCTCACAACCCCTCCTGCCTTGGTGGTACCGATTGTGGTATCGGGTGAACCAAATTCTAAAGCCTAGTATATAATTTGTATATAATTTGGATAGACCCAGATCTTAGGGAAGGTAACAGGCTATTTAATATCACGTTACAAGCCAAAGGAGGTGACTATAAAGAAATAAAAGTCTAAGAGTTGTGACACTATAAATGCTGATAGAAGTGAAAACAGTCTGTATAAAAAGTATTTACACAAAAAAGTGCTTAACGCATAAAGAAGTTTTCATTTCAAAGAGGTGTCATGTGAATTATCAACATTTATAAAATAGATAGTACTGGCTGCATAGATTAAAAAATACTCAGTTACTTGTGTTGTGATGAATGACACGAGTTCCAAATTTAAGTTCACCCAAATAATTTCAATCTATAAACATTGCCCAACGCGAATAAGGGCCGGTTCAGCCAAACGTGAGTAAAGTTTAATCTGCTTAAATAAAACAGACAATATGTGGGTGATATTGCAATTCAAAAAACGCGAATATTCAATGGTATGATCCGATCTCCATCGAATAAATAAATTCTATACATACGTCGAATATAACAACCTCCTCGTTTTTTGAAGTCGGTTCAAAAACACAGTTAGAACTAATATCTAGTAGCAATGTCATATAAAAATAAACGGACGTCATCGTTAACCAATACCGGGAACTATAGACATTAATCATCGTTAATTTGGCTTGAACCATCAATCTCTATATTGTGACAAGAATTCTATTTCAGAACGTACTTGTCCCGTCGACATTCTCTTCAAAACATTACGTGCGTACTTGAGTTTATTGTTTTAGGCACATAGCGATCATCCTCTAATACCTCAACGATCTGATAAGTCCCTTTGTACTTCGGATTTAATTTAGTCTGATGTTTCTCTTCGTATTCTATAAGGTCGTAACGTTATTATCGCAAATTGGACTAATTTAGCTTTATTTGTCGAAATCGATTATTATAAATTACCTTCGTTGTTTATAATGGCCGAAGAGTCCGTGCGTCCTTTGTCACTAGATAACTTTTTTATTTTATTTATTATTCTCGGAAAGTTAACTTACAATAAAACCTAGAGTAATAAATTCTCTGATATTACATACTATTCAGGGTCTGAATTTGGAGGTATGTTTAGCTAATTAAGTAGTATTAAGGTGACATGATTTATATATATTTAGGTACTGTTAATTGACATAATAAAGAATTTGTTTTATATACAAAAATAGGTGCAAAGGTTTATTACATTATACAGTATACATTGCATAATAAATAAATAATTAAAGCGTGCAAGCATTCTTTTGTACTTACAGAAATAAAAATTGCATTCAGTAGTTAAAAATAATTGTAATTAAATAAAAAAACTGTTCTTTAAAGGATCTGTTTTAAAAGATTTTTTATAATATTTTTTTTATTTACTTTATTTGTACCTCAAGGATGATATTGTTTAATACAAGATGAACTAGACGTGAAAGTCAAGGTTCAAAAATATCAAATATAAAAATTCCTAGATCGCAAAGGGCTTTGCTTCAAAAAATACCTAATTTGAATATCAACTAACTAGTACTGACTCTAAAAATCGACAGGTAGGATAATGAACAGTCTTACTTTGGTAAATTTTTTTTTGTAATTCGGTCGATCAGGGTTTTATTTACTTTCAGTACAAAATCGAAAACAGAGTGCTTACCACGCCTCGGGATAAAAACATATTTATTGAGGCACTCGAACAATCTCGTACCTACTCGTGCCTCTACTACTTCTACTTATTTACTTACATATAGGTACAGGCAGCATTAGAAAAATGTTGATGAAAAAAGTGCTCAATATGATCTTAATTCCTTGGTTTCCCCCTTCCTGTTGATAGATTGTTGTGATATTTGGTACACACCTTTAGTTCGGACAAAAATCACTATACTTAGTATAAAGCAACCGGACTCGGGTGTTTCGGGAGTAACCTCTATCGGATGCGGAAGGAGCCAACGTCCGAGTGCCATCACTGTGATGCGAGCGAGGACACAGAGCTGCACACGCTGACCGAGTGCCCGGCGTGGGACACGCCGAGGCGGGTCCTAGTGGCGGCTCTAGGGGTGAGAGTCCTCCCTTACACTCGCCACATTGCTCACAGCGATGGTACGATGCGCGAACGCTTGGGGTGCGGCCGCCTCCTTCTGCGAACTAGTAATGCTCGAGAAGGAGGCGGCCGGTTGGGTCCGGACTAGACTCCGGGCCCGGGAAGCCCGCGAAGAGCAAAGACGAACCGGACGTCGGAGGTTGCAAAACGACCTCCGTCCTCCATGCCTCCATGCTAGCCTGGGGGTGACCGGTGGAGCCGCCTGTCACCCTAGCAGAAGCAGGCCGCGGCGGCGGCGGTGCAGAGTGCGCCTCCCCGTACCCGGGGCTAGATGGGGACACCGAGGTCCCCACAAGCCGAAGGGGACCATCTCGAAAGAGATGGTCCTGAGTCTGCTGGGGTGCAAGAGATATGCTTTCGGCAATCTCTCCTCCGGCATCCAAGGACCCAAGACGGCGTGCATTTTAGTCGGTTCGAGTCCGACATAACTGCCTCCACCGGCTCCGTGGGGGTGGTATCCGTGGGGATTTTGCGCACGATAAAAAAAATAGTAAAGCAAAGTCGCTTTCCGCGTCTGTCCGTCCCTATGTAGGTATGCTTATATCTTTAAAACTACGCTATGGATTTTGATGCTCTTTCTTTAAATAGATAGAGTAATTCAAGAGAAAGGTTTATATGTATAATACACGCTCGATATGGTAGAGGTTGCAGCGGGAATGGGATCTGACGCCACGCGGGTGGAACTAACTTGGCGGTACGTATTTCGCTGGGTCAGTTAATACAATATAAATCAGTAAAACACAGCTGGATTCGCTCTTAATACCTTAGTTTATGATCATTTGAGACTTATAAGATATTTCTGACGCTGACTTTTCACCAATATTTTTACAAAGTTACCAGAACTTATTCTCACTTAGCCCGATGTTTTACTTGTTTTACAATTATTCTTCAGATAGACAATCCAATAAATCTACTTAAGTAATTAATCGACAGTATGTTAAACTGTCACGGCCGCCAGTCGACGGTGGACAGCCCTATCACTTAGACGCCTTAATGACACCCAGGGGAATAGATAGAGTTGTCCTCCCCATTATCTACGTTCGACGCCAGAAATTTAGGAAATTCTATGCGTGATACACTCACAAGAGTTAAAGACACTTCCCTGTAGCTTTACTAAATCAAGACTCACTTATATTACATACCTTTCCACTCATCCATCCATCTTGTCCATCCTTATATTCCACTAGCTTCTTTATACCACATGGTCCACCTAATAGAAAATGATTATCGCGGCCTATAAAATTAAATGCATGCATAAACTTTTTGCAGAGTAATTGAAAAAATTTAATAAAACTGCTTGCATTTTGAACTTTAGGATTATAGAAATAAAGTCTAAAATGTAATGTCTAAAGAAGGAATAGGAATAGGAAATAACGTCTGAAATCTAATGTCATTTTTTGCAGTGACTGCGGCACCTCGATGGCTTAGCTGTAGTAGAATAGAGGGCGTGACACGTTTCCGCAACCCATTGGGCACCTTGTCCAGGGAATTTTTAATTTTGTTTATTTTATTTATTTATTTATTTTGACGTATATGACAGTTGTCAGCGTATGTCAATCCCAAACACTAATCAATCCATTATATTTCATTGTACAAAGATATTACCACTTGCCTAAAAAGGCCGAACCGTTCAGCCATTGTGCACCTTTCTCAATAAAGTTATCACTAACATTCCTTGGTGCCACACTGTTTTTCGACCAAACGTTCATTCGATCAGTACTAAAAATACCAAATGTTTGTTCGATAAAAACTCCTTTTGTTCAGTTGCTCATTCGATCAGTAGTAAAATGGCCTAATGTTTTATCGGTCACACGTCAAATAATCAAATGAATTCAGCCATTAGAGCACGATTGCATCTCAATCTCATTCTTCACAAACCATCTCATTTATAATATTAGTAGTATTGTGTGTACTCACTTTGAGAGTAACAAAGGCACGTTTTTATGTTAAAATCCTGAGTTTCACAAACTTCTTATTCGTTTTACCGCTAAGTTTTTCCTTTTACATTGACATGCATAGTGTGTCACGAAATTAAAACTTTAGAGATACAGAATACTCGGCATGTTACGCCCGTGATAAGATTTCGCTCGTTAGCAACTTACACAATTCTTTACAAACTTTTTAATATAATGTGACAATGAATGAATGATAATGTAGGTTCTACGATTTTTTTTGCATGTGGCTGAAAAGAAGGGTGAGAGACTGGCTATGCTTTAGGAAGAGTGTTCTCTCTTGCTGAACTGGCGAACTTCGTAGCGCCAATTTTTTCCGCCCGCGTGGCGTCCGAGCCTGTTCCCGCTGCATCCTCTACTATATTAAGCATGTCTTATACATATATGCCTTTCTCTTGAATTACTCTATCTATAAAAAAACCCGCATCATAATCTGTAGCGTAGTTTTAAAGATAGGGACGGACAGACGCGAAAAGCGACCTTGTTTATACTATATAGTGATGAAAAAACAGTATATGATTTTAAATAGGTCCAGTAGTTTTGAGTTTATTTGTGACAAATACAAATTGACAGCATCTGTGGCGTGGTGGTAATGCACGCGACTGCAATGCAGGAGGCGCGGGTTCGATCCCCGCTTAGTGCAAATATTTGTATGCATGAATATGGCTACTTGCATTGGTCTGAGTGTTTCTATGTTTATTATGTATGTTTTTTTTTTTTAAAGTATATAAGTTTGTTTATCTGCATTCTAGATTCCATAACACAGGCTAATCAAGCTTACCATGGGTAAGATAGCGTTGTGTAAAATGTTGTGGAATATTTATTATTTATATACACTTCGGTTTTAACTGCTTTATAAATATATGAAGCTATAATAGACATGCATCATACCATATATTCACAAATTGTACTGGCAGACGAGTTTGGGTTGAGCCTTGTTGATTTTGATGGGGCCCCCATATAGCCTCATAGGTACATTGCTTAATACTCGTTGGTTCAAAAATTGTACTTTTTTAAATTTCAGGTATGTCTAGCGATAATCTACTCAGTAACCAACACAAACAGTAAGTTAACTTAATTAAGTCACTTCGGCCGTTCCCAATAACATCCTAACAGTTAAAGATAGATCGCAACAGTCAAATTTGACGTAACGGCTGTTTAAATTCAAAACATGGTAACTGATTTTTTTGCGGGAAAGCGCATCGTGGTTTAATTTTATTTTCCGAAATTGGTGTGAAATAGGAGTTACTATGTGCTATGTTCGAATTTAAACAGCCGAGCACTTTATCCGTAGATGCGATCTATCTCTAACTGACAGTATGTTATTGGGAACGGTGGTAGTCACTATGGTAAAAATACAAAAGGGTAGAATTTCCTATGGGTAAAATAAACCTATATAATTAGTTTAACTGAGGTTGGCAAATAAAGGCCAAAAAGACAGTAAAAATTACGTGCGTCCATTAGAATTAAATCGTTTTTAACTTTTAACCACCCATTTTACCATTAATGGTTTTAGGATAAAACCATAACATTGACGTCATTGCACGTTGTTCCTTACAATATCAATAAAAATAAACTGATCTAACTTCACATTCGAAGTTCAAAAAATCAATAAATTGGGTATTTCCCTATAGTTAAAATAAATTATCTAACCGAGCTTATTAAATTAAGAATGGTAAGAGAGCAGTAAAAATTGCGTCGGTTCTTATTTTATAGTTATTATTTATTTTTAATTATCCACCAACCTACAATAGTAACTGATTTGACTATAGGTAGATTTGAATATGGGTAAAATTTTATGACGTCACTGAATCTTTTTTTCATACAAGTTACCTTACAACTTATTGTTTTGACGTTTAGTAAAAAATAACTAATTTGACTAGTTAGTAGAATACCCAATTTAAAATCACAGCTTGACTACTAACTTTTGACACAGATGACTTACAAAAAGAGTCGCTATGTTTATAGTAATAGATGTCAATTAATTCATTTAGTTATGGATTCCTGCTTCACTCAGGACTGTGACACTGTTTTCTTTTTCTAAATAACTTATCTAGCGTTGAATTATAAAAAAAATACGTTACACCAGGAACACCGCCATGGACGCAGATAGCGTGGACGACGGCATTCTGTATGCTGAACTTGGGCGTCTGCCTACTAGGCTGGTGGCGCTGCTTCGCGAACAACTACCTCCACTGGGCGGCCGCAGCCACCTGGATATTGCTTATCGCCCAAGGTATCGTTTCACCAGGTATGTGTGTATTGTGAACGTTTTGTTTTCCACTGCTTGCTGGCAAAGAATGCGAGTTAAGACTGAGCTGCCTTCTCCAGCGATGGAACACGCTCAGGTACTACGTAGCTGTACTAAGTTTGAATAAACGGTTGCTGTCGTAATGTATTTTATGTTGTTATATTATTTACACTGGTCACTACACTTCGGATGCTATTCAGCAGTCATTATCACAGGGGATTATTCTGCGTTAACAGTAATATCAATAATTTGGGTACTTTTTTAGTCACTTTCATGTTATGTTTCCAATAATGTTAAGAAATATTTTTTTAAACTTCAAACCGAAAACCTATCATTAGTCGACCCATGACATTTAGATAAGATTTAAACAATTTTAAGCTCTGCCTGATTCCGTTCCTGTGACTCATGGTAACTTTTTTTCATTAAAATATTCCATGTACAGTAAAAAACCGGCCAAATGCTAGTCGGGCTCGCCCATGAAGGGTTCCGTAGCAGCAAGTAACCTAATATAAAAGTTCTTGTAGTTCATTAAATGTTTTTTTATTATTATTTTTGAGTTAATGGAATGAAAGGCGAAAATTGCTGCTTATGACGTATTAAAAAAAATCTAGTTACTAGATCTTGTTCGAACCAATTTTCGTTGGTAGTTTGCGTAGCAATGTACATCATATATTTTTTTAGATGTATCATTCTTTTCTTTTAGAAGTTAGATGGGGGGAGAGAGCATGGGGGGTTTGAACAATGATATTACATACAAAAAAGAGGCAGATATGTTATAAGAGTGCGCCTGGTGAAGACGCGAAAACGTCCCAATTGGGACGTATCGCATTTAGTATATGTCTGGCAAACGCCGAGTTGTCACGTATGTAAGCGCATAATAAAATTGCAATAAAAATGCCACCGTGTATTTTTAAAAATGTACAAATTACGACAATAAAATCAATGAAACACGAAGGACCTTCTATCAAATGTAAGTACATACAATATTACCGATTTTTTAGTGTATTTCATTAAAATTAGTTTAATAATATTTTTAAAATAATGGCGGCAAAGAAAAAGGACAGAAATACTTTTTGATATGAGCACGACAAGGACACAACAACACTGCTTGCATAGATTATCAGTACATATGCGACATAGGGTAATTTTCAGTTTACTGCCTACTAAAGTAATAATTATGACCTGCTGTTCAGTTTTATTTGTTATTTAAAATTGAGTAACAAAATTTTTTTTTATTTATTTGTTGTCCTTTAAATAATTGTAATAACCTAAATTTTTTTTCAAGGTTTCCGACTAATGAAGTTCGACTTCAAGAGTGGATTGCAATTGTTAAAGAACAACGAAATGAGTTTGACTGGACACCTTCAAAAAGCAGCAAATTTTGTAGCAATCATTTTGAAGCCACTGAGAGACATACTTCGAAAAAAGGAACATTGCTCAGGAAGAATATAAATAACTGACAAATATACCACTGTTCAGCTTCATTCTGCTCATAAAAATAATTCCGAAATAAAAAACATTCTAAGAGGCAGAAAATAAATAAATTGAATTTATTTGAAGGAGTTTAATTTTTGATTATAACGTCAGTACGGCACTATGGTTTTATTTTCGAGAAGTTTCCTAATTATCCTTTTGAATTATTATCCTTTTCCGAAATAAATAATGACGTATTATTTTTTCATCGAACTTCATTTCTTGCCTACCAACGAAATACCCCTTCTGTTCAACAAAATCATAATCTATGCTTCGAAACGAGCCTATAAAGGCAATCGTCCGAATCATTCCGAATTAAAGCTTCTTCTTCTTTCTCTCTTTTCTTATCTCTCTTATCTTTTTTACTCACGTGCTTATCCCATCTTTCATACTACTTTAACGCTAATTGTCAACTATTGTGCACTGACAGACTGCTGGATCAGATTTGAGGAGTCAGTTACTATGAACGTAACATATCTTGTATAAAATATCATTGGGTTTGAAGAAAAAAATGTTTTTTGACTTTCAGTTCTAAGTATGGGGACCCCCAAAAGGAGATGGAAAATGGTGGGCCCAAATGTAATAAGTTGAGATATGATCTAAAAAATTAGTCATATTTTTCTATCTTAGAATATGAAAAATCACCTCAATTCTCAATCTGGATGCGGAGAAATATGAGAAAATAGTTTTCGTGAGATTATCAATTGAGTAATCGATTACACTAAAATATTTGCTGTAAATAATTAACTCAAAGTAATTAAATGCACTATATATACTTACATGCATTATAGTGCATATAATTACAGTCATATTATTAAATCAAATATCAATTAATTACTGAAAAACCAATATTAATGATTATCGATTTCATATCGATTCAAATCTCTCTTATATATTTTTAGTCTATGTCACTGACATGGCAGCTGACTAACATTGACACTAGACAGTTGCTGACTGTTTTTGTTTGCTCATCGTTTCGTGTTTTCCGATGCGTTTTGAGTGCTTTCCCGATTATTCGTCATTTTTTACGACAACTGCTTTGTATTTTAGGGATTCTGACCCTGCCTACCTTGTACGACCATTGCTTTCACCTTGGACACCGAAGATCGCTCACACGTTTGACTTGATATTTTGCATTTTACCGCCAGCTTGTGGATTGGATATTATTGAAACTATGAATCACTGTGTGAATTGTGGTATATCCACTGGTCACTGCAATACACTGGGCCGCCGGCCCTTACACGATGAAACAATTCTGTCAGTGTTTCAGCAATGGCTTGCACCTCAGTCTGTAAGTAAATACCTGTAACCTCATCTAACCAGCTACCATCCTGGCAAGTTTAAAATGTAAAATGTGTTTAATAGAAGGTGAATAAAACACTATATTCAATGATTTTTTATTTTATTTTAGACATCCTTTCCCTATCTCCTTACCTGTTACCTACCTATCGCTTGAAGTCGTTGACGTTCATTCATATGATTTTTCAAACATTTTCTAGTAAATATAATAACTATTAGTGCAAAAGCACACATTTTGCACTTCAGGAATCAGCTGTTAGATAAAGATTGTAACATAACCTCACTTTTACATAATCTCTTATATCTCTGTTCTCAGATTGACAAAATCCGCAGAATTTTCAGTGAAAGGTTGATAATATATAAGCTATTAATTGACACCACTTTCATCTTCTTACAACTAGGCCCAAGATTGTATGTAATCATTTCAGTCTCCTTTATTGCTCTTTTATATTTTTGTGTGAAATTCTTAATGCGGTTCACAGAATACATCTACTGACCAAGTTTCAACGGAATCAGCCTTATAATTTCGGAGAAAAGTGGCCGTGACATACGGACGGACTGACAGACAGACAGACAGATAGACATGACGAATCTATAAGGGTTCCGTTCTTGCTATTTGGCTACGGAACCCTAAAAAAGCCGATTCGGGAGAGCCATTCTCAAGTTTTGCGCTTAGCAACATTCATTTTTATTTAGGTATAGTCCAAAAAAAATCTGAATCGTCACCGTCTAGTAACCATTTGAGTCAAAGCTCGAAACGTTCTCAGAAGACTGGCAACATTGCCAAATTGAATAGCAATGTTGTTCTTTGTAAATTATGTTTAGGTACTTAGAGTGTTGATCAACCGACTAACATCTTAAAATTCCTAGTTTATTTTGTTTTTTATTTATTTTTATACTTACACTATCTGGAAGTAGGCAATCACCTGAAGTTCAGAACGGCTGATGACGCATCGGACGTCATCGTGCGTCAATGTGTAAACTGCGTCCGCGCAGATTTATGAATTTAGATGCTAGTTGCTAGGCATATAAATAATTGTAATGTCATAGTTATTTTTATATTACTAATATTACTTAAGTATATTTTAATAATGTCATTCACCTCAAATTGAATGTATCGCTGCATGATTTTTACCAAATAGATAGGCAGACAAGTATTATTATATTTCTATGCTACCCACAATTCGACCGCTTCCTTTTTTTCTTTGTAAAGGAGAGCCTAAACTAGACGCTTTCCAGAATCTGTGTTACCACTGAGCCTGTACTGGATATGGAACATGAGATCGTATCAAATCAGGCTAAACAGGTCTCAAGCAGTTTTTAAGTAGAAATTATATATCAACTTTATTCCTATAGCACAAAGGTTAAAATACTAAGCAACAACGCGTTACTGTCTTAATCGGAAAAGATTTAAATGCTATATATTTTCAACTTTGTCTAAAGGGAATAAGGTTGATATTTAATGCATACTCAAAAAGTGCCGAAGTTCCACCTCTCACGTGTATATTTTCTCGTTCCAGCTCTCAGCGGCCAAGGCATAGGCTTCCAAGAGCCACAGAACCAGGTGTGGTACATGCTGTTCATCGTATTCGTGCCATACGCGATGTTCCCTCTCTCTCTGTTGTGGTGCATCATCATAGGGATGCTCTCCTTTATCTCGCACGTCGTCACCACCGCCTTCGCGATCAAGACTCATATGGGTAACACTATAAGTGCCGCACTGTGTCCTATTGATGTAAGTTTGATATTTATACCTTGATCACACGCACCCAGTGGACTGGCGAGACAGTGCTTTCGGCCTATATTCACACGTGTCGAGCATCCGCCGAGTCCCCTCGGTGCGTGTGATCAAGGCATTAAAAACTTAACATTTCTCTTATTATTGATTGACATTGAGTGCAAAATTAAAATGTTCATTCTAAAGAATAATTCTCGTCCAAATCATTGGTGGTTGTTGAGCCAATAAGTAATGTAGTTAGTGGTTGTCGAGGCAGTAGATAATGTAGATGGTAAGAAAATGAGGTTATATTAATGTTATCACTTCCAGAAATCTAGATAGGTACACTATGCATAAAACGCAACGAAAAATAAACAAAGAAAACAATTGAAATCAAACCACTTTTTACGGATTCCATCGCTATATATTTGTATTATTCACTTTTAAACCGACGACGTTTCGGCTGCTTTCCAGCAGCCATGATCGCGGTGTGACTCATGATTCACGATAGAATCCGCAAAAAGTGGTTTTATTACAATGATGATGATGAATGACATTCGCGTAAACTTTAGAAAATATCACAAGGAAAACACATCAGCTCAAGTACTCTAATAGCGCGATTCAGGATAATTAGCTTCCAAGTAGTTCAGCGTGTTATCACTAGATGGTGCTGATACATTCATAGACCTTTGGAACCACTTCCATAAGCTTGATTTTAGGGTACTTTACAGTTCAAATAGAATTCTAAGCATCCATCGGTCTATCTTTTCAGTCAAACACATGTACACTACGGCTGTTAATGGGCAATGCGTTGTTGTACGTGGCTGTGAACTTCGCGGGGCTGTACGCGAAGTCGCTGACTGACTGGAGTCAGAGGAAGGAGTTCTACGAGATCCGACGCTCTATGGTCACGAGGGAACGCATCAAGAGGGAAAGCAACCGCCAGTGGAAGCTTTTTCGAAGCGGTAAGATGTTTTTTATCTAATTATATGAGGACTAGCTTTTGCCCGCGGCTCCGCCCACGTGGATGTCGGTTATCGCGACCAAACATAGCCCAAGTCCTTTCTCATGGTCTAATCTACCCCTGCCCAAATTTCATGAAAATCGGTCCAGTGGTTTAGGCGTGAAAGCGTAACATACAGACAGACAGACAGAGTTACTTTCGCATTTATAATATTAGTATGGATTCTTTCTCTACCTGATTCAAATTGGAGCATACAGAAATAATATACTTTAAAATGATTATAAGAGCGCCTTCACACTAGCGTTTATCCAGCGTAGGCGTTTGATGAACGTACGTAGTACGCTGCATGGGCGTCGCGATCGCGCGACCTTTGCGCCGCGTTACCGCGACGTTCAATTAACTCCAGAGGAAACGTTTCGACAACGCGACAGGGGTTGGCCTTCCGATCGAGGTACCGGGTTCGAATCCTAGCCTACACTTTCGACGTGAACCCATTCCTAACACAAGCAATTTAGTTTAGCTGGACGGGTTAAACGGAATAAGTATTAGTAATTTCAGTTACCCACATTTATTATTAGAAAAAAAAAAACAATTTGTAGTAGTACCTCACACCTAATACCTAAATTCATCCAACAGTGATCCCAGACTTCCTAGCGAACGAGATCTATAGCCACCTGAACAAAATGAAGGGCGAGCTGCAGGAGCAACAGTTCAACAACCTCTACATACAACCGCACAAGGACGTCTCCATACTGTACGCAGACATCAAAGGATTCACGGGTGAGTGTTTGGATATTTTCGATACTATTAAAGTTAAGAGAGAAGATAAGATAGATGTTGATGAGGGAATGAATGCTGGTGATGGAGTAAATGGTACCCAGGATAACGTAATGGAGCTAGAGACAGAGAATGAGAGAGCAGAGATAGAGAGGTAGAAAAAAGGAGAGAGAGATAAAGAAAAGGAGAGAGAGATAGAATTAATATTTTCGGTTCTAATATTATATACAAAAAAAAAAAAGAGTTGCAATAGAGGTTCGTATTGTTAAGTGACCTCTCTATTAGATACCTCTATAGGATGCGGTAACCACTTTCCTCCAGATGTGTCTAAAGAAGCACACTTTGGGAAAGTTGAGATATAGGCTATGTTAATACGTTGATTAAGAAAAACAGTGATGTGATGAAATAAGTAAAAAAAGGTAAATGCATAGATTGGACCTTACTACAAGTCCAATCTGTATTGGACTAGCATTCTATAGTTTTGTATCTTAATCGCTAATTTGCTTTTATTACAGAACTATCGAGTAAATGTAGTGCGCAGGAGTTAGTGAAGTTGCTGAACAAATTATTCGCTCGCTTCGACAGATTGGCGTCGGTAAGACTTCTCATTCATTTTCGTTCGGTTTTTAATAGAAATTTCTTGTTCACACTTAAAAACTGTCATATAGTTGATTGCAATTTTGGTTCAGTAGAACCGGAGATATGATCAATAATAGAATCATCAAGATATCACATTAAATTACACTTTTTTTTTCTACGCTAGTAACACCAAACTATGCTTTAGTGTTGCCTCCAACTTACCTACCATTTTAAGTTACGTATTGCAAGTGTAATTTAGGCAGAAATCTAGAAGTTGTACGATTTAGAAGGTATATATACTTGACTCTACCCTAAAATTTGAATGATTTTTATAGCATTTATTATGCTTTTCCATTTTTCCCGATGTATTCAAATATTTTTAAGTTTAAGTACTATAAAATATTCATTCAAAGATTTGGGCGGAGTCATCAAAAATCAATGTTTAAGAAGTGTTGAAAAATCATTCATTGGTTCCAACAGTTCGTAAGAAACTGGGTAGATGGCTGCACGGTCGCCCTTAAAGACGGATATAAAGAGAAGGGAAATTTGAAGTGATTCAGGTGTGGCCTAATAGCTCAGTTGGAAGAGCATTGGAAGAGCATTCCCCCTGTAAGGGAAAGGTCGTGGGTTCAAGTCCTACTTAAGCATTTCATTTTTACCAATGTATTTTACCCTAATAGTTATTGTGTGTGTAGGAGAACGAGTGCCTTCGTATCAAGCTGCTGGGTGACTGCTACTTCTGCGTGAGCGGGCTGCCTGACAAACGCGATGACCACGCCGAGTGCGCCGTCAACATGGGCCTGCACATGATCCGTGTCATCCGTGACGTACGCTACAATATGCAGGTCAGTTCTTAAATAAATATTCCACAACATTCTACACAACGCTATCTAGACCCATAGCAAGCTTAAATAGCTTGTGTTATGGAATCTAGAATGGAGATAAACATACTTAGGCCCATATTCTAGAATGACACTCAGCCTGAATCTCGATTTGTTTGAGGACAAATTGTACAGGCCCCATGTCAAACTATCAATCTGTCTATACAATCTGTCATTAGATAAATCGTGATTCAGGATGAGTGTCATTCTAGAATACGGGCCTTAGATACTCAAATACATGGGGAAAAATGAATCTTCTCGGGCGGAACTCGACGGGCGGAGTTATCAAAAATCAATGTTTAAAAATGAATGTAATATCTTTCATTGGTTCCGATAGTTCGTAAAAACATGACGACTCCACTGTCGCCCTAAAGACGAATAAATATAGAAGGGAAATTTGAATCACATCGGGCGTGTCTCGGTAGCCGAGTTGGTTAATGCATTCCCCCGTAAAGGGAAAGATCGCGGCTTCGAGCTCGAGAAGATACACTTTTCCCTATGTATTTGATTGGCATAGTTAGCATACTTAATGCTGTAAAATTCATTCATATACTTTTTGTAAATACATACATATTATACATAGAAACACCCACAACAATGCAAACAGCCATATTCATGCATACAATTATTTGCACTGAACGGAGATAAAACCCGCGCCTCCTTGCGTAACAGTCGCGTTCACTGCCGCCTTCATCACAGAGGCTGTCAAGTGTAAGAATGTGTCGAATGATTGAACAACTCAATAGCTAAACCCGCGTCACTAAATTCACAGCATGCGAAATGAAAATCTCACCGTGAATTCAGCTGTCGTGTCGAGTCCGTTCGATTGTTCGAAACGTTCTAACACCTTGTGCCTGGTGTACAAGATCTGCGTCATAAAATATGACACAACACTACAAAATTGGGTATTCTATTGACTATTCAAATTAGTTACTTATTACTAAACGTCAAAACGATAAGTTATAAGGTAATTTGTATGAAAAAGATTTAGTGACGTCATAAAATTTAATAGTCAAATACAATACTATTATAGATTGAGTGGATGATTAAAAATAAATAAAAACTGTAAAATAAGAACCGACGCAATTTTTACCGCTCTTTTACCATTCACAATTTAATAAGCTCGGTTAGATAATTTATTATATACTTAATACCCAGTTGTGTGATTGCATTATTCACAGTCACGAATACTTATTTACCTACATGGCATGTTTCTGTTACGTTCTTTCCGGTACTGGGAAAAAGCCATAGTACTTTACTTAGTGACTGAATCATTTGTGAATAATTTCCCATGTATAGGTGGATCTAGACATGCGCATCGGTATCCACAGCGGCACAGTGTTGTGTGGTGTGCTGGGGTCCCTCAAGTGGCAGTTTGATCTCTGGTCGCAGGACGTCACTCTCGCCAACCACATGGAGAGCGGTGGTCTTCCTGGGTACGTATGTGATACCAGTAATTTGGATTGCTTGGTATACCAATTAGGGCATTAACTTTATCAACACATTCATTATATGTATGAAGTTATGCTACTGGCTAAAATATAATAACTAATTATCGTAATGGGGCGGTCTGACTTAACGTTTACATTATAACAATCGAGTTTTAGTCGAATATTCGTCAACTATCTAACGAATGGTCCTTCGAGCCGGAGTGAACATACATTCACAAATACACGATCGCCCGTCAAATAGAAAGCAGCAACAAAGGAATATTTCAGAAGTGTGCAAACTGTTAAGTAGTCAATAGACATCTCCACTACACATGGTAAAGAAAAAAAACGGAGTGACCATGCGGGGATTACCTACCGCATATTAAAAAGATTATCCCTGACCTTATCACGACTGTTAGACTTCGAAGAAATCATAATTATGGAACCCGAAAAGACAGCAATAATCATCCCATTGGACTTATTTTCATCATCAGACATTTCTCAAATTTTAATTCTAATATAATAAGTTTTAAACTCTCGCGTTCCATGATATAGGTACAATAGTGATAACGGGAATTGTGCTCTATACGCGCAGTAGGTTTGGAAGTATTTTGAATATAGCACGGGGTGCTACGTTGGTGGACGAGCACAAATTCACCAAGCATAGATAATTACAAAACAATCTGCACGCGCCAGGGCCTTTTATATCTTGCAATTTAGCTCCAAGATACTATGCGGGCTATATCTACCTATAATATGATCATGATATTTTCCGTTATCATCAATTGGGTATCCTACTGACTAGTCAAATTACTTACTTTTTGTTAAACGTCAAAACGATAAGTTATAAGGTAAATTGTAGGAAAAAAGATTTAGTGACAACGTCATAAAATTTGATAGACCAATCAGTAACTATTATAGGTTGGGTGAATTATTAAAAATAAATAAAAACTATAAAATAAGAACCGACACAATTTTTACCGCTCTTTTACCATTCTTAATTTAATGAGCTCGGTTAGATAATTTATTTTAACTATAGGTTAATAGTTCACCCAATTGTATTAAGGTAAAGCTAACGAAGCGAGAGAAAAAAGGTAAACAAAGTTTCAGCGGTTCCAAACATTTTTATTTGAACATTAGTACGTATCACTTCAAGCGCATTCCAGACAGGAATGAAATTGGTCATAAGGTGGCGGATCTGACAGTTTAGAACCGCTGTGCTGACAGCTTTCCTGTATTATGCAACAGACAACGACAGCTGTCGCTCGGCCATTGTCGCGTATGTGTGAAATAATCGCTAGTTATCGCTACGTAACTCGGTATTTTTTCTTTATGTACAAATATAAAATATGTGTACAAAGGTGGACTTAATGCCGCTAAATAATGGTCGTTTACCTTTTTTCTCTCGTCTTGTTGGCCTTACTTTACGTTGTGTGGTGCGTGTGGCGTGTGGCGTGTGGCGTGCGGCAGGCGGGTGCACATCTCGGCGGCGACGCTGGCGTGCCTGGGCGGCGCGTTCGAGGTGGAGCCGGGCGACGGCGGCGCGCGCGACGCCTTCCTGCGCGAGCTCGACGTCACCACCTACCTCGTCAAGAGCAGCGCGCAGCCCACGCGGCCCCGCGCCACCACCTGGTCAGTACCTACTGTAGCTGGCAACACTCTTCTATGAAATTTACCTTCTAGAACCAAGCGGTTCGGTGAATCTTTCCTATGCCACACCATTAAGACGTGAGAACACGTGAGCACGTGAGTGAAAAACCTGAGCTGGTTCACGGAGCTCACGTGTTTCCTTCTTTTTACAGTCCCAGGTCCTAGAATGTTTACTCTTATTGAATAATTGATATAATATTGTATTTCCGTTCATTAGCTGTGCACCAACACAACCGTTGCAAGAAACAACGCCGCGCCACCCCAGCGTCATCGAGGACGAAATGACGGCGGACTGGACTCCGGAGATGCCTTTCCAACATGTATGATATTGTGAAAAGTTTAGCCCAAAATCAGTATAGTATATAATAGAATTAGAAGAGTACTTCAGCTCAATTTCATGCGGTCCCACTATGAGGTCGACAAAACCAAAGTCTCATCTATCCTTCAGTAGATGTATCAGCTTGCAAGTAAGGTTCGCTTGAACCTCTTGAACTACGAAAATCTTCGACTCAAACACTTCAAGAACAATTTTATCTTATGATCTGTTTATAAATCCGGTGCTTACGCATATCCATAATATAAAAAGGAATCGCTAAATGTGTTAGTAAGCACATAACTCAACAATGCCTGGACCAATTTGGTCAATTCTTTTTCTTCAATGTTCCTTGAAGTTCAAGGATGGTTTTTACGGTGAAAAAATTCGAATAATTGCCGGGAACCGACATCCACGCGGGCGGAGCCACGGGCAAATAAATGCTAGTAGGTACTTAATATAGTACTGCCGTTATTATTTAAGTCGTCAGATCATAGGTATATCTTTTAACGTCTTTAAAATTTGCTCGTTCTCCTTCAACACTGAGACAACTCAGTTGTTAACGACAGTTGTTAACGAACGTAGTTTTCCCATAATTTCTTCTTCTAAAAGCTTACTATTTACTTAGTATTATAAGTCATACCCTGTTGCAGTACTACGACGGTCCGGCGGGCGTGGTCCGTCCCCGCCGTCACAGGGGAACCCACAATGGCGAAGACATAGAAGACGCCCCCCCTCTGTCCGATATCGAGGTTAGCGCCTGTACTGCCGACGTCATCACTGTTTGTTTCTTTTTTATTCTTTTTCTTGTCTCTGACTAACTTCACCTGTGCTTACTAACGTTGCTTGTATTTGTTGTAGGTCTGTGTTTCTGTTTGTTTGTTTTTATTTAGGTCAAAAAAGTTAAAGTAAAGCCAACGAGACGAGAGAAAAAAGGTAAACAAAGCGACTACTTACTCTGTCCTTGTCGCACATGTTATATGTACGCGACAATGGCCGGGCGACAGCTGTTGTTCCGTGTTTCGTAGTACAGGGAAGCTGCCAGCACAGTGGTTCTAAACTGTCGGATCCGCCATCTTATGAGCAATTTCATTCCTGTCTGGAATGCGCTTGAAGTGATAAATGTTTGGAACCGCTGAAACTTTGTTTACCTGTTTTCTTTCGTTTCGTTGGCTTTACTTTATCTATGTTTTAATGAAGTATACCTATACTGTTGTTTACGGATTAATGACTTGTTTGTTTATTAGCCTAATATTGGATAATACCAAGACAAATTACAAACACTATTTGTATTTCTTTTTTGTTTAAATATTTATTTACAGCTTAATCAGTGGTTGGCTATAAGGATCTACAGGTCCCGGGTTCGAATTCTGGCCTTATTATTATCGAGGGTAGCCCACTCCTAAACTCAGTAATAGGGTTTAGGTTGAGTGGTTAACAGTATTCCTGTTCTAGTTGTAGTTTTGGTTACTAGTACCTAGTACTATTATCTATTCTGTGCTAGTACCTACGCTCTTCCACAACCAATTCATTACATAAAAACCATATCATCAGCCGGGTGGGTACTATGCTAGAATTCTCCTAGACATGAATGTTCATTACTTAATACCGGTTAAAACGTACCATTGTGCGCGTTAATAAAAAACTAATCCAGAACTAACTTAGCGCAATAAGATCTCTTACTTTTCTAACTTTTCCCTTTAAAAAGTGACTAACCTACTAACAATTATTGGTAGGCATCAATTGCACATATCGCGCGTATCTGGTCAAAAAATACCCTTTTTATTTGCAAACTACAATCTAGATACTGTCATGTAGCAGTAGCATATCCTAGAATATTCTAGGGGGGTTGAAAAGAATACTGTGAATTAAATTTCTTCAACCACTGAACTGCAGAAATATCTGTTACGTAACCATATGGACTAGTAGAAAACTAAAAAAAATGATTTATTGAATAACATAGGAAAAAAAATTAACGGTTCAGGCGGGATTCGAACCCGCACTCCTTCTCTTACAGAGAGAAAGATTTAACCGGATCGGACCGCACCGGAAAAAATATGTACTAAATTAAAATTAAAAAAAGCCCCCGATACTCCATGTCCCCACTTTAACCCCCATAACTTTTAAACGGCTCAACCGATTTTCATCAAACATGTCTAAAAACACTTGCACATAAATCACCTTTAAAAAAAATTTACCCGCTTTACCCGTTCGGGAGCTATGATGCCACAGATAGACAGACACGTAAAACTTATAACAGCCTCTCTTTGCGTCGGGGGTTAAACATTTCTCAAGATATAGGCCTTAATATATAGGCCCTTTTTATGTTGTTGCAACGATTGCATGTACTCTACATGCAAGTGCCGAACAGTTTACTATATTCCACTGACTATTTATCAATTCTATTATAGGAAGAAGACCTAATTAACCATTTGATCGAAGTGGACTCGAACCGCAGAATGCGGGAGAAGCACATGCATTTGTGGTCACTGCGGTTCAAAGTACCGGCCTTAGAGAACACGTATGGACAGCTGGATGAGAAGACGTTCAAATCTAACGTAATGTGCTGTTTCGTGCTGTGGCTGTTCATTGTAGCTGTCCAGCTAACGTTGCATTACAAGTAAGTGACGTCATCACATATAATGATACCTTTTTCATTGTTGTCCCTGGGTCCTAGAAAAAATGAAACAAAATTCAGCCTCTCTTATTCCCCTAAATTCCAAAAATGATCACATTTCAATGTTCTTTCTTGCAAGTCTGGCACATTTAGATTAAATCAAGACTGAATTTCGAACAGATTTTTATAGCAAACTGATGAAGCAAGAATTGATGCCCTCTGAATGTATGCAAAGATTGCATTTCGGACACCGGGGCCTACTCTTCTGATCTTTCTCATGATTTCAATTATCTTGGCTTTTGGGGGAAGGAACTGCCGTTCGACCTCCTTCCCCAAGAGAAAAGCCTGGGCCAGGGTTTCATCTGTTGTAGCTAGTGAAGCTAGTTTGAACTCCGAAGAGAACACCCAAGATTTTCTAACTAACAACAATACCACTTGCGCGGCATCACATGCTTGGTGAAGTACCTATAAGGAGGTAAATCATCACACCAAAGCATTTTTCTATGGGACCTATAAACCATGAAATAAGCTGTGGCATTTGAAGAAATATCAATTTTTTTTTATCCTACACAGTTGCTGGAACCTCGTACTTGTCCTCATAGTGATGACGATTCCTCTAACGCTCACGTTTTTACTGGTGATGCTCGAGGATCAAGGAGTGCTCCCGCAACTCTCCAAGATGTCTACCTCGATTTCCTCGACCAGGCGACGGAGGAATATACACTTATGCTGTTACATCACCATTATGTCAATTTCCAGGTAAACTAAATAGATACTACCTGATAGTACCCCACACCCTCCACAGATTTGATCATATTCCACAGATTCTCTATAAAATCTGTGCTCAGATGAATCGAGATTCATAAATAAATACCATTTTAGAATATGGGCCTATATCTTCATTCTCTGAACCTTTTTCCAACGCAGTTGGGGTCGGTTTTCTAGTCTAATGTATTGTGGCTGGTCTTCGATATCTTTCATTATATTCACCTCTTACAAAAAAAATTGTTTTAATTGCAGCACATTGAAGCTACACGTGTGTGACTTGTGGTACACCAATAAAGTGAACACAACTTCTATATGCAACACCACAGCGTCAGTACTTGAAGAGAGTTTCGACAAAGGTTAGTTTTATGATATTTATGACGTATTCGCCTGGCTTTTCCATCCATCCAATCCTCAGCACTTGGACGGGCAGTCCAGGCTATCATCATTGCACGCTAGCAACAGGTATTCCGAGGCGGCTATCAGGATGGAAGTCTTTTCGCTCGACACCATGATTGCGGCCATGGTATAGATCGCGAGCAAATGGGCCGTTGCAGCCTTCTACTGCGAGTAACTAATGCTCGAAGAGGAGGCCCAGCCCGCCAAATGAACACTGTACTTAAAACAAATAATTGGGACCTCTAAAGCCACTAAAGAAAGTTCATTTTCCCAGGAGAATGCTGCCATCCCGAGTACGTTGTGTTCACTTGGGTGCTATCCCTGGTGGCACTGACGTCAGTACTCAGGCTGTACTACGTGGTGAAGACGCTGCTGGCCGCCGCCAACGTGGCCATGTACTGCGTGCTGCTGGTGCATTTCTACAGCTACTTCAGCGACATGTTAGTATCGATCACATAATGTCACGCTGACATCAGTACTAGATATCACCACTGCTAACTATAATGGCGGACATTTGCGGAAACACCCTCGGACTTAGTCAGAGCTAATGTTACCATTAGTTATTAGGTGGGTTTGTCAAATTTAAATCGACTTAAAACACACACGGTACAATGGTGCGTCAGCCATGGTAAGGTAACCTGCTGCACTCTTGAAAGGAAATTCTAGACCCTGTCGCGAGGCTCGTCGCCTTAATGGGAATCAATACCTCCTCCCCTAAACAGAGGCACGCGCACTTGGCATTTTTGTTAACCAGTCATACATCTCTGGTGTTTGCCCACCCGTGCATGCGTATCAGGAGGTAAACTTTAATTTGTTGGAATACCAACAAATCGTATCAAGAAAAGCATCTATTTCCAGTGACCTACCAGCCTACGTACAAATGCTGATCCTAATGATCGTGTTCTTCGTGGTGGTGGTCTACCATGCCCGGTTGGTGGAGAGCACCTCTAGACTGGACTTCGTGTGGAAGCAGCAGGCCGAGAACGACCGAACCGAGATGGAAGAGACGCAGAAACTGAACAGGCTGCTCCTGAAACATATACTGCCTGACCACGTGGTGACGCATTTCCTCAGTAAAGATTGGTGTGTTGATGTAAGTCTTTAGCGAAAGTTATTGCGCGTTAAATTTTTTACTTAATTTTTAGTAGATATATTTATAGAGCTGTTAAAACCGGAACTATAGTTTTGATATTTTATAAACACAAATTGTTTTAACTACTTTAGGCATGTATCCAACTGTTAGTCTGATGTACGATAGAGAAATGTTAACCGATGCACTCTTCCTTAAGACCAACGTGCCAATTCAAAAACCAGGATTTATAAAAATAAATATTCAGTCTGTTAATTTAATGCACTTCACTGGATGGTAAGGAGCATCTTGTCAAGACGATACGGCTAACTAACATAGATGCTGACGATTTTAAATGGTGGTCCCTCCTTTAACGACCTTGACAGATGTACTAAATAAAACTTTCTCAAATTGTGGTATTTCCCTAATGTCTTAGGAGCTGTACTCTCAGTGGCGGGACGAGGTGGGCGTGATGTTCGCAGGAATCCCCAACTTCCACGAGTTCTACCTGGAGGAGAAGGCGGTGGACTGCATGCGCTTGCTCAACGAAATCATTTGTAATGTACCAATCAAATCTCACTTCAGACACTTCTTCATTCTGATAAATCCTATTATCTGTAAGGATGTCTGATGATGGATGTTTGTTGCTAGTGTTGCTGAGAGTACATCATATTTGAACGGCTAAGTGGAGAGTGTGGCTATTTCGTATCACTGTAATAGATTCCCATGGATATAGCAACGGATAACAGCTAATAATAACAGTAAAGCTAACTTCCTCTCTCTACTTCTAAATACTTCATGATATTACTATTTCTTTCTTTCTTTCTTTACCGGATTTTCAATAGCAATTCTATACCTACTTTACAGTTGATTTTGACACGCTGCTGGAACAGCCGCGCTTCAAGAGTATAGAGAAGATCAAGACGATAGCGGCCACGTACATGGCAGCCTCCGGACTGAACCCTAACCAGGATAAGGTAATCACTAGAAGACTCAAACTCAACTCAATAGTCCTTGTCTAACTCGACCCTTACCAGGTTGCCCCTTTATCAAAATTAACAACCGCGCGCAATATAGCTACTTACTTACAATCCGGAGCTACGCTTTGTAGTCCCACTTCGTAGCTACGCTTCGTAGTCCCACTTCGTAGCTACGCTTCGTAGTCCCACTTCGTAGCTACGCTTCATAGTCGCACTACGAATGCTTCGTAGTCGAGCTACGTATATACTTCGTAGTCACACTACGTAGCTATGCTTCGAAGTCGAACTACATAGCTACGCTACGTAGCTACTCTACGTAGCCATGCTTCGTAGTCACGTTACGTAGCTACGCTTCGTAGCCATGCAATGCTATCTGGTACATAAGCACGTGTCTTCTCGGCAGTCGAGCGAGGACGACTGCGAGCACCTGTGCGCGCTGGTGGACTATGCGTTCGCGCTGCGGGAGGCGCTGGACGAGATCAACAAGCACAGCTTCAACAAGTTCCGACTCAGAGTAGGTGAGCGACTCTATATCACTACTTTAACATTGCACAGTCGAGCGAGGACCACTGCAGGCCACCGAATAGCCGTAGATGGCTTAGGGTTAGTGGGTAAGGGAATTGTTCTAATGGGTCATCTTACACTCCGGTAATTGAGATTCGAGTGCGGTTTTAGGTGACTCAAGTCTGAAATTTTGAACCACCTCCGCCGGCCAGCGTAAATAAAAGGTAGGGCTATCTCATATAAACGATTTGGTGACTTAATTTTTTTTCAATGGAAGATGCGTGATACCTTTCACTCGACAAACTAAAGCACCAATACTATCAAATATTGCAATGATAGTTCAACTACACAAAATAAAAAACTGAATTGGAAATATGGGTATTTTTTTTTTGTAATCAGATTATTCAGATTATTATTATACCTTAAGTGTTGAAGTGTACAGAATCCCATAAAGCCTGTGTTCGTCAGGTATCAGCTGCGGGCCGCTGGTGGGCGGAGTGATCGGCGCGCGGAAGCCAGTGTACGACATCTGGGGCAATACTGTCAACGAAGCCTCGCGCATGGAGACCACCGGCGCCATGGACAAAATACAAATCACTAAGTACACCAAACAGGTAAGAAACACTGTTGCCCTTGTTAAATGAACTCTGCTGGCGTTAGAAAAACTATTGCGGCCGGTAAATGAACTCAGTTTGTGTTAAGAAATATTATTGCTACTGGTAAATGAACTATGCTGGTGTTAGGAAATACTATTGGTACTGGTGAATGGAATCTTCTGCTGTTAAGAAATACTATTGCAACCGGTAAATCTCTGCCGGTGTTCTAAAATAAATACTATTGTCCCTCATCTGCTGCTATTAAGAAATACTGTTGCTACTGGTAAATGAGCTCTATTGGTGTTAAATGAGCTCTGCTAGTGATAAGAATTATTATTGCTACTGGTAAATGTACTCTGCCGTTGTTAAAAAATACTGTTGCTACCGGTGAATAAACGCTGCTAGAGTAAATAAATAGGTACCTACTATTGCCACTGGTACCACCGGTAAATGTACCTCGATGGTGTTAAAAAATTATTGCCACCGGTAAAAGATCCCTGATGGTGTAAAAAAATACTATTGCCAATGGTAAATGAACTCTGTTGGTGTTAAGAAATACTATTGCCATCGGTAAAAAACTGTGCTGACGGAAAGAAATATTACTGTCATCGATTAATGAGTTATACTGGTGTTAAAGTGTTTCTATGGTGTTTATCAAGTGCGCGCACAAGTACCCGCGTCTTTATCGCTATGCGTGCGGAAGCGGTTATAAGATACTTCACACCGTGCGTGATTCAGCGCTTGCGTCCGTCCACAGAATCGCACATCGTAGAAGCTGTAAGTGATGTTTGTTGCAGCTCCTGGAGCCCCACGGCTACGGGTTGGAGCGGCGCGGGCTGGTGGAGGTGAAGGGCAAGGGTACTATGGAGACGTGGTGGGTGGCGGGAGCACGCGGCGAGCCTCCCGCCGAGCCGCCCGCGCCCTGCGCGCCACCGCGCACGCTCGCGTCGCTCGTGTACACCATGCTGCAGGCGCGCAAGCGCATCAACACGCACCCGCTCGACGCCGCCGCCAGCGCGCGTGAGTGTCGCACACACACCACATGCACACACACACAGGCATACATTCACACTCATAAAATCACAAAAGCTTAATAGTAGATTATTGCATCGAGCACAAAGTAATTTATTATTGCACCGAATGCCTGATTTAGAGCCCGAGCGTTAGTGAGGCTCTAACTAACAGGCACGAAGGCAATATAAATTACTTAAGGCGAGGTGCATAATCTGCTTTTCTTTCAACTATTACCTATAGGAATAGTAGATAAAAGAAACTCATATCAAACAGTTAAATTAACAAAATTTCCGCCAAATCACTTTTTTAATTTTTTTTTCATTTTTAAATCAGTTAGCAGTAATCATTTTTTAAATTTGGAACATGTAGGATAGAAACGAATAGTACGTACGTAAAAAAAAAGTATTGATATCGGCTGGCTGAATAGAGCTAATCCATTGAGATTGGCACCTTTTGGTGCGATTAAAAAATAAACTGTGCAATAATGAAATTTCATACATTTTTATTGCTCTAGACCATTAAAGACTCGCTTTGTACTGAGTTTTTAGTGTGATTGTGATGAAAGTAAAACATAGTTGGAAGAAAAATTATTAAATGAATAATATACAATGACCAGACTAACGTGTATACCGTGTCTAACATTCGCGTGACGTTTTCGCAGCGCGACGCGGCGGCAGCATGCGGCCGAGCCGCGCGGAGACGGCGCCCAGCGGCTCACACCGCCACCTGTCAGAAGTGCGCCGCCACAGGAATCCACGCACGTGAGTACCTGCTTTCACCTACGCTCATTTACCTCTTGTAAATAATTACAAGATAATGAAATCACAGTACCTATATACTTTTTGTGAATCCAAAAAAATATGCTGTAGTCCAATCATGAAAACCAATGCAGCAAAGAATAAAGCTTTGCTGTACGTTCTACAATGCTTACTTATTTTAATCTATAAAAAGATCTGTATCAATTGAATTTAAATTTGACCTTGCTTAATAGCTTTTATCTATTTGTCGCGTCGGTAGATATTTCGACATTGGGTTATAGATTATTTATTTTTTGAAACATTTTACACAAATACCAAACGATTGTACAAAGCTGGACTTCATGCTGTAAGAATTTTCTGCCAGTCAGCCTTAGGGTAATGCCAGGTATAACCGTGCGAAACTGGGAGCCGGTCCGCTCATATGAATCTAACAGGAGACCGTTCGGTTCGTTTGACAGCACGTTCGGCGAGCTAGAGCTGGGCGCGATGCGGCGCACGTCGCAGTCGCTGGTGGTGCGTCGTGCGGAATCCCGCGCGGTTTCCGCGGCGCCGTCGTCACTGTCCGCGCCGCACACGCCCACGGGCGCGCACCTCGCGCCGCACCACCACCTGCCGCACAAGGACAAGCACAAGAGCATAGGTAGGTAACCTTACACTACATAACTACCCTATTATTTTTCGTGTTGATTCGTGTTGAAATCTCCACTGATACCCTAGTAGTAGGGAAGTAATGTCGGACATAAACTACCTAAAACCGCACCGCCACTGGTCTCGGATGCCGAAGTGTGTGGAGGTACAGTAAGGTATTTTTCTCGAACCCCGGTTGACCCAGGACCATCTCTGGCTTTGAGATGCCTGCCTCCATAGGGTGTGTGAACCACGGTGTCCCCTTCTTGCCACGGAAAAGTGGGAAACGGGGGGAACTTGTCGCGCAGCCTCCCGCTGCATATTTCGGCTGTAGTGGCTCCACCTATCACCCCCAGCCCAACAATCATGGAGGTCGTTGAGCAACCTCCGTCCTCACTAATTACCGATGACTCTTTAAAATAAGTATTTTTTATTATACGCCTAGATTTGAAGTGGTTTAAGTGTGGACGAGACAGTGCCGTCGCCGCACAGACGACGTCGCGCCTCTAGACTGCGGTACGACACGCTACTGGTTTTTCTGTTTTATTAATCAAAAACCGGCCGCTTACAAAAGTGCATTTAACAATAACTTTATCTAAATAATAACTAAGTACACTAACGAACCTGTTGTGCCTCAAAATAATGCTTTCTCTGTTCTTTTACTATGACAAAGTGACAGAAGACAGAGAAATATTAAAATAACTAAACTTCAAATGAATGAAGCAACTTATAATAAGCTTATTAGCTAAACTTTATGAATAAATAAGTACCTAGACACCATGATGTCCTATAAATTTCAATATAAAATTACAGTAAAGTCATAATCTACTGTTGAACTTCTTACTGCGATTTTGCCAAATTCTTTGTAAACACTAACATCTTATATTATAACCGGTAGGCTAACTCAATAATTCCTCGTGCTACACACGTGTCATGACTACCTATGTAGTACCAAAAAGATACAGCGTTACGGCAAAAAAAGGCCAAAATATGTCCTTTTGACGTGTACAATACCAATTGCGTCATACTCGGACAGCCAACCTTGTAAAAACTTTCTAATAGCCTTCTATACCTTCTTAAAGTACCCCATACATTGATAAACGCTACAAATTAAAAAATAGCAATAAATGTCATCTATTAATTTCAATTGCTTTTTATCGTACCAGGAGCCCGTCTGCAAGCAGCCAGCTTCTCGTACCGCTCGCGTCCAAGAGACAAGTCGCCGAAGATACACGAACAGCCCAACGAAGGCTCAGGTACCTCTATAGCGAATGGCACCCCCTCCTTCCGCATACGGTCAAGCACAGCCGCCTCCTTCTTCAAAAAGAAGAAAAAACAAGAAACCACAGATGAAAAAGAAAATGGTGATGTTGTGACTACTAGGATGTAAGTCGCTGTTGGAACTTTTATAAGATCTGTATATGTTAGTAATAGAAAGAGACAAAGAAAGGTAAGGGAAGTTTGTTGGGTCTGTTTTTGTTCAACAAAACATAATAATGTATAGATACCTTATGAACACTGGTCTATATTTAATAATGTTGATAATTTATATAGGTATTTTTATCTACCAATACCTAGCCTATAGGTAACTAAGTATGTAAAGATCGAACAGTAATAAAACATGCTTAAAAGATATCGGGAAATAGCAGAATTTTTTCTACCGCAGTCGGATTGAAGCGACACATTTAAACCAATATAAGTATAACGATACGTTAGATAGATATTCTTGTTTTGTTGCAGCTAAACAAATAACATGAACTAAACTGACAAACTTATAATTGTTTTGACTTGCCTGTAGTGTCTTCCATGTCAAGTGTGTTGTGTGCGACCGCATTCCACAAACACACAGTCACATCCACACAATTTCCATATAACTTAGTAAAAGGTGCTTATCGTTCCTGCTTGTTAAACATGCTTACTGTTTAACAGTTAAAGAGTGATGTAGGTCGTTCAGATATATTCTTTTCATGTTATTTGCCGTTTAAAGATAAAGTACACACAAGCAATGAAGCACAAAAATATTAAAACTATACAAAATCTAAAATAGCGAGATGCTTAAAACACTATTTACAAAAAGGTTTTGTAACAGTAAAAATATTATTATATTTATAACTAACCACTGCCACGACGATTTCGATAATTCACCTAAAAATATTGTACCTAGGTACTGTTTAATTTTGTAGATATTCTTATTTACCTACTATATAAAATTTAGGTGCCTAAGTATCCAGACGACTTATTTGATCATGTTCCGCAAACTTCTCCGGTGTGGCCATCTGTAGATATATTTTAATTAGGTACTCATAAGGAAATTATGACAATTATTTATTTACCATAATTATACTCTTTTGACATTAACTTTTAAATAATATATTGTTTTATATTTTATTATTTATTACTATCGAATACATAAATAGCTTATTGTGATCTATTTTGTTAGATTATTTTAATGCGGAAGCGCTAAGCGCGTAGATACCTGCGGAATGTAAATATGAATTGTAAATATTTTTATATACTTACCTACTTAATTACTTAATCAGTCAAAACTGATGAACTCTCGGTATGGGACCAAGTGTAGTGTGAATAAATATTATGTATGAAATGAATAGAAAAATTAGGCGTCTTACAGAGGAAACTCACTACTATAGCCACGGCGCGGCGGGCGAAAGGGTTCCGGAGTGAAATAAAATACTGCGTACTGGTTGATGTAGATACTTGTTATTATTAGTTATTTTGCACTTTTACACACAGATTTCACTTAACTTTTATGATAGTTCAAATGTTACACACAGAGACAAGAATTGTATCGAATGCGCGGGAAAGTAGTGGCTGGTGTTGCCAACTTTAAATTATTCTCTATACCGGGCTGGGAGGCGTCGCTCGCAAACGGATCGCTCCGAACAACGCTTGGCTATACTACCTTCACTTCAATGTCTGAATAGTACATACTCGTACTATCCTAGTACAAGATTTTTTTCTGAATGATGTTCATATTCATTTAAAGTACAACTAGGTACGTAATTAAAATAAAATGCAATAAGTACATAGTTCTATTTCAATTTTTCTAATATATAAGGTGGAAGATTTTCATACCCCCTGGACGTGAAGCACTCGAAATATTGAAGATAGAATATGATATCAAATGGACCTTTGAATTAAAGTGCTTTATTTTGTCAAATTGAATTTATTACTTCAGATTTCAGAGATTTCCTTTCATTTCCGTTCCAAACTGTGGAATGAACTGTCACCAGCGGTGTTTCCGAACCATTACGACCTTCAAGAAAAGAGCGTACTCTCTTTTAAAACGCACTTGTGATTCCTCTGGTGTTGCGGGTGTCCATGGGCGGCGGTGATCACTTACCATCAGGCGATCCTCTGCTCGTTTGCCTCCCTAATCCATAAAAAATCCCATGTTTGTTAGATAGATTTGATCTTTATGATTGCCACTATTGATTGAACCTTAAAAAATACAGGTTGTATATTTTTCCGGGTTTAAATCGGTTCGATTACCGGGTGTATCAAGCCAGTGTTTGAATGCAGATTTGTTTCTTTTTAAAAATAAAGGAATGTTTCCTTTGAGTGAAATTCTTTATCTCAAGTATTTCGAGTATTTCCCTTCCACGGGGCATGAAAATCTTCCACCCTGTATACTATATTCAGAGTTTATTACTTTTTTATTTGGAAAATAGACCTTTTGTGACTGACTATTAAAAACTTTTGAAATGTTCTTATGGTATTATAGAAGGGTTATATTTTGTTATATACCTACTTAAATCTACGCCGGTAAATCCCCGAAAGGGTAGGCAGAGGTGGATCAATTAACACCCAATTTCGCAACTAGGATTTTTGGGTCCATGTAATTATTGCGAGCCTATTGCCGGCAAGCATTGCGGCATTTTTTTTTTTGTATAGGACACGTCAATTTGACTTCACCTCGCCTGATGTTAAGCAAAGGCAAAGTCTCGGAAAGAGGGTCACTATCGGAAACATGTACCATACCAACAGTGGTGGCACTCAGCTTGACGGCCTCATTAGATGCCTTTTCACGCCCCGCTTAAAGGACCCGGGACTGTAGGAAGAAGGAAACACGTGACGTTTATAATTTTTTTATTACACCGTATACTTCATGTTGAACTTTCCTCTGTTAGTTGCAGATATGAGTTTGTCAGTTCTGACTGGGCATTATATTCTAAGAATAATCATAGTTGTAATAATCCGACAGCATTATGTTACCTTATTTATCAATAGATAAGGAAATGTGCCACCTTTACCCATAGATAAGAATGCCAAAGATTATTTTTGATCTCAGAAAGCATTTCACGTAATACATAAGTAATTTAAATAATACGGAAAATTATCAGATTGTACCTATGTACGGTTTGTTTCATAATCTTATATAGTGTTTAAGAATTACCCAATTAGCAATTTAAAATCAGGTTTATAAACATCCATACTTAATATTATAAATGCGAAAGTAACTATCTGTCTGTACGTTACGCTTTCACGCCTAAACCACTGAACCGATTTGGATGAAATTTGGTATAGGGGTAAATTAGACCTTGAGAAAGGACATGGGCTATGTTTGGTCACAATAACCGACATCGACGCGGGCGGAGCCGCGAGCAAAAGCTGGTTTATTTATATAATCGTTTTGCAGTTTGTATTCATTCATTATCCTGTGAGTCGGTCGGTCTTCCAGTCTAACTGAGCTGCGGCTGCTTTCGATATTTCCCATGTAGCGACTGCCATCTAACCTCTACAACCAAAGGGTAATTTTTTAACAGATGTGACAAAGCTATAATGAAACTCTTTTACTGTTAGTTGTCTAACAAAGATTTGCTAGTTGGGTAATCTGTGCCTACATTTTATAGAATATATTTTGAAATTATAAATAAATTAATTATTTATTAGTGTCTCTTTTATAGTTATTATAACTACATAGCATACGTAGTTATATACAACTTGTAATGGACAACTTGCCTCAGACAGCTCACTTTAAAATAAAATAATATCTACCACCTCATTTAGTTATACCAAACTAAAAGTCAATTTTATTAACAAAAAACACTAATTTCAGCCGCTTTCGACAAGTGGCAACTCGCTAGCCGGCGTATCGTAGAATAGAAAGACGAATATATGGGATTTGCCGTTTATGATATTCGTTCACGACTGTTTACTACTACTTCTATTTTGCCACTTGCCTTTTTTTTCGTGCGGAAATCCCCACGGATACCCCCCTGCCGGAGCCGGAAGAGGAGGTTATGTCGGACTCGAACCGACTAAAACCGTACGCCGACTGTGGGTCGTGGTGCTAGGCCGGAGGTGAGGTCATCGACATATCCCTCGCACCCCGGCTGACCCAGGGCCATCCCTTAAGGTTTTGCCCTCCTCGGGAGGGGGACAACGGTGTCCCGGACTCGCCCCGGGAATGGGGAGGCGCGCTTTTGAGCGCGCCGCCGCCGCCGTGGCCTGCTTCTGCTGGGGTGACAGGTGGCTTGCCACATGCCAGCCAACGAATTGCCACTTGTTTATAGTGGCAGCTCATCTTCCATTCATCCTGTTACGAGTTGTAGATAACATCATTGTATAATAGGTAATGGTATTTATATAACTAGCAAGTTAACCCGACTGCGCTCAAAAAATAGTTTAATTTGTAAATTATGTCATTTTTTGATAATCTAGGAGAATACCCTGTGCCATAACTTTTAAGACCAAATATCTAACTTAACGTAACTAATTATCTGAATTAATTAGGATAATATCCTTAGGTAATAACACTCTTGTAATATAAAACCACTTTTGTAAATACATTTAAGAAAATCTTTGATTATTCTGTAAATCTCTTTGTAATCTTCAAGTTTATACATATTTAGAGCTATTTATATTTATTCCATATTGGGGTGATAAAGTATTGAGAATCAATTATTGTCAATTTTAAATTGCTGATAGTTCGTCCAACATAGAAAATCAATATTTACGTGTCATATAAATGAGCTATATCACTTAATACTCTGATGTCTGAATTCGTAACTAAATATAACTACCTTTCCCTTACAGGGGGAAACTGAGCTCAGTTGGAAGAGCATTCCCCCGTAAGGGAAAGGTCGTAAGTTCAAGTCTCACTTGAGCGTTTCATTTTTTCCGATGTTTTTCGAACTTTAAAGTTAGCATTAAAAATGCTATAAAAAATTCAGCTTAACTACTTAAAAGTTTTACAAATTGGTTATCAAACGGAAATTATATATATCAAAAGTCGTTCTATATGAAGAGTATAAAGAATCTGTTAAAAAAAATATTTATTTAAGTATAAAACAAAACTTAAACACTAAAATGTTTGTATAAACATCAGTTAAATGGTGTCACACAATTGTTTTGTGTTGTGGCAATTATACGTAATTGATTGGTCGCAAAAAAAGTATATTATGCATATTCTGTAATAAAGATGTTGTCTATAAGAATATTTTATGTATAATAAACTACATATTTATATATTATATGATATTTGAAACAGGCTCCTAATGATTAGTTATTTTGTGTACTGCTGTGTCAAAGCCAAACTAATTTTAAGAACATTTTGAACAAACTTTTTAGAAGGATTCAAAATAAAAGATCGAAATGAATTTGAACGTTTTATTTTAAAATATTTTCCAATTGTATAACATTTGGATTCACGAACCTGACATTTTAGACAGTATTAAAAGAATTTATTATGATAAAAGTTCGCTTCCTAATATAAATGTATCACTGCTAGTTCCTCACTCCGTGTGAATTCAAATGCTATTATTACACCTTTCCTGTTACTTCTATAACTTGATTAAAACTCAAAACATACTGTAATCTTTATTGTCAATCAATAGAAAAATTTGAGAGAAAATTATTAGCTTTACTTCTCTCACTTTAAAGAGAATATTGCAACACAATTGCACGTCAGTTCCTACATTCACTATTTATTTATAGCAGTAAGTAATTGCAGTATGTCTTGGGCGTTATAAATAAATTTAAATAAATAATAAACTTTGGGAATCTTTCACACATAGCACTCACAATTAAATTATATAATAATCCCATTACAAATATTATTCGATTCACAAAATTACACTTTGGAATATCCAAAATCCTATACTTAAAATAATAACAATGAAAATTATTGCTTTAATAGTAAAATCCTGAGATTTCCGTACAGATTTTAGCCTCATTCATTCGATTCGGGAATATAATTTGTACCATCAAAATATCAACGCCTTCTCCTTCCGCTCGAGAATGTAAAATTTTATATAAAATATACGACACAACTCTAATATTAGCTACACGTTACTTACACATCTTGTGATGAGTTATATTGCTTAGCATTGTATAACAACTACGAAACTCGATGAGTAGATCAATCTTCTACGACCACTTATGGGCCAAATATTTATTAAATCAAATTATTTAAAAAAATTGATTTAAATAAAATAAACTGATTAATTTTGCTGACTCAATCTACAGGTTTCAATCACAATAGAACCTCCGTGTTCCACAGATACATGATAAATATTTTATTAATGCTTGGATTATTATTATTTGCAACTAAGTTATTTCACAAAAACAACTTCAACTCAGTTGCTAAGTCCAGTAATTCTTACTTAGTAATTACAACGGGTAGTATCATTATAAGATACTAACTACACAGCCGAAAATCCTTTTGGAAATGATTGTATAAACATTATGTAATAAAATGTTAGTTGAATTAACTTACACGTTCAACTATTGGACCCACTGCTGTCTTAAAATTATTCACATAAAATGGATGATTGCTCATTGATGATGATTTCTGATGAGCAGTGAATATTCTTGAAACTTAAAACTATAGTGTACTAATTAGATATTGGTCTTATTAAACTGTGTACGCATTTTCGAAATATGGTATTAGAAATTGCTTTCAATAATGCCCAAAATGTAGAAATTAAAACTATACTGACCGATGTTAGACGGCGTAATTTAACCTTTTAGGAGATGAGCATTCTTAGGCCCGTATTCTAGAATGACACTCAGCCTGAATCCCGATTTATCCGATGACAGATTGTATAGACAGATTGATAGATTGACTTATAGCGTATACAATATGTTCTTAGATAAATCACGATTCAGGCTGAGTGTCATTCTAGAATACGGTCCTTAGTGAAATGACCATTTTTATTTAAGATAATATCGTAGGTTTATGATAAAATGCGATATGTGACCGGGACTAAGACGAAAATTATTTGAAACTGAGTACACAGTTCAATGTGACACATTCATTTATTCTTATGATAATGAAAAATAGCATAATTATCACTTGTGTATATGTTTAAATTTATATATAAATAGCTTTACGACCATCGGAATATACAAGGAAGTTAAGGCACAATATATCTCAATGGAAGCATTGTAACCTCAAATATCTCTCAGACATTCTACATTGGCATATGTTCAACTAACACATACAAGCATCGTTCACGTACTCACACAATAAATACAGGCAAGATTAATTGCTTCACACTATTAGTTAGACCTCCAGGCCTAATTAGTTCTGACGTCAATTGACTTTACCAATTCCAAAGCCCTTATTAAGGTGCGTTTCCACGGATGCGGAGCTGGAAACATACGTATGTGTGTGTCCTTTCTAATTTTATAATAGTTGGTCGATTTCCGCACATATTCAGTCCGCTTTAAAGGAAACGCACCTATATTGAAAATTGCTACAGTACGAACGAATACCTTCTTAAGAGGTAAGCACTATAATCATTATGCTATTGAGGTAATATAGAAAAATTACTGGCAATTTTTTTTTTAATTTATTCGTGACGTGCTTAAATGTGACCTACGTAAATAAATGAGATATATTTGAATTTCATTGTAAACTGTAACCAACGGCAGAACTGATAATGCTATTTCTGAGTTGCAACCTACAGCACGGTTGAGAAGAGAAGAGAGTTTGGGACGAAACGAGAAAAGAGTTAAAGTCTCAGGTATTCTAAAACCGATCAAATCTGTCTAGGGATCGTGAGACTGGACTGGACAACCTGGGGCAGACATATGGTCAGTGAACCTTTACTTTACGCCTTCAAGTTTCATTAGTGTTCTAATAGAGGGTTATACCAGACCAACCAAACGATTCGTTCGTACTGTACAAAATTTAGTAAATATAATAAATAGGGCTATTGTGTATTGGTTCAAGTAGAAAGACGACCAAACATTGCACTTCCTATTGCTTGTAAAATTCGTACAAAAATATATTCTCGGGCACATGTTATGGCACCAATGTTGTATCGATTATTGGAATTCGATTTATTACATAATCGCTGGTGTATAAATTAACTAAAACTTATCTAATTACGGCTGGGGCCCATCATCGCACTCTGAAGAACTTCCGTCCATCTGTTGGGACATAATATAAATAAATTAGATTCAACAGTTAGCATTACTTATATCGCATGGCTTAGATGGCTTTTTTTCGTGCGGAAATCGCCTTGGATACCTCCCTCGCCGGAGCTGGAAGAGGAGGTTATGTCGGGCTCGAACCGACTAAACCGCACTTGAGGGGACCACCTAGCACAACGACCGCTTTGATGGCAGATAAGCACGTGCATCAGAATAAAAGCAGACACATTCCCAATGCAATAGGTATGAAAATTATTACTACGTTAAAATAGCAATCTAACAAGCACACTTCCAACACCAGTACCCCTATCACGACGAACTTTCGTAATCCTAACATAAACGTATCAAGAGAAGGGAGCATTGTGATTGGCTGCTTGCCTACAATACGGTTACGATACTGCTATGGGTACAGAGGGCGACACACTGGCGACACGCTGGCTCTCACAACAATAAGAAATAACTCATAGTGACGCAGTTTTTTTTTTCGTGCCGAAATATAGATACCTCCCACGCCGCAGACGGAAGGGGAGGTTATGTCGGTCTCGAACTGACTAAAACCGCACGCCGACTGAGGGTCGTAGTGCAAGGCCAGAGGTGAGGTTGTCTTGGACATATCCCTAGCACCCCGGCTGGTCTAGCCCTCCTCAGGAGGAGGGACAACGGTACGTGACTTATTCTAACGTACATCTATTAAGTGTGTATATCATCTCAAGAGGCAGGTAGGGGTGTTAACGCTTCCATTTCGACATACACAAACAACATTAACGGTGAACTATGTACGGTTCGTATGACAGAAAGGAATTACCTGTTGAACGTATAATGGCTGTCGGCCCTGAAGAAGTAAACGTGGTTCTTGAACTGCAGTTTGAACACAAACTCCTTGTCGATGTTATCATCCGACGTCGGCGTGCATACGCTATACCTAAACAAATAAATAAAAAATAGATTGTGAGGATAACTCATAGGTTTTGTCTTATCTAAACCCATAGTACTTGTTGTCATATTTTTTTAGTATAAAAAAAATAGATTAAAATTATGTTTATTTAACAGAAGTCTCACTTCTAGAGTCAAGCAGAAATATACTGAAACTATATTCCATACTGGAACTAATGCTTGTGTTATGCATACTAATCACGAATCATGTTGTTGCCTCTAACAGAGAATGAAAGAATTAATTTCATTTATTCAGTTTAGACACATAAAGAGCACATTATTATGTATGTTTAAATTTTACAATTATGTCATTTACATATGTCACGAATTATAAAAAAATAAATAAGATAAACCATTGGAAAATGATTCATTCGCAGCTAACAATGTTTGCTAAACTTTAAAAACAATGTACAATCCATCTATGAAATGTACGTTTTCTGATATGACCAAAATAGTTTTAAACTAACCCTAGCAGAGGTAGTGAGGCGAGCGGCGTGTCATCCTGCCAACTCTTATAGAAGAATAGCGTGAAGACTGCGAACACCACCCATAGTTTCTGCCAGCCCGGGGACTTCTTAAACTTGCGTAATAGGTACCCTGATAGCTGTGTCTGAAATATAAAATATACGTAGTGAATAATTTGTCAGTGTTGGAAAGACCTTATAAAAGTCGTTCTCCTATAATCATACTCATGCCTGGAAGTGGTAGGCAGTTATGGTGTATATAATATTACAAAGTGATTTTATAGTGGTTTCGGTAAATAAGAATTTGGGTACGGTTTGATAGTAAAATCATCTGGAAGTATTAATTTGGTGAAAGAAAAAAAAAATGTACAACACCCATACAATATTCCTTTGACATGAACATTATTCCTATACATTATCAAAAAAAATTCGCCAAATTAATACTTCCAGATGATTTTGCTATAGAAGCTGTGCCCAAATTATTTTTATCCAAAACGACTATAAAATCACCCAGTATATGGTGTAAATAATTAACAAACACAAAGAGGAGGCGGCCTAAGTAACTGTGAAAGTGATTCGAAATTAGATTTTAACATGTGTGTGCCGTCAGTTTTACTTTAAATCTGTAGATCTAAGATCTAAGATCATAAATTAGTGAAGATGCGAAAACGATATTAAAATTCAACAAAAATAAAGGTGGACGGGAAATGACCCCTTTCCTCCACGGCTTCAACCCGACATTGTCTCCAGGTCTTTCCTGTTGAAATCAAGAAAATCAAACGCCTCCTCTCTGCATCTGCTCAGTGAATGGTGCATGTACGTACCCGCATGGCGAGGTGCAGGTGCGAGCGGTCGAGTGACGTCACGCGGTGCCAGCACACGTGCGCCAGGCCGCCGCCCGACACCGCGCCTCCGGGAGGAACAGAGGACGGCTCTGTATCACAAATAGATAATACAATTATCTTCTAATATATAAAATTCTTGTCGTGGTGTTTGTAGTTATACTCCTCATAAACGGCTCGACCGATTCTCATGAAATTTTGTGTGCATAGTGGGTAGGTCTGAGAATCGGATAACATCTATTTTTCATCCCCTAAATATTAAGGGTAGTAAATTTTTTTTTTTTTTTTGATACAGCATTAGAAAATACCCTCTTTCCGAGACTTTGCCTTTAGCTTAACATCAGGCGAGGTGAAGTCAAATTGACGTGTCCTGTATAAAAAAAAAAAAATACAACCATGATCACTTTCAATTTTTCCATCGCTTTTTTTTTAATTTTAATAAAGGTAAACACAACGTAACATCATTGATTCTAATTTCTGGTCTGCTAGCTGTATTACGTCTTTAGTAATAGTACCGGCTAACGGGGTGAATACAAGTTAAAGTCATATACCAATGTCCTGTTCACAAGGCGTCAGCTCTGTGTCCACTTCGGGGTACAACTCTTTCGCGATCTCCAGTGTCGCCTGCAGTGCGTCGCACCAGCCTTTGTACTCGATATCGTTGGGGGCGCTCAGTAATAAATTTATGTCTTGGCCTGCAGGAGCAAAACATAAAGTAAAAGGATAGATTACACACAAGAAGAAAATAAATTAATTCAAACACATTATTTTTGTGATTTTTTTGGAATTTATACACATACCTAAAATAAATAATTAAAGACAATGGACTGATGAAGCCCACTCCAACGACATATAAGTAAAACGGCAAGAGATTAACTAATAGTTTTTCAATATTTTTTCAAGAAATCATTCTCTATCTAGTCCATTACCATACAAGAAGAAGAACACAAACATTCAATTGAGTATTATCCTGTAGTTAAAATAAATTATCTACCCGAGCTAGTCAAATTAAGAATTGTAAAAGAGTGGTAAAAGTTGCGTCGGTTCTAATTTCATCGTTTGTATTTATTTTTAATAATCTACCCAACCTATAATAGTAAATGATTTGACTATTAAATTTTATGACGTCACTAAAAAAAATTCATACAAGTTACCTTATAACTTATCGTTTTGACGTTTAGTAAAAAGTAACCAATTTGACTAGTCAGTAGAATACTGTAAGTAAATAAGTCCATGTCATGTGGCAGGTCAGGAGTACCCTAAACCGACGAGCATGCATGAAGAATGTAATGAGAGTGAATGAAGCAAGAGTAGTATGTCAGGATCGTAGCAAATGGAGATCCGTGATCTCTGCCTACCCCTATGGGAAACAGGCGTGATTTTATATATTTACGTATGTATGTATGTAAATAAGTTCATACCGGTGAGCGTGAATGAGTGCGGAAGTTCGGTGCGGCCGAGTGCCAGTGCGTGCAGCGGCAGCGCCGAGTGCACGCGGAACGACCACGTACCCGCACTCGCACCACCTGCCTTCCACGCCAGTACCAGCACGTCACTGAACTGCGAACAACGCATACACTCATTACTGCTAAGCTATTGGCCGTGCCAGATCCGATTGAGAATAAAGTTAGCAGTAAATATCTAACGGCCGTTCCCAATAACATACTTACAGTTAAAGATAGATCGCAACAGTCAAATTTAACGTATCGGCTGTTTAAATTCAAAACATGATAACTGATTTTTTTGCGGGAAAGCGCATCGCGGTATACTTTTATTTTCCGAAATTGGTGTGAAATAGGAGTTACTATGTTTTGAATTTAAACAGCCGAGCACTTTATCCATAGATGCGATCTATCTTTAACTGTCAGTATGGTATTGTAAACGGCGGTAAATATATATAACTCAAAGGTGATTGACTGACATAGTGATCTATCAACGCACAGCCCAAACCACTGTACTCGGGCTGAAATTTGGCATGCAGGTAAATGTTAGGGCGTAGGCATCCGCTAAGAAAGGATTTTGATTGATTCTACCCCCAAGGGGATAAAATAGGGGATGAAAATTTGTATGAAATTTTGTCAATTTTAAACCGATCGGGCTGAGACTTTGCACACATAAATCTACTATGACGTAGGCTATTTTTATGCTCAATAGCGTTAACTCAACACTAAGCGATAACCGACATCCACGCGAGCGGAGCCGCGGGCAACAGCTAGTTGATGAGATGACAGCCTCCGTGGCGTGGCGGTAGTGAACGCGACTATTACGCAGGAGGCGCGGGTTCGACTCCCGCTCAGTGCAAATTTTTGTATGCATGAATATGGCTATTTGCATTGGCCTGGGTGTTTCTATGTATACTATGTATGTATTTACAAAAAAAGTATCTAAGTATGTTTATCCGCATTCTAGATTCCATAATACAAGCTAGTTTAGCTATGCTTACCATGGGTTTAGGTAGCGTTGTGTGGAATGTTGTGGAATATTTAATTTAAAGCCCGACCAATAAAATAAAATACCTCACCATATTGCGGAAAACTATTGGAACTAATTTCTTCATACGGCAACAATCTATAAGATGTCCTTATCATCATCTGTCAATGTGGTGTCAATTGTGCATGTTATTGATTGTGAATTTGAGTGCGCTATATAAATGCCAAAACGTATTAAAAGCCAGTTAAGAAAAAGTTATTTACAAAATAACTAAGTATTTGTTGGATAAAAAGTCGGAAGGATCTAAATAACATCACGAACCTTGTTGTCAACATGACGGGTAGGTACATCATAGAGTACGCGCAATGGAAATTGGCCTATTTTCTTATTTTACCTACTGTAACTAATTATTTAGATTCTGAGTTTGATGATTAATAAATATGTACTTAATAATAAACTTGTTTATTTTTCTATTTTAACCACACTACTTTAAAACATATATCCATACTAATATTATAAATGCGAAAGCAACTCTCGTCCGTCTGTCTGTCTGATGTTACGCTTTCACGCCTAAGCCACTGAACAGATCTTGATGAAATTTAGTTTGGGAACGGACATAGGCTACCTTTTATCGCGAAAGAGGGGGTTAAAGGGTGAGAAATGTGGATGACAGTTTGTAATTTTTATCGATAATTGACTAGCTAGTATTATATAAATGCCATGCTCTTGTGTATGACACTTTATGTAAGCAACAGTTTCTAAATAAGCTAAGATATTTGTACACTAGCCATTTCATATGTGTATCACATATACTTGGTGTTGCCGTAATCATAGACGTTTATAGCGCTCCCAGTACGAGTTTTTTATTTTATTGGTCGGGCTTTAATTTAATAAAGTTAGTAGTAAATATCATATCGTAAGTAGTGATTGTGTGATAAAAATAAAGGCTCACGCGGGCGCGATGTAGCGCTGCAGTCGTTTACGCTACAGTGTGAAAAAATGTTTCAACCCTTAAGTAATCGATCCAAACTGGTCGCAAGGTCAACTCGGTCTACAAACTTTATTCTCAATCCATTTGGCATGAGGTATTATAATATGCCTGATACCGCATCCAGATCCCCAGACCTCCGTCGAAAAAGATCCTCCGTTACTTCTGACGGATCTTTTACGTATCTTTCACCTTATTAATTTTCAATACTTCATAAAATCTGTATTAAGGTTTCAAGTCGTAATGAAAAACCAATAAATACTATCGAAATATATTTTTTATTTAAAATAAAACATAGACACGTAAAAGAATCGTCTGTCATGCAAAGCGTCTCGTGGCGTTCCGAAATCGCGCGCATCGACACCTATACAGGGTGTAATCGTTAAGTGTGTCCAGGCGATTATTCCGTAACTATAACAGATATCAAAAAACTGTAAACTGATATCGAAAGTACGTTACCTAATGAGTAAAATGACATCAATAACTTTTTAAAAATCAAACGAGAGGTATCTAAAATTTTGACATTAAACCCTCCCATACATTTAGTATGAGATTAGTAGAAAGGTTTTAGTTTCCTTGTTTTAAGTGGTCTAGTACTCATTTTACCTTAATCATATTTTATGATTACGTATGATTATGACAATGATGATTTTTAACCCCCGACGCAAAAACGACGGGGTGTTATAAGTTTGACGTGTCTGTGTGTGTGTGTGTCTGTCTGTGGCATCGTAGCACCCAAACGGATGAACCGATTTGGATTTAGTTTTTTTTTGTCTGAAAGGTATATTAGTCGGGAGTGTTCTTAGCTATGTTTGAAAAAAATCAGTCCAAGATGGCCGCCGCCACGACATGTCGGAATACATATTTCTTTATAATTCCCTCAATATGGGTATCAAATGAAAGAGCTTGACTAGTAGATCAATTTAAAATGTATAAAATAAAAATTAAATTAAAAATTTAAAAACCCCCGTCACAAAAAACAACTCCAAAAAGTTGAAAATAAATGAATAAATTTTAATACAACGGTTGCAATGTCGGGGGACCTTAACTGGTTAAGTACCTACTTCTTTATATCGTAAGGTCCCCCGACATGGCAACCGTTGTATTAAAATTTATTCATTTATTTTCAACTTTTTGGAGTTGTTTTTTTCAAGTAGATACATGTGAAGTTTTTTTTTTTTTTAAGAATATTAGAACCGAAGTTACTAATATTCCCTCTAACCCCTCCAACTAAGCTAAAATGCTTGTGCTAGGAGTGGGTTCACGTCGGTAGTGTAATGGCCAGGATCGAACCCGGGACCTCTCGATCGTAAGGCCGACTCCTTAACCACTAAGCTTAAATTTAAACGTCACGTAAACCACGTCACGTCATGTAAACCGACCTCAAATTGAAAAGTTTGTTAATTATCTTACCACTTCAAATTAGTAATAAACCGTGTTTCAATATCGCATTAATTTGAGCAGACTGAAAAGCGACACACTACAAAAAAAAATTGTACTTACTAATAAACAAATATTATTATTTTTAATTTTATTACTCTGCTAGGTTAATAAACAGTTTCCTTTAATATCAGTACTAAGCTAAAATATTCTTTTAAAATAAGGACACTAAAACCTTTCTACTAATCTCATACTAAATGTATGGGAGGGTTTAATGTCAAAATTTTAGATACCTCTCGTTGGATTTTAAAAAAGTTATTGATGTCATTTTACTCATTAGGTAACGTACTTTCGATATCAGTTTACAGTTTTTTGATATCTGTAATAGTTGCGGAATAATCGCCTGGACACTCTTAACGATTACACCCTGTATATCCGTGCTCATTCATTCCACATGAAAAGCCACCTAGGAGACATCTTTCAACTCTAATCAATACAACATAATTATTTCAAGCCACACTGCTCTTATTATATTTGCGTCTCTCTTATTTTAAACAATAGTCAGTTAGGCTAATGAAACTCACCAAAAATAGCATCCGTTGTTGAAGCCCTCTCGACGAATGTTTGTAAACACAGCCCATTCTAATAAACTCTCTCTCCGCAACTAGTAGCTTGTCATATCCTGCAAATTATTATGTACTAATATAGTCAGTTCTCACGGTTGATAGCTTTATTGAAAGTTTTCAATTGACATTTCAAGTTCAGTATCGCACTATGGAATTATTGTCAAATGTGGGATAAATATCACAACACCACAACGATATACGCATATATTATTTGTCTACTTCAGCATTACACGATCGGTAAATGAAAATTTCCGACGACTGAGTTGTTATTTTGTTACCTTTGTTAGCACTAGTGATTTTTGTGCATACGTACCACATGGACCAAGAATAGCTCCTTGAGGCATTCTCATAGTAACTGGTAAGTCAAAAGCCTTTCTTACATCTATTGCTGTATTCTACAGCCAAGGTAAGAAGGCACCTACACGTGTTAATTATTTTTCTTTGTTTTAATATTGTCTTATAAGTTTTCGCAAAATGTAGTATGGTCAACACAATCAAAAGCTTTAGAGAGATGTTTTAGCTGTTACATCCACACGTTACTTACGCGTTATGTTCCGAAACCAATTTTTATATTAAATGATGACGACACGAAGCTTTAGTACATTTGCAGGAGATTTGCCAATCTCAGTACATATTAGTGTTAATATTTTATTGGCTAGGGTTGTGTGGAGTCTTACCCGTGATGTCCCGCTGCAGCTGACACAGCGCTGCATGGTTCTCGCCGTGCTCTAGCTGCGCGCTGGCCTGTAGCGCTGCAGCGCTGGCCAGCTCCAGGGCGCGTACAGACGCCTCGCTCTCCAGCGCGTTGTACAACTCTGTACACACAAACGTCACACTACTTCTTCTATATGTAAACACTGTGTTTGCCTTAACACAATATGAGTAAGGCTTTGTCTCTAGTTAACTGTCGAGTGTCTGGCATCAAGTGATTCGAATGTTCACAAGACCTACAATTTCAAAACCCGTGCGAGTCGATTCAGTGAGTGTTGTATGTCAAAAACGCGATCGAGTACAGTGCGAGAACGCGGACAGTGGTGGGGACGACGCGCGTCATAAACGAGTGCGGAAGAGGGTAGACAGATACGGTCTGCCCAATAACAACTAGCTCGGCGGACGTCAGTACACCGTGATCATGGCGCTTGAAACAGCGCCGAAATATCGGTTACCAAATACAAAATATAAACATGGTAAATATCCCGGTGAGTGTAATACTATTAATTGGAGACGGAGATTGCCCTGGTCCGCCGGGGTGCAAGGGATATGGTCTAAGTAATTTTACACCCCGGCAACTGACGACCTAAGACGAAATAAAACAACGAAAAAATGGCTCCCGTCTGCAGTTTTATGTGAAGTGCTTAGTTATACTACGTGAGAGATAGTAATAATATTACCACACTAATGAATATTATAGGCCATGGTTCATTAGAGCTTGAACAGAGATATTACTGATCGGGTGTCAGGTGGTTCATGAGTTATGACCTTCAGGGTACTTTAAGTAACTTGTATACAGGGTGATTTTATAGTCGTTTCGGATAAAAATAATTTGTGCACAGTTTTGATAGCAAAATCATGTATTAATTTGGCGAAAAAAAATTTTTTGTTTAATAATGTATGGGAATAACATTCAGGTGAAAGGAAATCTCTTACGAAACTGTGCTCAAATTCTATTTATCCGAAACGACTATAAAATCACCTTGTATATCATGGTAAATTCCGGGCCACTTATCTAGGATTGTTTTGTAATTATCTATGCTTGGTTAATTTGAGCTCGTCTACCTCTGTAGCAACCCGTGCTATCCTCAAAATGAAATGAATGAAATTTATGAAATTGATCTATATCTAACCTCGTTGTATAATCTGTTTAAATGTTAGTAGTAAAACGAATAAATGTAAAATAGACGTTAAGTTAGAATGTAAATTTACTGTAATGATGTAGATCAGGCAGCTAATAATTTTGTACTCTACGTAATGTAATGTAACTGAACTGATTGAAAATAAACTTTATTTATTTATCTACTATATAAAAATAAGTCGGGTTTTCCTTGCCGACGCTATAACTCCAGAACGCACGAACCGATTTGGCTAATTTTGGTCTTGAATTATTTGTGGAAGTCCAGGGAAGGTTTGTACGTTGAGAAAAATTCGAATAATTGCCGGGAACCGACATCCACGCGAGCGGAGCCGCGGGCAAAAGCTAGTTTATTTATATAAAATACACGTTTTAGGTCCAAGATATACTCACCGATGGCGAGGCGATGGTAGTGCAATGCACGGTGCAACGGCCTCAGTAGTAACGCGGCCAGTGGGAGAGGGGATCGCGAGTCGAAGTCAGCGGCCACTCGCGCTGCACTCACACTACTCCGCCGTACACTCTCCACTACCCCTACTAGGGAGCCCGCGCGACTGCTGTACCAATGGTACGCCTGCGAATATAAATAACATAACATAACATAACATAAACTCACGCCTATATTCCCCGAAGGGGTAGGCAGAGGTGCTAGCACCCACATTTCGCCAGTTTATGTTTAGGTCCCAATGTAATAGGTGGCGAGCCTATTGCCATTAACCGGGCACTTGTAAACCTGCGATAAATACACACATAACTTCGAAAAACATCGAAAAGTCATTGGTGTGTGCCATGGTAAACCTGGGATCGAACCCGAGACCTCGTCTCAGCAGTCCATTACCCATACCACTAGGCTACCGCAGATATACCGCAGATAAATAAATATTATAAATATTCCACAACATTCTACACAACGCCATCTAGACCCATGGTAAGCTTTTATAGCTTGTGTTATGGAATCTAGAATGCGGATAAACATACTTATATACTTTTTTTTTTTGTAAATAGAAACACCCAGACCAGACCAATATGCAAATAGCCATATTCATGCATACAAATATTTGCACTGAGCGGGAATCGAACCCGCGCCTCCCGCGTGGCAGTCGCGTGCACTACCGTCACGCCACAGAGGCTGTCGCACAGAGGCACAAGTTTAGTGTTCTATTGAATAAAATATTTATTTCGAATTTTTACAATTTAGAATATATAGAACAAATGAACGGTACATTAAATCCACTAGCTTTTGCCTGCGGCTCCGCCCGCGTACCGTATGCCAAGTGAAAAAAAAACGGAACCCTTATAGGAACACTTCATCGTCCGTCTGTCTGTATGTCTGTCAAGATCTTTCTCTCAAGAATGCGTGCGTATCAAGTTGAAATTTATACCACACTAGCTTTTGCCCGCGGCGCCACCCGCGTGGATGTCGGTTATCGCGACCAAACATAGCCTATGTCCTTTCTCATGGTCTAATCTACCCCTATGCCAAATTTGATCAAAATCGGTTCAGTGTCTGTCTGTCTGCATGTTACGCTTTCACGCCTAAACCACTGAACGATTTTGATCAAATTTGGCATAGGGGTAGATTAGACCATGAGAAAGGACATAGGCTATTTTTGGTCGCGATAACCGACACCCACGCGGGCGGAGCCGCGGGCTAAAGCTATAATCAATAAATCAAGAAAAATACTAATACGGATATTGCTAATCTAAAGACTTTTTTTTTGAACGCCTTTTTACATCAAGTATGCTTGTTACTGTATCATTTTTATGTGTATAATAAAGAATTAAAAACTTGTTCGCGTGTATATCTCACTGCACTCACCTCAGCTGTACTCGAAAGATGTTCATACAGTACGTCAGCTATTTTCTTGTACTCTGGCTCCTCCCCCTCTGTAAACAAAATAAAATTTAAAGTATAGCTTACATTACTTACAATATTGAAGATAATTATGAAAAAAAAAACATTAAAAAAAAACAAGGAAAAAAATTATTACTTTAGTATGGATTTAGTAGGATTCCGAGGAAACACGCTTTCATATAAAACTTTTTATCACCTTGTTCAGCGACTAAACCAACGAAATTAAGTAATCCATACTCGAAATGATATGCATACACCCTTAGCTATTAGAATCCGTATTGATACTGAAAATGTCTCATCACAGATTTGAACCCTTTTGGTTTCAAACCAAAGGTTTTCTTCACGATCAAGCAACTAAAGTGAAGCCAACGAAGCGAGAGAAAAAAGGTAAACAAAGTTTCAGCGGTTCCAAACATTTTTATGTGAAAATATTACTTATCACTTCAACCGCATTCCAGATAGGAATAAAATTGCCGCTGTGCTGACGGCTTTCCTGTACTACGAAACACGCAACGACAGCTGTCACTCGGCCATAGTCGCGAACGTGTGACATGTTTGCCAAGGACAGAGAAAATAATCCCTAGTTATCGCAACATAACTCAGTAATGGTCGCTTTGTATACCTTTTTTCTCTCGTCTCGCTTTCACTCACCATCAGCCTTCGTCCCATTGGCCAGTAGCCTGTCGAGCCGCGCCAGCAGCTTGCCATTAGGCAGTGCGAGCGGCTCTAGCGCGAGACAGGCGCGAGCCAACGCCGCACTCGCTTCATCACCCGCTGTCGCTAACTCTGATATACACGCACTCCATTTCTGTATGACAAATATTATTAGATAATATAGCATCATATAAAACAGAGTAGAGATTAATCATTAAAAGTGCTACCCTCCATAATAGACACAAATAACAGCCTTTTAGGCGCGATTTATACAGAAGAGACGTGGCCAGGACGCGTGGCGGTGGTGGACAATCTAAGTAACAATATAAACCTTATGCAGTGTAAAATAACGTCGTTTTTGTCATAGACGACAAAATATGACACAGAAAACCGGCAAAGTATTTTTCGTCATGCACTTACCACTGTAATAAGTTCTAGATCTCGTTTGTAAGTGCGCTCGGTCATAAGTAGTTCCTTCGCCACAAAGTAGGTGATATCCATATTGGTGCGTTTCCGTGAGCCCTCGCTGACTCCCTCACGGAGCGTGCCAAGCAAAGTGGACGAGATACTGCAAAGTTATGAACAGTTAACATTTGGACTAACTATTATTATTATAACTAGTATCCCTAAAACGATGTACTTTTTACGATTTTGTTTTGATCCACTATGAAGAAATGTCCCTCGGATGGAGTCCTTTGCGCTATGTATGTCTAAGACGCAGTTCACATAGCTCGCGTTATGACTAGTCTAAAGGATAAGTAGGCATAACGCTAGTTAGACCTACTGCGATATAGGTTAGAACAGAGTAAGACAAAAAGAGTCATAGACCTACTGCATTACAGTTCAACAGCGAGGAAAGGAAGGCGATCAGAGAGTAAAACACTAGTCCTTTAAAAATTATGTTATATTGAAAATAAACTTATATGAATGACCAGTAGTAGTATACTTATAGGACTTGCTTGCTAGGACATGCTAATTTACTAGGACATTTAGACTTATCGCGAGCTAGGTGAACTGAGATTTAGGCATTTGTGGAAATAGTCCTTATGCTAAATTGACAAATAGCGTTATAGGTATACGTCCACTTAGGCTAAAAGCTATTGAAAATGACATTTAGATATAACGCGAGCTAGGTGGACTGCGTATTAGACATACATAGCGCAAAGGGATGGAGTTATATAGGGTGATTTTATAGTCGTTTCGGATAAAAAGAATTTGGGGACAGTTTCGATAGCAAATTCACCTAGAAAAATATATTTTTTTTACAACTCCCATACATTGTTCCTTTCACCTGAACACTATTCCGAGACATTATTAACAAAAAAATTGCCAAATTAATACTTCCAGACTTGTATACAAAATCTTTTTATGCGAAACGACTATAAAACCACGGTGTACAGGATGTATACCTCTATCTCTCTCCTTGCATACTACTGCTTGCGTGGCGCTTATACCGTCGTTATAGGTACACAAGTCCATCAATTAAACTTTTTGTTTTTATATATTTTAGGACTACAATATTATGCTAATTGATTGATTAATATAAACTTAGTATTGGGCTTTGTTCCTTAACAAAAATCATACCAATTAAAAACAAATATCTATATACTGACCTGTTATTGTTTCGTCTCGTAAGTGTGTCACCAGCATCACTTTCCCCGCCACTCAAAACGTCCATGCTATTCACCGATTCTGACACGACGTGTACTGCAAAGAATGTTTATATTTGAAATATAATTTCAAGACTTTGCAACTACATGGGCTATTTGAAAAATAACTTTTTTTTCTTAATTTGATTAGGTTATAGGCTATATATCATCAAGCTATGCCTTAAGGGAGCCGAGCAATAAGAAAACATATAAAAAGAAGATGATGGTGGGTGATGGTGGGAGGGTGATGTAACGGGAGATTAGGACCGAGTACGCCGGGGGTATAACCAGTATTTCATTTTTAGGGTTCCGTAAGTCAAGTGGAAAAAACGGAACCCATATTGGATCACTTAGTTGTCCGTCTGTCTGTCTGTCAAGATCTTTGTCTCAAGAATGCGTGCGTATCAAGTTGAAATTCATACCACATACTCATGTCTAAAACGTCTTGACTGTGCAAAAATCAACCTTCTAAGTCAACGCAATCAATATATATATTTTTTTTTTTTATATTTGGTCCGTCAATTGACTGCTGCACCCCGCTAGATGGCAACAAAGTGCAGTCCAGAAGATACAGACCACCATTCCCGGTGCCATTGGACGTAAAATGGTGGTCCCTAACTTGACGGCCTTGATAGATGCCTTTTCACGCCTCGCTTGAAGAACCCAGGACTGTAAGAGGAGGGAAACACGTATGCGGGCAGAGCATTCCAGCTCTTTATCGTGCGGCAGAAGAAAGAGCCCCCAAACCGTTCAGTGCGAGATGGTATGGATTCCAACGTGTGTGGATGGCACCGCAGACCAGCACGTGTTGTTCTGGATAGGAAGGGAGAGGGTGGGTTGAAATAACTCCTCAGAACACTCGCCGTGGTAGAGGCGGTAGAAAACGGCCAGAGAGGCAACGTCTCTACGCAACTGCAGAGGTTCCAAGGTGTTGGTAACCTCAGGATCACACATATTGTGGTTTATGTAGCTTGGGAGATATTTATCGCCAGAAATATTTCGAGCCATTATGGTGAAAGATTAGTCAGCCTAGACCCTGCGTTACCGGGTCTAGCTGCTTCCAGTTGCGCCGCGGGGAGGCTCCTTCTTGCAACTTTATGTAGCTTAAGAGGGTACCGTAACCCTCAGTGCGCAAGCCCGAGTCGCACTTGGGCGGGTTTTTTTTTACCTTTAATAAGTGACGTGTACTTACCATTAATATTTCCATTGACAGTCTCATTATTATTATCACAAGTAGGCTTGTTATCCACGACGTCGTGCCCGTTCGTGAGCGGCTTGTGCACTATAGGCGTGGACGCACATATAGGCTCGCCCGACGCTCGCTCGCACACCGAAGTGGGCGACATACATAAGCTCGCTGACGAAACCGTGTTGTCTTCTTCATCCTCGGGCGAAATGTCGTCTGTTGAATAGTATAGCATGATGAAATATTGTCTTAGGATTTAGTATAAGAATAAAGTTTGAACTCAGAGTAGTACAGTAACTGGCTTTGAAGACAAACGAATTTAACTACTCTATAAATATTATATAACTTATACTGCACAGGTGCAATAGAGAGTATGCTTTATGTCTCACTCATCTTAATCAAAAGCCGGTTACCGTATATCTATATTGTACTAGTATTGAAACTAAATTCAAAACAAAAGATAATAATAAAATATCAAATACGACACCGTGCCCATTCATAGTAATTTAAGCATTTGATATGACATGTTTCATGTAAAAATATACATTACCCAGAATTCTAGATCGTAATTTGCTTCTTATTTAAACGTGACAGGGCACGATTTCGTATCTAAATATCTGTAAAACATTCCACAGATATGTACTTAAAACACTATTGGTCAATTCACTAACATTAAGTCGACATTAATCAAAAAAATATTCAGTTAAAAAATCTGAATATTTTAATGATCTCGACCAGTGGTGTTTTATCAAACAGATTCACGAAAAATAATATACAAAATTGTGTTATGAGGATTAAAAAATACTACAAAATAGTGTTTAAGCATGCAACGTGTAAAGGGATATCTGTAAAAAATAAAAATCTGGAAAAAACACAATCAAAATTAAATTAATTTAAAAGCCTAAAAATAAACGATAAAAAAATATAAAACGGTACAATAATTGACTAAACTAATATATATTAAACTTACATAACAATTCCTGGCTGCTTAATACGTTATGAGTATCCAACAATTATTATAGACCGCTATACCGCGCTCTAAGTACGAGCGGCGTGGCGGGGGACGAGGTAAAGAAGGAGAAAGAAAGACCATGCATCGAGAGCGAGCAGACTGATACTACCCCCGTCTCGCCGCGCGTACCCAAGATGCGGTACAGCGGTTACAGTAGAGCTATAGTAGAAAACATTAAAACGCATAATTGTTTTATTTATTTATTGTTAACTATCCCCGAGCACTGCGGGGTAGTGTCGTGTATTGCTGGGATACAGTACACCTACACTCACATATAAATTCAAAAAGGAAGTAACGTTTCAATAATCGAAACAATATTTAAATTACGTGACAACAACGCGCCCTCTTCACAAGATACGGCAATGCAATACTAAACATTGACTGTTTATTCGTTGTTTACATAAAATAATGCGTCAAACGGTAGACCGTAAAGTAAAGCCAACGAGACGAGAGAAAAAAGGTAAACAAAGCGACCATTACTGAGTTATGTTGCGATAACTAGCGATTATTTTCTCTGTCCTTGTCGCACATGTCACACGTACACGATAAATGCCGAGCGATAGCTGTCGTTGCGTGTTTCGTAGTACAGGAAAGCTGTCACCACAGCGGTTCTAAACTGTCAGCTCCGCTATTTTATGAGCAATTTCATTCCTGTCTGGAATGAGTTTGAAGTGATACGTAATAGCACCGCGACCCACAGTCGGCGTGCGGTTTTAGTCGGTTCAAGTCCGACATAACCTCCCCTTCCGGCTCCGAGGGGATTTCCGCACGAAAAAAAAAACAAAAGTATTTCTTTTGAAGAATGCAGTAACTTAAAACCGGTATATACTGATGAGCAACCTGGCCGGCTCGTATATTTATAACTTCATTGCCGTAACCGTGTAAAAGGTCACGCCAAACAAATAACAAACGAATGGAGTCGTAACGTTACAGTCTATTCGGATTGTACATTCTCAATCGAAAAGTCGAAATACTTAAGGGCTAGAGATTTTTCAATATTATAACGATAGTTATTGCACTAACTATAGGGGTCCACGTGACCCCATACACGCTAATAGTCTAAAATTGCTTCGTGCACACACAATTTCAATTCAATTATAATTGAACACTATTTAGCGCAGGGTTTATAATATATAAGTTGGTATACGCAGTGAATATAGGGCTGATATGCAAGTAGATCCATTTTAGGGTTTATTTTCAAAGCGTGGAGCAGTTTCAGTCATTTGTCGATGCATCTAATTTATTAACAGTAATGCGAAGTGATCTATACTTATTACTACCGTTAATCTACTTGCATATCAGAACACAGGTAAAACAGTTAAAACTATATAATGTTGGTTAATATTTCTAAATATATAAATTCTAAATGGAAACAAACAATAGAATTTTGATGACATCTTGTAAATAACGAAAGCTAGTTTTGGATTAATTTATGTCCGTGTTTCCAAAATAAAAGAAATGTTAGATACTAAACTTTTGAAGCATAAAACGTGAAGAGTTTTGGCTAAATGTTTTTTATTTATACATTTTGGTAGCTGGCCCTTTCAATTTTTCTGTTAGTTCTTTTTTATATTTACTCGCCGGAATATTTCGAATTACTCGCCACCAAAAGGTATGTTAGTAGTGTGTGTATGTAACACTATTGTTTTTTATCTGATGGCAGTTCTATATTTAGCTCTCGCTTCACTTTTTATACTCCACCTCAATGATAGCCATAAGGCAACGCAATGTGACCGTCGAACGTCCCACTTCGAAACCCGGTGAGAGACATTCATTGTTGCGTTTGATAAGTCCCCACTCAATACAATATTTTATCCGTCAAGAAAGCTTACAAATTACTAGATATACTTAGTAGAATACCCAGTAAGTTAACCGTTTACCACATTGAGTAGGTCAAAACCCAGTACCCACTTTGTCACTTTGAATACTGTTGAATAAGTGAGTTTTGGTTTTGAAATGGGACATCCGGAAACGATTAATATTCGTGACATTAATTTTCAGTTAATCAAATTACAAATGCACTAACTTGTAGACGTAGTGTTCTTAATAATAAAACGATATTTTTAATAATTATAATATTATTAAAGATCTATTTCACTTATATATACATAAACATGTACATAATAGTACATAGACGTTATTTAACTACGTAATATCGGCCTTTCGTGAAAAATGAGAACCGTCTCAATATTACTCTTTTCAAAATATTTATAATAAAATTTTCATGAATAGCAATTATGTGACTAATAAAAAGTAAAAATATTTTAGTGAATTTGATTCCTAAAGTCAACATAAATATATTTCCAATATTTTTCTAAACTAGTACATGAATTCTTAATATCATTATTTTATTCTCAACACAAGTAAAATCTTTTTTTATTTATTCAGTGGAAGAATGTATATAGGTATTATAATTTCCATCAATGACGTCACATACATATCGACAGACAGACAACTAGATCTAGATGCACGAAAAAGTCGCGTCACTTCTACACCAACACACAATTCGTCTATATGTTCGATAATATAATTTATTCCTATCTAATTAGAAATAACTGTGTATCGTTGGTAATATTTAATATGTATATTTATTACAGAACTATCCGAAAAAATAAAATTTCATTTTAAAAAAGTGACATCGGTGATCACTATAAGCTGTTAATTTGTGGTTGTGAATATGGGGAGCTACCATGTAAAGTAAATCCAGAGTAGTGGACAGCAATTTCGGGCAATTGGAAACCCCGAAACGCATTTACACCGCAATCGGGTCCGAAGTAAAACGGCATGTGACATTTCGGCCGGCCTACAGCCTACCGAGAGAAATGCAAAGGAACTTCATAGTATGTGAATACTACGATTTGTGTTACGTGCGAACCTAAAGTTTCGGATGTACATTTCATGGTAGGCCTCCTAACACATAGGCCCGTATTCTAGAACGACACTCAGCCTGAATCACGATTTATCGGATGACTGATTGTATAGACAGATTGATAGTTTGAAATATGGCCATATATCCAGAATACGGCCCTTAAATCGGTTAGTATATTAAATGAAAAATTGGCAAACGACAAAAATTTTTGAGTTGGATATTTCGCGCGGTGTACATAAATCAAACTACTCACGCTATTACTAGGCTGTAATATCAGTTGTTATTATATAAATAGATGTTACTAACCTAGAATAATTGTAATAGATACCAAAGCGTTTCTAATTGGTTCTCTATTATGCACAGTGCCCTTCACGAATCTTGGACACCAATTTCAAAATATATCTGATGACAAAAAAACTGTCAAAGTCAAAAATCATTTATTCTGCATAGACCATTAAATGAGAACTTACAAAACGTCAATATGAAATAAATATTAAATACTACATTAGCAAAAGGACCACCGGTTCGAAACGCAGCCCAGACCTGAGAAGACTCCGGCAAGAAACTCAGCGGGTCGTAAAAGGGTATAAGTAGAACCAGTAAAAAGCAGAAAAATACAATTTGAATTTGACGTCAAGATTCGTACATCTTATACTTATAGTAGGTACTTTATTTGTATACCGCGACCATTTGGAAAAAAAAAACGATTAAATTTGTTGTAATATAGCAATATTGATAATTAATTTTGTCTTTCTGTTACACTAAACATAATGAATTATTATCAATATAAAACGAACGGGCATTTACTGGAAGAAAAATTAGTCTGCTTTGAATTGATTCTTATTTTTGATTATAGTGATAATGATAAAATGCATAGTGTAGTGGAAAAGTGAGCACTGGGAGTCTTAATTAATTTTCTAGATTGTGCGTTGTTCTTCCAGAATGTCTTTATGCGTTCAACATAATAAGGTGAAAGTAATTTTTTATTCAATCGTTAATTCGATTATTGTTATTTATTACGCACACATTTGCTATTTACTCACACACACAACGAGCATACTCACATAATCTATGTCAACTATTATGTTTAAAGATTTTCAAAATTCATTATTAAAACTTACAATAAAATATATAACAATAATTGAAATGTTGGAAAAAAAATTGAGCAGATTTGGCATAAACACAGACCCCTTGTTGGTTTAAACCTTACATATGAAATAATGGAAATTAATATTAGTTAATATAAAAAAGATATATCAATAAAATATGCGACCATCATTTGAGCAGTAGACGCTCAAATAAAACAACTAAGATCTTGGATCTCAACACACAAAGTAAATCACAGCCTTCATAATAATATTATGCAGAAATGTTAATAGGTTGAAATCACTAAAATACTAGACTAGATGATTTTTGGCACTACGTTCATGTTACACCTGTATTGCATTTCCTTGAAGCGTCAGCCGTATGTCCTAAATAAACTCGAATACAACAAATAATAAAGACTAGATTACAAATTACTTATATTGATCAGTATTTCGTGAGTAAAATTGTTGAAGATGTATAATTTAGATCAATACACATATAACTACACCTAAATACTTAACAAGCTATACGTTTACGTCTGCGTGGATACGCACGATAGTCGAAAGGATTGCGCTATCCGGGAATTGGCAGTAAATATTGTAAGTCACGTTTTTTGCTAAATATTTAAAGTGACAATGTAAATTTATAATAAGTATTCTAATATCAAATTTAACAATAATTGCATTAAAATTTAATTTCGAAACGCGGATGGGTCGGCACGCTCGCACATCACACTTTAAACGCTCAGACGAAGGATGACAACACAACAATCATTCCAATTTTATATACTATATCGACTACCTTCTTAATCGTTCTCGTCATCGGAGCAAAGAGGCGGGGGAAGGGTGGATACATCGAATTTTTGCTCAGGACTGTCACTGGAGGCCTGCGAGTCGACATAGTGACTAGAATAAAACTTCTCTACATTATTCAGACTGAAACGTTGGTCTAGATCCCGAGCGTAACGATTCTGGATATCATCCCTTCTCTCATCGAGCTCGTGTTCGTACTGCGGATAGCATTCCTGCGTTTGGAACATTTCTACTTCCTCGTAGTGTTCCGGATAAGGACTGCCTCGATACTCCTCGTATTCATCCTTATCTGGAGGTAGCTCCGTATCAGAATACGCAACAGACTGACCGCGTTCAAATAAATAACTACCCGACTTGGGCATTTTGGGAGCCCGCTTTATCGTATCAATCGGGTAAGCATAATCATCTGAGTCGTCTCTATCGCTCTGCTCCTCGTAAAACCTTTGCTGGTGTTGGCCAGATGGCTCACCGAGAGCATCCTCAGACTGGCGATAGGTAGTAGAAGATTTAGATTTCTTCAAAGACGACTGACGGCTACTCTTATTTGAATACGAAACGCGTGGAGGACTGTCCTCAGACACATAAGGTGGTTCTTGTGAATCAAGGTAAGGATGCCGTAAACGACCTAATCTATCGAACCTTGGGAAACCCATTTCATCCTCATCAGCAGAAGAACCAAACCCTTGGAATTGCATAGGAGCAATGTTTATAGGGAATTGCTGTGCTTCGTAGTTAGCACTTTTGTACTTCGCGTATTCGTCCTGTCCTTCATCCTCGGAATAACTAGCTTCCTGGATGTCGTAATTTTTAGAATCATTCTTAGACATCTCCGAAGAGCCAGACTCTACCTCAGGCACATAGCTGTCGGAGCATTCCGAGCTCTCCATACGACGCAGTGATTCTTCTACGGCCAAGTATTGCCCACAAAGCTTTTCACTTTCAGACGAATATTGACTCTTGGTCGAATCCTCTTCTAAAACGTCTTGTATTCTTTCTTGTCGTTTACGAGCGCTGGTCACTTGTTTCTTACGCCTAAATGTCTTCATCCTTTCTCTAGGATCTCGTATAACATCCAGAGAACTATCTGTGTCATTGCCACTGGGGGGACTCTTAAGAGAAATGTTACGAATCAGTAGAGATTTTTTGACAGGAACCTTCAGAGGTTGAATGGGAGGTGACTCAGAGCTGAGACTACTTGAGTAGTAAGGCGAACAGCGCGACAAAGGTGTCTTCCCAGATCTTTCAGCGGACTTCTTTTCCGACAATTCTTTATGTACTGAAGGTATCTCAGGTACCGCAATGATGGGTAAATCAGAAGTAGCAAGATAATGTTCGTGGAAAGACCAACTTTTTGGTTTACTGCGGTATTGTTGAGATATTTTGTATTCTTTTATTTGATTTTTTGAAAGCGTCTTATCGTCATAACTCGCATGTTTGGCCAAAGGCTTGTAGTCGGATCTTATGAACTTACTACCGCTGGCTTCCTCACGTATTATGTTAGAAAATTCTTGACTTTGATACCGTTCACTATGTTTTTCTTCCTGGCTGTAAAGTTGAGACGGCATATCAATGTCCAACTCTGGTTGAGGACTCGCGAAATACGGCTTGAAACCACTATCTTCACTTTGACAACGTAAAGTTGGTTTTGAGTATCGCTGTGTCTGCTCCTCATAGCTCAAACTCTTTGGTGGTACTTTAGGATACCGCTCATGTAAACTGTCCTGTGCTTGAAAATTTTGGTCAAACCTCAACACCTCATTAGCATGCTTTTGTAAACTACTCAGAGAACTAGAGCTGGATTTGTCTGATTTATCACTGTAGCTAATGGAAGATGATTTATCTGTCTTGCTAGCGTACGACGCAGTCAGCCTCAGTACTGGTTCTTTGACGATTTCAATTTCAGGAGGAGGCGATAACACTTTGGTGATAATTATTTCGGTATCGTGTCTATCATCGATTTCAGGATCTTGTATTACAGTGGCTTCAGATTCTGTGTTGTCTGCCTCATGCTGATCCGCACGGGCGGTTGCAACGAGCGTGTGGCTCGTACTTGCCGACCAGTCAGATATAGACTGGGCAAGTGTCAAAGTACTGTCGCTCTTGGTCCCTGAACTACTGTCAATGCCTTTCCTAGAAATTGTTGTCTCTGAACTACACAATTTATCATACTTTACATTATCAGAGCTCTTGTCGAAGCTACTGCTCTTAGAACTCATTTCTGCTTGCGAGCTCATCTTAGGTTTATGATCAGATTTCTTGCTTCCTGGCGACGATGAGTAAAGTTTCGTAGAAGCTTTTTCTGACTTATCGCTTTTATTTGCAGAAACTGCCGATATACTCTCCGAAGCCGATAAGTTAGCATACTGTCGAACTGTATTAGTGCCAGTAGACCATTCTGAAATGCTCAAGCAAATTGACGTGTCTTCAGAATGAGAGCTGTGTGTACATTTCTTTTGAGGTAATCCAATTTTGACTGTGCCATCCAAATCCGTGTCGAAAGAGCTAGTTTCTTCCTCCGAATGGCTACTATGGCTACACCTCTTGCAAGTACCAGCGCTGCTGACACTTAATTTAGTAACTGCTCGAACGGTATCTTCGGCGTTCGTTTGAGAGAGAAGATCGTCAATAGAAGTGTCAGAATTGTTAGATCCGAATGAATATTTCTGAGTACCTAATTGCGAAAAGCCTTTATCAAAATCAGGCGATAAAGACTTACTGTCGGCTCCAAACACATCATCAGTATACAAGTGGTCATCGTCGAGTATTGGGCTGAGATTTGTAGGCGACTTTTGTGGTTGGCTTATTATAACTTTGTCATCCAAGTTACTCTTGATGTTAAAAGATTTGTTCTCAGAGCGCGAGCAACAAGATCCGACATCACCCATAAGACAGGTAGCCTTACTTATCGTACCACTAAGACAAGATTTATCATAGTTAGGAACGACGTTTTTATGACAAACAAACTCATCGTGTTTCTCTAACGGCTCCACCATGTACCCAGATTGATCATAAGGAATCACTTTGGCACTCTTCGGAGAAAGACCATCACTACGCTCAATAGACTTCTCTGATTTCGACTCAGGTATATCTTTTTCTAGTTCGTCATCGTTGTTTAGAGTGTCACTGTCGTCATCGGAACCCGCAAGCTGGTCTTTTGAGCTCTCTGACTGTAACGTTACTTTCGTAGGCTGTTCAGGTTCATTACTCATGTAATAAATGTGAACTTTCTCTATGATAGGAGTCTCTAATAGACTCGAAGGCAGGGAAGGCCATTGATCATAATCACTGGATTGTTTTCTACCGATTTCTTCTAAAGATTTACCGGCCGCTTGTGAAGGCAACTCTGGCAGCGGCCAATCTTCCGACTCCTGACTTTCACTAGCAGATGATTGCTTTGATGGCGCTTTAGATGTACGTTTGCGAGTTTTTGAAGGACTTTCAGAATATTTCCTGGGATCTAAAGCCTCGTTAATCTTTTGACCTGCTTTTTCTACTTCCCTTTTTGTTTCGTACATCTCACTTATTTTAGTTTGGTCTATTGGAATGTCGGGCATTTCAGCAGAAGTTCTTCTATCTGTATCCGATATATAAGCAACGTTCGCGTTGCTAGGCGGGTCGGAGCTAAGACTAGCCTGATGATCACTAGAATTAAGTGACTCTTCATTGATACTTTCCGATCTTGAACAAGCCTTCGTGGAATCTTCGTCACCACTTGTTTTTTCAGAAGCTGTACTTCGCTCTGATATGCGTGATAGCGTACGTCCGAAAGTTTGACCATAACCTATAACGACATCATTGGTATTGCTTGATGAAGTAGCTGGATATAAGAAATTGACCGGAAAATCGTTAAGATCATCTGTGAAATCTATCGAAGCTTCAGTTGAATCTTTGGAAGTATTATTAGAAAGTGGAGGATTTTTGGAAAATGTTTGAAAGTCATCCAACACTCTTGGGTTGTTAAATTCGAAGGCATCTTTACTTATAGCTAGATTCTCATATCCTTCATGATCTTGTGGTATCCATGCTTCTTCGATACTTGTGCTATTTTCGCTACCCGAGGCACCAAAGAACGGTCGCCATGTAGGTTTTAGTTCCTCTCCACGGCGATATGCTTCACCTAAGGATCCAGAAGTCGACTCTGTTGTTTCAAAGGAACCTCTTGACTCTACACTAAGTGATCCTCTAGAATCCATACTAGATTTAGATGAACTCTTCTGATCGTCAAGACGTCGCCTTCTAGAAGACGAATCATCAACGCTCAGAGATCCTTTAGAAGGAGTAGTAGTCGTTGTTGTATCAACGCTTGATTTTGATGAACTTTTTTGATCCTCTTTAAACGATCTTTTCTTCAATCGAAGTTCTCTTTCGAATGAAGAAGTTATTACGTTACCATCGTCATCGAAATCTATAGTAGTGTTTTGGTCTTCTTGTGATATCGTGATAGCAATTTTTGTCTTCTTGACAGTGTGTATTTCTCTAGTGACATCCGACGTTTTGGATGCCGCTGATTGGCTGGATTCCGATTCTTCGATAACACATTTACCTATTTTATCCATACCACCCTTCTTAACATTTGGTCTAGAGAGTTGTTCCACAGTTTTGTCAATACTTTCTGAACTAGATTCCGAATCTGATGGTGCTTTTTGTGAGTCCACCTGACCTTGTTTTTCTAAAGTAGGCGTTGGAGATTTTCTTGCACCATATTTTGACGGACTTCGAGGACTTTCGATACGCGTAATTTCCGCAATCGGTGAAGGCGATTTAGAATTTGACTTGGAATGATCGCTAGATAATGTATGCTGTGACAGTAGGTGTTCCTCACCGTATTCCATGGCCTGTTTTAACTCCTCTAAACATTCTCGATCCTTCTTGTTAAGCTTTTCTATATCCTGTGAAATACCCAATGGTCTCGCGATAGAACAACTAACGCTTGATTCATCGTCTATGGAGCTACCTTTGATACCACTTGAGGGACTGACATCTTTCTCTACACTAGTCCACGAGGTCGATTCGGAACTCCGGGAACGCTCTGCACTCAGCTTGAGTAGCTCACTACGTCTCGATTTAGCAGTCAATAACCCTTTTTGGTCAGTTCTAAGTTCGGTGGGAGATTTATCGCTACCCGAACTACCTGTGTGTTCATTTTCAGACTTATTGGATTTCGAAGTGCTAGAATCAATAAACGGGATACTCTCTATAGTCGGGCTATTCTCCTGTGGTGGCGTTACTATGATTTTATTTTTGTTAGTCCATTTACGCGATAAATCTATAGATATTGGTGGATCACGGAGTTTTCTTGACTCAGTTTCTGGGTCTGACATAGCTTGCGACATTGATTCTTGTTTAAGAAATTCAACTAAGCTTGCAGATGATTCATCAAATGTTCCTTGGGTATCTAGAATTCTTCTTCCTTTGTTTTTACTGCTGGCGTCAGAAAGTGGTAGCTCCGTATCTAGAGTACTTTCTTCATAATCAACTGTAATCAATGAGTCAGAATCACCACTCTTGCCGCGAGGAATCTTAACTTTTTTCGAAGCTTGATCTTGGTCGGATGAACTATCAGCGTCAATATACGGCAAAGAAAGAGCGAGCATATGACTGTCATCGGAAACTTTTAACTCACTGACTTCAGTGAGGGATTCTTCTTCACTTGTCAAACGTGACACTTCAGGTTTATGGTCAGAAGAAGACGATACTAGATCGTGTACGTCTTGATTACTCCTACTTTCTTGCAATTCGGTTTGTCTCTGCTTATTATATATATCGATTTTGCGACGCTCGATTATAACGGTCTGTGTATCATTCTCAATGATAGTATGTTGAGAATTGGTCATCCATTCAATAGAGGAGTCATCTTCAGTTTTATAACTATTAGAAGGTGACGTATCTCTTGTTTCTTTTTGCAACACTTCCGGCTCTTCCACTACTGTCGGATGAACATCTACTTTGACAACTTCTTGTTTGAAATGTTTATCATTATCTGTAGGTAACATGGATGCAGGTGTGACATAATTCCGGTCTAGGCTCTTAGATTTTGTATTTGCATCTAAATGAACGTCCACTTTTCGATCCAAACTCTTAGATTTAGATCCAGGACTCATTTTTTGGTAAACAACTTTACCTTCTATCTGTTGTTTTATCTCTTGCTTCTTAGATAAAGTCTTGGGTGATTTTTGTAAGTCGTCAAGATCGTCAAACTTCTCTTCCAAAGATTGGCTAGATTTGTCGTCCATGCTTTTATTAATTTTATTGCTACTTTTCGAAGTCTTCGGGTCCTCAAAACTTCTACTTATTTTACCACTTAACTTATTGTCTAATTTTTTAGGTGATTTAGCTATGAAGACATGATCTTCAGCTTTACTATTGATTTTTGTTTCGATGATTATCTTGTCACCTTCTGTTTTTACTAATATCTTGTCTTCTGGTGGTGGGAACGGCGGCAGAGTATCTTTAACCGGGCTAATTAGCGTTTTAGTTTGTTTCAAAGCAGCTTCAAATAACATCTGTTGCTTCTCTTTGCGTTTTGCTATCTCTGTGTCTGACTCCTCTTGAGACTTAGTTCTTTCTTTACTACCACCACGTTTGACTTCCATTTTCTCCAAAGATTTAGATTTTTCTTTTGCAATTTTCTTCGCAGTTTGCTCTAATTCTTGACTTTTAGCACGTGCTAGATCTAATGGAGGTACAGTCAAGAAGTCTGGACGATCCTTAAGTGAAGAGGGTAACGATTTTTGAGTTTGTAGAGCTTTTACTTTAGTAGCATTTGTATCTAGAGATCCTCCTTTGTTCAATTTACTAGTAATCTTTTGTTTCTCATCAGGCTTAGCTTTCAAAGTCAATTTTTTCTTCTCTTTGCGTTTAATTCTCTCCATATCTGGAACTATTTGATCTTCGCTCAAATCTGACAACTTCCTTATACTGCCTCGCGGAGAATTCAAGGAAGAAGTTGGAGACCTCGATGGTGATTTAGAGATCGGTGACCGAGAAAGAGGCGATCTACTGAGCGGTGAGCGCGATGATTGAGATTTTAATTTAGTCAGGTCGTATCTGCGCTTGAATGACCGAGGGCGTCGTTGCTCTACTAAATCGTCCAACAAAGCTAGTTCCTCATTATCGATAACAACAGACTTCAGTTCCTCTGGTTCAGGAGCACACTCTTCTTCAACTTCTTCGATTTTATCTATAATATCTTTCTTAGGGAGAGATACTTTTGATTTATCATCGATCAAAGGTTTTTCTTCTAATATATCACCTTCTTCGTTTATGTCCTCAACGGTATCATCTTTAGACGAAAATGCATTCATAGGTGGAAGTCTATGTAACTGTATAACAGGAGTATCTAAACTTTTGGCTCTGCGACTGGCCGTAGGAGAATCTTGAGTAGCTTTCTGACGTTGGAGAGAAAACACGGAACCTTCAGAAAGGTTGAGCCTAGCGTGAGCAAATAATATTGGAGTACCGCCGGGTTTTCTTAACATAGGAGAGATCAATTCATCTCTCAAACTTTTCTTGATGTTAAGTGTATTACCTTCCTGTTTATCATCCTCGTCTTCAGTTTTGTCTCCAAACTGCATAATACCCGTTACTTTAGCAATTTCTAAATCTGCTAAATGCTCATTTTCAGATTTCAAAAACTCAGTACTTTCCAATATGGGAGAAGGAATATTTTCTTGGTACTCCCAAGGTGAACTTTCGTATTTGACGTCTGGCATCTTTAAAGCAATATCATCTTCAGAACTAGGGATAGATATTGAACGTTCAGATATTCGACGTAGTTCTGTAGCATTGCCGCTAAAACTGTCAAGAACTTGAGGATTGTATTTTGCTTCTAGCTCGGCTAATTTTCTACACTGTGGCGGTGAACCTTCGATTTCGGTTGAACTCATAGTTTGCCCTCTGTGCCATGCCCCAGACGTAATTTTATCATATTCTAGTTGCAATATCGGTTCTAAGTCTTTACGAGACTGCGGTGGCGAAAATTCAAGTTTAGGTGCTGCTTCTGTGGTTCCGAAAACATCGTCAGAATCTACACTTTCGTCATCAGATGAAAATGACGTAATTCTTATTTTATTATTGCTTTTACCCTTTATTTTACTGCCAGGTCCTTTTTTACCAGTACCTCTGGTCTTTGGACCTCTCTTTGGCGGCAGTTTTTCAGATTTTAATTTTATATCTGCTCGCAATTTTTCTGCTGCAGACATTGGCTTTGGTTCTTTGCATATAGGAGGTTGTTGAACATTTCGACCATTTATTGTAAACTTTATGTCATGTGGGTACAAGGGTTCTTGTCTAATACTATCAGTCTTAGAACTAGTAGCTGAATCGCTTTCGATTTGACTTAACTTAGAGTTTAAAGTTTCAAGCAATATTGGATCTAAATTTTTGGTTATATCTCTCTTAGGACTCGGTAAATGTTGCAATTGGCCGCTTTTATCGACTTCTAAAGTTACCGGGTCTACTTTAGATAGATCGATGTTTTGCGTAAATAAAAAGTCCCGATTTTCAACCTCTAAAAATTTAGACGAGTGTTCCACTTGTATACTATTTCGTGGTGATTTTGGTGATTTAGGTGACTTCGGTGATTTTGGAGACTTTGGCGATTTAGGTGACTTTGGTGATTTGGGTGATTTTGGAGACTTCGGCGATCGTGGTGACTTAGGATGATCGTGGTACTTACATCTCGGATGTGCACTGACAACGTGACACCGTCCATTTTGCGGCGGCATCATTATTATATCTGGAGGCTGCCTGTTTTCATCCATAGGAGAAGGTGCAGTTCCATTCATAACATGTCTCTTATGTAATACATACGGAATGTCATATCCATCATCTACTACCTTCTTATTATCTTTAAAACCGGCTTTGAACGCGTCAAATTCTTGGAAGTAGTTTTTAGGTAGATCGAATGGAGGTCGCACATGATCAGGCATCCTCGAAGGTAACTCGAAGTGAGAACGTTTGGTAGCTATGGGAGGAGCACTAGGAATTTGACGGAACATGTAATCTTCATCGCTAGACTCTGCTGGAGTCAAATCGATAGACTTCTGATGCATTAGCACGTGTCTACGGGAATTTACGCTGCTGAACCGCGGTCTGTTGGCTAAACTGTTAGGATCGCTCTTAGTACGTTCTACAGTCGGATGACTGTAAGGAACATTATTGTCCGCCAGACGACTGTTGGAACTTGTCTCAAGAATAAGCTTTGGATTGTATTCGTCGAAATGAGTTTTAGCCATTAATTCTTCCTTCAAGTTTTCTTTTCGTACCATATGACTGTGAACCCTACCTCGTTTGTCAAATTCTGACTGCAGAATCGACACAGTACTGGTGGCCAAGGTGGCTACCTTGGCTTTGTTTTTAGCGTATTCAATACTGTCCATTGCTGGTAAAATTCTAACATTCACATCAGATTCATTCGACGAATCCTTAACAAGATGAGACGGTGGTGTGTTTTCCTTACTGATTGATCGCGTCAACGATTCAATTTTCTCTTTGTCAAAACTAAACACAGTGTCTGACGACCTCCGTCGTTGATAGCTATGTATTTTGGCAGCCCTAGTGCTATCAATTTCTGTGTCGAGACCAACAATTTTTTCTGGCCAAATATGTGTAGTCTGAGGATGAATATCTTCGTCCTCAGTAGATAGTTCGTCACACTTCTTCGGAGGACTCAAGTCGGAGAATTCACCACTAAACTGTTCCAATTCTACGTTTTGTAAGCTAGCAGAGTGCATCGGACTCGGTTCCTTGTGATGTTTGCTATTACTTGGGAAAGTCGAGTAAGGTGTTGAGATATGATAGTAGTTTGGAGAATTCGCCAAATTAGCGATCAAGTCTTCATGAGATTTGTCGAATAGCGTCTTCTCCCTGTACTCGGGCTTCTCCATCCCTATGAACGTAGATTGAGTATCGAAGAAGTCTTTACCCGAATCAGGACTTGACGAGGGCGAAATAGGTTCAAACGGATCTATATAAACATTCTGTATACTAGTGATGCTGCGGCGTGTCATGCTAATATCATCTGGTTCGTACAAGTTCTTTTTACAATCGTAGTAATCGGACTTCGAATCCTGACTGGAAGTTCGTGACCCAGATCTATCGGAGCTCTTACTCTTTAGGGTTTCGCGCGATTTTTTGCTATCGGTGTGATAAACGCTATCGCGGGACTTTTTACTAGACTCAGCACTACTCTTGGAATGTTTAGAATCGTAAATTTCGCTCTTAGATTCCTGACTAGAAGTTCGCGAACCGAGGGCGCGCTTGATTTCTTTATAGAAGTTACCGTCCGAACGTACCGATAACTTCTCTCGCGGCAGTACACGCGGATCGTCAATGAGGAAGGGGTCCAACGGGATGTCGTTGTCGCTGCGGTAGCGCACGACCGGCTCGTCCAGGTCGTGCTCGCGGCCGTCGCTCTCGGACAGGTGCGACAGGGAGCGGTCGTCGTCCGACGGCAGGTCGTTGCCCGAGTCGAGCGAGCACGAGCGCGTGTGCGAGCGCGCCGGCGGCACGGCGCGCGCGTAGCGGCGCTCCGACTCGTCGTCGGAGCGCTCGATCACCTCGTAGCTGTCGTGCGAGATGTCGTCCTGCGAGCCCGTGCGCGCGAACGGCACGTCGGGCCGCAGCTCGCCGATGGCGCCCGGGAACGAGGACGAGTACGCGCGCCCCAGTATCGCCCGGGCGGACTCCACAGAGTCGCGCTCGCCGAACACGAAGGCCCGCATGCGAGCCTCGTCGTAGCGCGTGACGGGCGAGTCGAGGCGCGAGATGGCGTCGAGCGAGGCGAGCATGGAGCGCGTGTCGCGGCGGCGCTTGGCGCGGCCGGCCGAGTCGAAGCTGTAGTCGCGCAGGTTGCGGCACGACGCGCTGCGCCGCCACGTGCAGCGCGCGCGCGCGGCGGCCGCGGCGCACTCGTCGCGCTCCTCGCGCTCGGCCTGGCCGGGCTCGCCGAGCTCACCGTCACCATCATCGACGACAAGTGAGCCGCCGGAGCGCGAGGAGCGCGTGGACGGGCACGCGGAGTAGATGTTGGTCTGCGAGAGCTCATACTCGAGGCGCTCGGACGACTTCTTAAAGCTCGAGGAATGCTTCGCCAGCACGAAGTCCGGGTAGCCGCTAGAGGCGGCGGCGGGGCGGGGCGCGGGGGACGCGGGCGGGCTCTGACCTGAGGGGCGCGGCGCACGCGGCGGCGGAGTGGGCGCGCGGCCGCGACCACTCGCACGCGGGAAACTCGCCTGGCTCCATGTACTCTCCGGAGAAACCTGACACATAGCAACCGGTTAGCATAACATACTACGTACGTACATACACGCAAAATTTACGAACGTTAAGGTGTAATAACAAACCAATGGTGTCGTCGTCCGATGAGGCAGAGGTGAATCCTCCGTATCCGGATGATGATTGACCTCGGCATGGGTCACCAGCTCGGGAGCCTAGAAAACGCAGAAAAGCAGTGTTTACAACCACGATTCCAACAACTTACTTTCAGTTATAAACGGGGATATAGTCTCGAGCAAGTGCTCCCAAAACGCGTTCGTAGTGTTGTCAAACACTTCCATATTATGTACCCATCACTTTACACAAAACGGTGACGTAATAAGTCAATTTTCAACAGCGAACCAATTTAGCCAATGGCGTTGCTAATTATGTTGAACATTCTTATGTACAATTTATTTTTTTGGCACTCGAATGATAGCTGAAGAGCGCTTCCTTTAGACTTTATATTTCGTGGGTGGGTTCATTATACTACAATGTAGTAAAGTGAGCTCTTAGTTCAGTGAATATTATAAATATTTTATACGAACGAAACTGAACTGAGAACATGAACTATGAACATTTTTTAATTCTCATTGATAACGATTCTGTTTCACTTTAACCTTCCCTCGATCAACTCTATAGGAACCATTGCATTGCATCATCCAACATCACAAATGGCAAATCGACCCAAAGTGGTGTCTCACAGTCATTACTTTATACGAATAATGTGTTTGACAATAGTGGAATTAAAATCTAAGTGAAAAAAAAACAGAATCGATACCTAAATTTCTGTTTGTGAACATATACCCGTACCGTGCGTTACAAAAATGTGCAAGATGAACCGAGTTGTGCAATACATAATTATGCATGTAAATAAACCTTCTCCCACAACATTCCACAAGTGTTCTATATAAGAAATTTTGAATAATATTACGAACGTTTACAATCACATAGACAATTTCCACACAATTATGATTTTCTTTTCTATCGTTATGACGGTGTCGAGTTAGCGTTGAGTCAAGCCGAGCATTTTCAGAAAATAATCTTCAGATAATTCATGAACATAAATACTTCGAATACTTGCATTATTTTTAAATTCTGGCAATATTGTTTTAAAACTACACTTTTAAAACGGCCAGTTTCATCTATCCCCATCAACTTTGTCCCCACTGGAGGCAGTGGGGTATCTCATTCTTAATTTATTCAATGTAGTTAATGCACTCTGCGGCACTGACAAGGGCTAACTCGTTTCACCGTCTATACAATGTCAGGATGAATTGGAACCCTTCACCATAAATTACTAAAATTAGATCTGATGTGGAGACAAAACAAGAACAGTCATATTGTGTGCGAATAACGTGTAAATGTTAAAAGTATTACAACAGAGACAAATCTTAACCATGCCTGTTTATATCTGTATTCGGTTACACATGATCCACTTTTGTGATAGCTACCAAAACGTGGCTAATATGAGTACATAACATTGCAATTTCAATTATATTTTTTTAGAAATGTCTCTGGCCCGGATTATACAACAATACTCAGTCCTAACTATTACTGAGGACGGTTTGTCATGGACAATCAGCCAATGAAAATCTGGATTCAGGAATGAGTATAGTTCAGGAATACGAGCCTTAGTGTTACAGAGATAAATCGAGAAGATTGTGTAACCAAAACAGAATTAGGATTGTACTACGCGTAATGCCATCGGTAGATATTCATATCTCATATTTTCATTTATACCAGCCCCCCTCGACTCACGCCGGCCAATGAATTGGGTAATTAATTACTTTTACTAAACGTCAAAACGATTAGTTATATGGTAACTTGTATGAAAAAGATTTAGTGTCGTCATACATATTTTTAATAACATCTGTTACTATTATAGATTGGGTGGATGATTAAAAATAGATAAAAGCTATAAAATAAGACCCGACGCAATTTTTGCCGCTCTTTTACCATTCTTAATTTAATAAGCTCGGTTAGATGTTATTTTAACTATAGGATAATACCCAATTGCCACTTGCCTATGGGGGATGTAGTATTTTTGTTATGAGATACAAATATACAAAATGAGGCTAAAAGGGTCAACCCTTGATTGATATGTGAGGAACACAGTTAGAATGATTTATACACTTTAGATACATAATATTACAACAATGACAAGCCAATTGAAGGGCCCTTACGATTTGATCGGAGTACAGTTTTGACAGCTGAAAGAAACAAATACACATTCTATTGAAGTCGAAACAAAAATACATGTATAAGTTACAAACATAACTGGACCACACAGTACTTTAAATATTGAAATAGTAACATGAAAAATATTAAGCCAAGAAATGTTACAATGAGCAATTGAGAAGGGAGAGAAGATGCCTCTTACTCTAACGTCAAAAGTAGCTGTTTTTTTTTTTAATTTAGAAGGAATTAGTACTATATTCAATAGTGTACACTAAGAGCGTCTTCACATTCATCCGATGTCCGATATCGGGTGTCGGACGCCGATAGCCAACATTCGGTAGCCGACATCATTTGCTGTTTTCACATTATATCCGATAAAATCGGTCCCATACGGCCGTTTGCTCAATAGCACAGACTAGTTAAGGATGCTAGGGCAGAAAAAAAGTGCAAGCCAATTTCGACCTTATTGACATGACATAGCTCGCAGTATCGAGTTTTTTTTTTTACATTCGTAATCACTATCATTGATTAACGCGAAAAAACACGTAACTACGAAAATGTGATTAAGTTGCTTGCAGGTCTCTTGTGTGATCCGATATCGGGTCCGATATCGGGTCCGATATCGGCTCCGATAATCGTTATCGGGCCGGACCATGTGAAAGACAGATACAATTATGTCATACATTTGACTTCTTCCGATATCGCATATCGGATGATGTGTAAACGCACTAATAGCTACAATATGATGTGTGTGGCGTCGAACCTTGTCCCTCGTGGTGGCATAGGCGGTAGCTGCGAGCGGCGGGCGAGTGGCGGCCGGCGGCCGGCGCCCCCGCCCCGCCGCCGCGCGCGCCTCCTCCGCACTGTAGCCCTTCATCATCAGAGAAGCCTCCAGGTAGTGAGGTTGCTTGTCCCACTCCAGGGAAATCGCTGCAACCGCAAACAACGCTCAACTTGTGATCAACCAATACTATGTTTTCAGTACAATTTGAGGTCAGTTTCGCGCACAAGATAGGACGCGCCATATATTTGAGTTATTGAGGATAGGAGAGCAATCGAAATAGGACAAACATTTTTTTAAACTTCAAATATGATGCAATGCCGGGGACTGCTAACAACATGCAAAATTCGCAGAGTTATTATGTAACATTACGATGTTATTATTTTTTTGTAAAATATGTACAGCAAATTGGTGGATTGGCGGGCCTCCGCCGTCGCGCCCCGCGCTTACCACCAAAGAGACCTGAGGTTAAGTACATTGTCACAGTTATTGCTTGTCTAAACTGAAATGACCCACCCCACTTCATTTTCGTTATCTGTGTAAAAACGTCCATTGTTCGTGAACTATGACATGTATGCGAACTTTGCGGTTGAATAGACTGTTACTTTAATTTGTTCAAATAGGTGTTTAAGCACTTAGAAGCCGGCAGCTCGCCTATATTCTCAGACCCGGCGACTCAGTTTCTCAGCGACTAGTCCACAGTGCGTAATGGCTCTAATACCCTGATCACACGCACAGAGTGGAGTGGCGAGACTGTGCTATCGGCCGAGCACTTTGTACGTGTAAAGTACTCGGCGTTATGTTCACAGTGCTCACGGACATCGCACTCGGCCGAAAGAAAATTAAGAAAAAAAAAAATTATTGAAGCTCCTCACAATGTGCAACTCACTAAAATATTATTACAATTTTATAATTAGTATAGGCAGGTAAATATATTAAATAATCTACGGTACACACTGTACGAACCCAAATAGGGCCCCATCACAGCATTGAATGCTGCGCACACCCTTCGTTGAGTATGCACAGGGCTGTCTCGCCACTCTACTAGTTGCGCTTATAGGAATTTTAGTCGCCGGCGACTAATCGACAGTGCGTAATGACGCTAAGGGAGGTGGTGGCGGTGGTGGCAGTGGGTGGTGGTGGCGGGTGGTGGCCAGTACGTACCGTCGGAGCCGGGCGGCAGCGGCAGCAGCGGGTGCGCGGAGAGCGAGGTGCCGAGCGGCGGCGGCGGCGCCACGTTGCCGCGCGACCCGCACACCGAGCGCGACGCACGGAACGACCCCGACCTGCCGACATCGGGCAGAGGATGGTGACACCAGCTTTTGGTTGTGTGCGACCACTACACGGTACACGATACACGATACACGACTCGACTGAACCCTAGCAATGACTTCTACGTCACACAGGCTGTGTGGAACAAAATATTTGACTAGCGACCGATCATCAACAACGAATTATTGCCGTTCCCAATAACATATAATATAGATCGCACCTTCAGATAAACAGTAAAGTTTCAAGTATCTGAAACTGCTGTCCCAATATTATAATTAAAAATATCTATCTGTTTCATGGGCCTACAATCGATAGGCAGAAATATCGGGACTCTAAAATCAGAGATTAATGACGTTTTCTATCTTTAAGTATCTCGAAACTGACAGTAGATACGTTATTAGGAGCGGCCGTAAGATGATATTACAAAAAGATACGTTACGCCTATGTAAATAGGTGTCAAAATTCATCAGCTCACGGAACATTCTCATATATTTTGTTCTAATCAGCTTGTCTAGTATACATAGAAGTCATTGCAGCCTACCTAATGTTTAATCCCGATTACCTAGTTACGTGCTTCGGTTTTAAAATCGCATATAGGAGTAAATTCATAATCTAGGCGGTCATATATCAATTTAAGCAACCTCTTGTCAAATGCATAGAGAATGATACAACTTTTCCAAATCTCATATCAGCCTATACGAACTTTACCAGTCGTATCATGTGTACGTAAAATTCTTATTTTTTAGAGTGAATGAATATTCATTATTTGTCCTTTTACAAAAAACATAAAAGGTTTTAACTCTTTTTTTTTCGGTTTCCTAGATTTTATTGTTTTTGGAATGATCCCAGTTTATATTACAACACCACCGCCCGTGGTCAGAGCAGGCAAACTTATCGACTTGAAGAGCATAAAGTGACTGATGATAATGACATTTCTGATCAATTAATGTAAACAGGGCAATGAACAGACTTTTGCTCTCATACATTATATCATTAATAATTTTAAATTCCCTAAAAAAATTTAAAGTGCTGTCTTTTTATACATTAAAAGTCTTTCACTAAACTTAATGATACCTATTTATAGTCAATTAGGGAGTTCTTACAAATGGAATGAAAATGCGAAATTATTTTGACCGCCTAGATATGCAATACTCCTACTACGACGATACGAATGATGATGAATTCGTTCAGAAATATCGATTCTATCAACAGTCATCGTTGACATGCAATAAACGAATTCGCCACAGTTTTTGGCTTATTCGTTTTTAGACGTAGCGTAGCGGACCGGGTTGCAACGCACCTGAGTGATAGATATATTTTCGTATATTTCGTACGAATATAGTTAAAAGGTATGAAATTTATGCATGTGGGCCCGTCCGCTGCACCGTGCTCACCCCGGGCCTGCCCCCTCAATATCACCCCGTGTCACTATAAGCGGGCCGTGACTGACTACTACTAGTGTACATTATTGATAGGTGCTTTTAACGACTTACGGCCATACATACAAATCCAAAAAGTGCAATAAGAGTCAATATCTTAATGCTTTCAAAATGTCTAAATAAATAAATAGTGACTTAGAAAATATCGATAATATAGTTCATAGGAGTATACACGCGACGTCCACGCCAATTTCATTCAAAACAATGAGAGTGCAGACCCTTCAAGAGAACTCCCTAGTAAGTAGACCGACAGCACCATCCTCCGACCGATAGTCGCAGTGGCGTCGCAACGCAACGCACTCCAACTACACCACGTCATACTCTCTCTTATTCGGAAGAAGCGGAAATTTCAACGGATACAGCGCATGCTCGAGATTATGCTAATCACCATCGATAAATACAAACTATGTCGAAGCTTCACTCTAACCAATTCGTTTTAAAAAATTAGTCGTTTTCAAATTCAGTTTATAAGTTACATCATGCAAAACCACGGCGTTCCCGAGTCGTACGCTTGTCACACTAACTCCCACAAGACAAAACCAAAAGCTAGTGTCTCCCGGCCCATGCTAACCACTCACCTTCATATCTTATATTAGAATTAACTTATGTTATTTACTTATGTTAGTAACGCTATCCCAGAACACGTAGCTACGCCCTGTACAGTCGACAAACGAGATACGGTTGCACTTTTTCATGTAAAGTTGTCTGTAAAGATCAACGGTATCTTCTTTGCCGAATTACCAACGACTAATGTTACATCTAGAAGCGTCTAGCTACGCCTAGCGTTAGAGACAAGTTTACAGTAAGAAAGCTATTTAACATAACTAGAGCTTAAGCTGTTAAACATTGTAGTTTATACATGCAATACTGTTTGACACGAGATAAAGTTGAACAGATTTCAAATTAATCATGTGCATGACTGGCTGTTTAACATTAGAAAAATATATACAGCCCAGACTCAGCTTCGGATGCACGGCTTGAGTCAACAATAGTGCCCCGAAAGCGGCAATAGGCTCACCCCCTATTATGGGACCGAATCCAATGATTGGTGAAATGAGGGCGTTAATTCAGCTCTGCCTAACCCTCCGGGGATAAAGGCGTGATTGTATGTATGTATGTATCACTGGTCAATTCGTCTACTTTCTACTCTCACCAATTATGTTGCCGACAGAGCCCATCTTACGAGTAGGGGAATGTGATTTTTTCCACATAGGACACGTCAATATGACTTCACCTCGCCTGATGGTAAGCTGAAGGCGAAGTCTCGGAAAAGAGGGTAGTCATTACACATACCGACAATGTTACAATGGTGGCCCTCAGCTTGACGGCATAGTTAGATGCTTCGGGAAAAATGAAGTGCTCAAGTGGGACTTGAACCTACGACCTTTCCCTTACAGGGGGAATGCTCTTCCAACTGAGCTATTGAGCTGATTGAGCCACACCTAAATCACTTCAAATTGCCCTTCTCTTTATATCCGTCTTTAAGGGCGACGGTTCTAAAAAAATACATTTAAAAAGTTAGCATAATAAATGCTATAAAAAATTCATTCAGACGATCGTTATTCCAAGTCGCGCCTTGAGTATTGTTTGCTAATAAAAAAATATACAAGCCGAATTGAATCTTAACATCATCACAATACGTATCAATTTTATCTCGTGTCGGTTATAAATCTACGTCGATACATAGTAGCTAAGCTGTATAGTACATAGTAGCTAAGCTTAGGTCCAGATACAAGTGTTGTAGTGCAATACGCACCTTTGGAATGTTTGTCGTTTCACGTAGTTGTCTCGTACATACTCCACGATCTGTTTCTGCGTTTTACCGCTATACCTGCACAATAAGAACATACTTGTTATAATTGGTTATTCTACTGACTATTTTACTAAACTCACAACTGCCACGTGAGCTTTTAAATATCTTTAAGTATTGGTACAGAAACCAGGTCAACAATGTGCGATGGGATGGGTGTATGTCGCAACCGTATGGGTTGGAGTGTGGGGTGAGGCAGGGGGGATTGAGCTCACCAACGCTCTTTAACCTGTACATGAACGAACTGATAGGTGAGCTCAGTGGCACCAGGGTCGGATGTCACATTGATGGCGTTTGTATGAACAATATAAGCTACGCGGACGACATGGTGTTACTGAGCGCATCTATATGTGGCCTGAGGAAACTCATGGCAATATGTGAGGCATATGCTAAGTCCCACGGACTGATATATAATGTACAGAAGAGCCAGTTCATGATCTTTGGGGAGGGGCGTGGGCGGTCTAATGAAGTACCTGGGATCTTTTTAAATGGTTGCGCGCTAAAGCTGGTGAACAAAATTAAATATTTGGGCCACTTGTTAACCCCCGACCTCAAGGATGGTGATGACGTTGAAAGGGAACGCAGAGCGCTGTCGGTTAGGGCGAATATGTTGGCTCGCAGGTTCTCACGTTGCTCAAAAAATGTGAAAGTTACCCTCTTCAGAACCTATTGCACAAACTTTTACACGTGCAGCCTGTGGGCCGATTGTCCCCGTACGTCGTACAGCGCTCTGCGGGTCCAGTACAACAACGCCTTCAGGGTACTGATGGGGTTGCCCAGGTACTGCAGTGCATCGGGGATGTTTGCAGAAGCGCGGGTAGACTGCTTTTTTGCGACTATGCGGAAGCGGTGCGCCTCCCTGGTGCGCAGGGTACGGGGCAGCGCCAACAGTATCCTGTCTATGATAGCGAGCAGGCTATCTGCCGCTATATGAATCATTGTTGTATGATTTCTGCGGGAGTTGTGAGGGCTGAATGATAAATATATTGTAAAATGTATTTGTCATTCAACCTTCACCTATAATATTATGATTTGATTATTTAATATTTGATAATTTAATGTGTTAATAATGAATAACTGCCATAATATATATATTAATTTACTAACTTAGGATAAGTCTTTATAACTAACCAATATGAGTCATTGTTACTTGAATAAATCAGTATATTATTATTATTATATTAAAAAGAATATTCTCAAAAAGAATGTGCCATTAAAGCAACAGTAACAGTAACAGTAAACGTCAAAACGATGTTATAATTGGGTCTACTGACTAGTCAAAAAATATAAGGAAACTTGTATGAACAAAATTTAGTGACGTCTTCTTCTTCTTCGTGTCAGTGGCAACAATTTAAATAATTAGATACGCCCAGCCCAAAACTCGGCGAATTTGACCGCACCTTCCGTAGCTTCATTCAGGTCGGCAATCGTGCAGGTGTAGGGGCACAGTGGACACGACAAGAGGTGGTCCATCGACTGTAGAGGTGCACCACAGTCGCAGCCACCACCCCCTGCGTCCAGGTAACCCCACTTTACCCGGTTCGCCCTACAGCAGCTGAACTGAGACCTCAACCTATTTAAGGATATCCAGGTGGCCCATTTTGTTTCATGCCCGGGTGGTAGGCTCTCAGCAGGCTGGATATTATCTGGAGGGGGACGTTTTGTGACACGTCAACGGTCGGTGGAGACGTCATACGTCACACCATTATGTCAGTGTCATGTCACTGTCAGGATTGGCGGGGAGGCTATAGTGTGTTGTCTGTGGTCAGAAAAAAAAAAAGTATAATTTAACGATCTTTTTATTTATTTTGTATTATTTTGTTCTTAAGTTTCTTCTGTATACCTAAAATAAAATTATATACCTGTATACCTAAAAAATTGTGCGCTGTGTTTTTAAAATAAAACATTTTTTCTTTCTTTCTTTCTTTCTATTATCCGTAAAATGTAATAGTCAAATCGGTTACTACTGACCTAAACCCATTCTTAACTGAAGCAATTTAGATAGAAAATGTTGGTGCCGGTCGGAGTGCGAGGGAAATGCCATATAGGCCACCTGACGGCCCGGTATTGTTCGAGACCAACATAACTGCCCCCACTGGCCGACGGGGATTACCGCACGAAAGAGGGGAGGCAAATAATGCTAATTCAGTTGCTAATATTAAAAAAAAAGGTAGTAATATGCTTTTGCAATTCATTACTTTGGTTAAAAATACTTTTATTCGTCTTGATAGTAAAACACTCGCCGGGTGTTCATGGGGCATGTTTCTTCATCGTAAATATCCCGGCGAGTGTTTTACTATCAATGTAAATGACCACGACAATCTCAAATTGTATTCGTCTGTTTACAACATTAATTATATCCCTATTAGTATTGCTTACCTAAACGAGGATCCTCTGGAGATGACTCTCGTTTTATGTCTGGGCTGGCGGGCCACGCTCGAGCAACGGAAGAAGCCATGGTTCTCCACACATTTCTTCCAGAAGTTCTTACACTCATTACGGCCGTCAAAGAAGAATTCAACCACATCCCGATAGTAACCCTGAGAGGAACAAATAAAGTCATTAATACACAATATGCGACTAACGTTAAGGATGATCAACTGAAGAAGCACTCGAAACCCGCGAAAATGAAAAAGGGTTAATGGTAGTTGAGGAAGCTCAAGTATCACATGATCCTTACTAATATTATAAATGCGAAAGTAACTCTGTCTCTGTCTGTCTGTCTGTCTGTATGTTATGCTTTCACGCTTCAACCACTGAACCGATTTTGATGAAATTTGGTATAGGGGTAGATTAGACCTTGAGAAAGGACATAGGCTATGTTTGGTCGCGATAACCGTCATCCACGCGGGCGGAGCCGCGGGCAAAAGCTAGTGGGTTATATAGTGGGCTGTTGTCTGTCACCACCCCGGAGGGAAATAGGCGTGAGCGTATTATATTTCACCTCAATGGTAAAGTTGCGAATCTGTATGTTACATTTTACAGGAGAGCAAAAGAACTCTTTTTTTATTTCTTATTTGTAAAATGGTGCTCTTTACACATTAACAACAAAAAAATGCTCTATTCCACTTTAATCCACTAAACAAATCCATTCAAGGATTTGTTTCCACTTTTTGTTCCACTCTAATCCATCGCCGCGATGGATTATATTCTACTGCCTTTTATATTCAGTTCTAACCACAGAACAGTTAAAGGAGGTTAGAAGGGATTTGTGGGCGAGGAAGGCGCGCCGCACATATGAGCAATGCTCATATTCCACCGAAATTTAAACACAGTCGCGCTCTTATTGCGACAACATAAGAAGCTCCTCGAAAAAAAAAGAATTATGCCGTCTTGCGCTATAATAACGTGTCGGAAAAGAAGCCAAGTATGTAGTGTAGCCCGAGAAGGTATTTCTTTTCATCGGTAAGGCCAAAAACCTTAAAATACAAGTAATATTTGTAATTATTACTAAAGTATTATGTAGTTTGTAGACAAAAACGACATAATCGCAAACTGATACAAAATTATACATTGCTTGCAATACATGAGTGCCATAGTGTACTACGTGAGCGATCGCGCAGTGTATTGCGTTCTTTGCGATAGTCGCGTGTGCCGAGCCAACGCTTGCAATGCCGCGATATCCATGCGTATCGATAGTGTTGGCCAAATGATCCGTTATAAATCGATATTAAGTACGTACACAAATTGTTATTATGAGTAATATTTTAATCAAAATACATTTGCTTACATATTACAGTCAATAATAATTGTTAAATTTTGTTTGATGTCAGCCGTTTATATTGAAAACACTTTTATAATTTAATTTTAGGTTTCCAACAAATCCAGATATTAAAAAAATGTGGGTTTGGCTGAACTTCGATATTTTCAGTGAAGCGACTGCCCTCTGACCTTCACAACTTATTGGCGATATCGAAGCATTGCAATCAGACAGAGTTGTTGGACATTTTAGGACTCCGGACTACCCGTAATAACTGCCATAGGTTTTCGTATGGCAATCAGGACCGACGGCATAGCGTGTTCTCCGAGGCACGACCAGATCAATGCAATTACCCATATTCATGCATAGGTACAAATATTTGCACTGACCGGGATCGTCATTAGTTCATGTTACTATTAACGCAGAATGAGCTTACTCTATAAAGTACGCGACTTGTGTACCAAAACTTCGGATAGTATCAAAATTACGGAAGTTTTATCGATATCGAAAATCGACCTTTGGTCACCGTAACATGTATGAGAAATTTTTATTGCTTTTGTGCGTGTGTGAGTACACATCAAGTGCAGTATTTGCATTAGTGTGACAACTAATAGCAAACTCGTGATTTAAGTGTGCTGATTTATTTGTGTGCGTAAACCGCGTCGTATTGGTCTATTTTTTATAGTGGAGTTAAAGAGTGGGAGACAAGCGGCGACACGCGTCCTAATACAAATTAGGAACTATTTTCTTTCTAACCTCCTTTAACTGTTCTGTGGTTCTAACCCATCGCCGTGATGGAAAACACGCCATTTAAAAAATAAGAAAAAGAGTTCTTTTGCTCTCGTGTAAAATTGTAGAAACATAGATTTGAAACTTTACCATTGATGTGACGATTATGTATGTAAATGATGATACCGTCTCCCATTGGCCACGGTAAGAGGGATAGAACCAAAAAGTGGTTGATTGTAAAATAACTTACATAACCCTCAGGGTGCAGTTTGATGAGGAACTTTTTCCTTTTGAAGGATATTTTGCGTATCTTGGCCCAGCTGAAGGTGTTGATCTTCGTATAGTTCTGGAACACTATGATGCCGAGGTGCGCTACCGCAAGGTTTAGGGGAACGCCTTCGTGGTCCTTGGCTGGATGCATTTTTATACCTGCAAAGAATAAGTCAAAAGTCAAAAATCATTTATTCTGAATAGACTGTTAAATCGCCGCTTACAAAACGTCAATATAAAATAAATATTAAATACTAGTTTAGCAAATAGACCACCCCGGTTCGAAACGCCGCCCAGACCTGAGAAAACTCCGGCAAGAAACTCAGCGGGCATTTTCTTTTTTGGTCTTTTAGGATAACTAAGTGTGAAGGACTCATGGATTTTGAAAAATGTTCAAGTTTCCACTCTATGATATTACAGGATGATATTACGAATACATCGAGTAATATTGTAAGTCTTAAATTGAATCTTTACATTAAAACAAATAAACAAATTGATGTATAGTCGACAAAGCAGATACGGTTGCATCTTTATATACAACTTTATATGAAAGAGTTCTACTGTATCGTCGTACCTTTGTCGACTGTACATTCCTTTGGTAAATAAATTAAAAGTTTGACGGGTACACTTACCATATAGTTCGCATCTCCGTGCAGTTTCTAATAAATTTAAATCAGCCTCAGCGGGACTTTGGCCACTGCAACAAATGTTTAATAACACTTTTAATGTCAGTTAACTTCACTTTAAGACAAGATGAAAGAGAGTCAATAATACATATCTATACAGGTGATTTAATTGTCGTTTCCGAAAAAAAGAATTTGGACACAGTTTCGATAGCAAAATCATCGGGGAGTACTAATTTGGTGAAAGAAAAAAAATTTTTAAAACCCCCCATACATTATTCCTTTCACCTGAACATTATTCCCATACATTATCAAAAATATTTTTTTTTACTTTCGCCAAATTCGATGATTTTGCTATCGAAACTGTGCCCAAATTCTTTTTTTCGGAAACGACTATTAAATCACCTTGTATATAAAAAAAACTCGTGTTAATTACACTATTTATAACTCAAAAACGGCTGTATCGATTTGGCTGAAAATTAGTGAGGATGTAGCTTAGAACGAGGAGACGGGACATAGGACAACGTTCGACCTTTATTTTATCCCGGATGTAGGTTCCTGTGGGTCGTGGACAGGGGATAAGTATTTCTGTGACCCTAGTAGGGTAGGGTAGGAGCAGTGTGTTCTAACCTTTTTATTCCGAACTTAACGCTGACGAAGTCGCGGGCAAAAGCTAGTTATTCAATAAATTAGTACCTGCGTAATCGAACCTATCTCTATCTTAAGACACTGTGGAAAGGCGGAGTATTGGGTGTCATGTGATGTATTGGGAGCACAAACTGCATTAAAAAAGTACAGGTTCAAAGCAATGGAACGGTGTTCTTGCTTGAAAGGTTTGACAGTAGGGGAAGCTCCTGAGGATAGAAGCAAATGCAAGCATTTGCTGTCTTGCAACTTTACAATGCACCGTTGTCTTTGCCTACTCCGGAGAAAAAAAAGAGTTATGCAGGTATGCGTGATGAGTCACAAGTAGTAGAGTACATGCCAACGCGAGTAAATGTACTTACAGATGTTTCTTATGGTTTTCCATGATACGGCGTTCGGACTCGGAGTCCTGGCCGGGGAAGAACTTGTAGCCGCTAAGGTATGTGTGGTCGGGATAGTCTTCAGGAACGAAATCACCGCACTCCGCTGAAAATAAAATGTTCTCATGTTAACGTACTTAAATGAAAGAAGAAATAAAATACGAATACATGGGGAAAAATGAATCTTCTCGGGCGGGACTCGAGTCCGCGATCTTATAGCGAAGATATAGCATGCTATAAAATTCGTTCAAATATTTGGGCGAAGTTATCAAAAATCAATGTTTAAAAATGTTTTCATTGGTTCCGATAGTTCGTAAGAACATCGGTGGATGACTCCACCGTCGCCTTAAAGACGGATAAAAATAGAAAGGAAATTTGAATCACACGGATAGATCACGGGTTCGAGTGCCGCCCTAGAAGATTCAATTTTCCCATGTATTCGATTTGTATAGTTCGCATACTTTGCTATAAAAATCATTCAAAATTTTTTTTTTGTTTAATGTTCGATTTATCAATATATAATTAGTTAACAGAATCAGTCGCTCCACGGAAACTAAGCTAAGTTCAGCTGTATCATAATTAAACTGTTAAGTCGAACCCAACTGACTGAAAAAAAGGTTCAGAGACGCAGTTTCAACCCCAAAAGAGTATCCAACCGGCACATCCACTTACCTTGTACAATGTAGCTGGCCATAAGAGCAGCGGTGTTCTCATTACACTGTATGCACCCGGTGGCGAGGTCCTTCTTCACTTGGAGACAGAACAGGTAGCGTGTGAACTCCTCCTCCAACCGCGCCGGGTCTGACGTGTAGAACTTCACGCAGAACCGCAGCGTCGGCTCCAACATCGATAGGCCCACTTGCCGGCACATGGGCTTCTCGATGTCTAACCAGTACTGTGAAAAAATAAACTTACTTTAAAAATGTAGTTTACTCAGACTAAAACAATAACATAGGCGGAACGTATAGAACTAGCAAGTGAAACTGCAAAAAGGAATACTAAAGTCGTGCCATCTCGCTCGCACTCGTGCGCGCACACAAAGGGTACGAACAAGATAGCACTACTTTAGTAGTCTTTTTTGCGGCTTCACTTGCTAGTTCTATAAGTTCCGTCTATGCTTATACTTTTAGTCTGAGGTAGTTTAATGCAAACAAATCACAATAAATCCATAATTCATGTAAAACAATATTAAAAAAATCGTTACATAAATTAATGCATTTTAACGAAAACACATGTCAACATTATGTCAGGAAGGGACCACATGTTTCCACCGTAGCAGGTGGAAAAACGTGGTCTCTGCTTACCCCACTGGGTAAGAGGCGTGACTGTATGTATGCACTTATGTATAAATTAATGGAAATAAAAAATCTGAGCCAGACACAAAAAATACAAAATTTTACGTTTAGAAATGATAACGCAGTTTATCGATCTCTGGCAAAAGTGGCCTCGTGTAACAACAAAACACAATTTCAAGTTATAATTTCTTGGCAGTGGAAAAATTCGCATTAATAGTTTGGGGACAGTTTCCAACTCTCTCTGGTAACCTAAGCTATTACTTTAAGAGGTTCGGTTTGGCGCATGTCTTTGTTTGCAATTATTCGTTATGGTTTATTCTTGGATATTGCTATTATGGGTGGCGAAGGGGTTACAGCGGTCTATGGATGTGCTGTAAGCATTCCTGGACGTTTTAGATACGAGTACTCACATCCAATTTAAAAACCATCGTAGGGGCTAATGCATTCTATCACATTTTTGATTAAAATTAAGGATGGTAACGCGATATCGTTAGATCTAAAATACTACCGAGTATTATTGTTGTATTTAGAAATTCATTATCATCCTTGCGTTAATCCTAGTTGCAACCGAGGATTTCAAATCGGAGTCCGGGATCCGCTTTTTTCAGTTATTTGTTGTATTTTAAAACTGTAACATCTAAATAACCTTTTAGTAAAAATGTCTTAGTCAATGTCATTTGAGATATACCTACCATCTTCGCAGTTTACGTCACGAGCACCGTAGCAGGTACTATTAAATTTTAGGCATCGATGCCAAAAATAAGTAAATCGATATCGAATACCGCATCGTTCATATCGATATCACAAACTGAAATTTACTGTCCCAATTAAAGTAGTCTTAGTACCTATACATTAAACGAATACCAGCTCTCCAAGAAGTTAATCATAAAAACATTTGCACTTGCTATTCGGCTTTAACAACCGCACAAGAAAGGTATTTTGCTCGTAAGGTTTCCGAGTATCCTATTACTCCTATGAATAGATCATTTAAAGCTAGTGGAAAGAAAATTGCAATGCACTCAGGAGAAGCGTGCGGTTTCGTTATAGCTAGAAAATAAAAGAAAATGGGAGCATGGATTTGATTTCCTTTTTAGTAGATATTTAATGCAGTTAAAAGAATCACTGTGAAAGAGAAATACCCTTAGTATAGTACTGTAATACATACCTTTGTGCCATTGGCGTCTTGATACTCCAAGCCGAAGTAATCGGCTTCCAATAGATGTAGCTGCCGACATACTTGATCGAATAGCACCTTGCCTAGCGCCTTAGACTGAAACAAGCAAACAATGTATCATAAATATTCAGGCCAGATAAGAATTGTTTGAAGAAGAAACGTTTTAGCTTTTAGAGAAGCTCTGAACATAATTACGTTTAACCAATATTTGGATTGTGTGGTCCGATTAAAAATTCTTATCATAAAGAAGGTTATGTACTGTCTGCACAAATAGTGATTTCTAAAAATCCATTTCATCCTTTTTATTAAAATCATCAATTCATTTTAAACGTCAATAAGAGTGTGAAGTAAACTTTGGCAGAAGTTGACTTATATTGTTAGATTCATATATTATCTTGTATCTAAATCGCAAGGCATGAAAGGCCCTGGCGCGCAAAGATTGTTTTGTAGTAAGTAATAATGTATACTCTGTGAATTTGTGCTCGTCCACCGCAGTAACACCCTGTACTATCTTCAAAATACTTCCAAAAACGTGTACTTCGCGTATAGAGCACATGAGCACATTTTAGATCCAAGACATAATATGAATCGAGCAATAAAAATAGAGATAAATATATTCGGTGTAGTGTATGGAGGTGTTAAACGTAATAATATTGTAACCACGGCAGAGAACTAAAACTAAATCTGGGAGTTAACTTCTAAATTGAATCGTAGTTCCTCATCCGCGACAGCTGTGGTAAACAAATAAAGGAAGTATCGCATCCGCTATTGTTCTGTCTGATCCTATTAAAGGTACATCTAACGTATGTGCGATGTATGCATACATGGACGATTCTGACTAGAGATTGCGGAAATATACCGACCGTTATTACATTCACAACTTCAATGGGGAGAAAATAACGTGAATTGTTCTCAGTAAGTGGGCTTTTATTACCCGACTACGGTAAAGTAAAAAGGATGGTTATGATTCTAAGAGAATAGCTTGATCGTAGTCTTGAATAGTGTCTGGCAAAACGACAATGACTTATTACATTATTTATACGTAAATTGTGAGATGGCAATACAAAGTGCGCGCATGAAACCTAAGAACAAAACCATGTTTTTGTTTTAATTTAAATCTTTGCAACAATTGTGGGATTTGTGGGTGAAGTGACAAGGTAAATACTTAAAACCTTTAATATCTTTTCCATCAACAAAAAATGTTTAGATCGTGTTAAAAATAGGTTCATATAAGAATATGAAATATCACAGTAACACCTTTTTTCCGACCTGTAAATGTAAACCTAGATCTCGTCCTGGAACGTAAACATAAGTACCTATGCTATGAGATGAACGTTCCCATTCAATACCTTAATATTACAGCAGCGATATTGCTGCACCAGTTGCGATATCTATCATAAAATCAATATCGGTAACGTTATACGTGTATCACGTTACATATTGCTACGCTAGTATCTAACGTTAACTTTGTATATAAAGTTACCGTAAATACCTACAGTAAAGAGCAGAGTACCTACGCTGAAATAATTAGTTGTCTTGGCACTTTGTGAACGGGATCTTTCTTGTAAATACAGAGATAGGCGGTGAAAATTATTTAACAGAGTTGCGAGAATATAGGTACACTATAATATAAGTATACGTACCTAATATTTAACGTAACGTAACGTAAAAATAAAAACGTACCTAAATAGTTATTTAGACATCAAGTCGTTTACAATTAGCAAATATCATGTTAAAACAATGAAGAACCAGACAAGAATACTAATTATTTTCGGTGTTGAATATTATCTTGTTTTGTTATGCATCCAGTTATTGTAAAGACAAGTTGTGTGAAAGAAAATTTGAAAAAGTGTGGTCTCATCTTCTCACGCGCACGAAGACAAGAGCACACGAAGAGTAACAATTGGAAATTTATTTCTAACTGGCGATTTCATCCTAACTACACCCTTACTAACAACTAACTTTACGAGTTTCCTATTTAAAGTATTTCAGATTTTGAAAGGATTCCGAATAAAAAACAAAGTACCTACCCCAGAATTCATTCGTTCACATTTTAATAATTTATACAAAGCTTTTGGTAAACAAAATTTGTTTAAGTAAGTATAATTTTGAAGTACAAGTCTAATAAAATTAGCGTAAAAATTCCTAAAAATGCGACACTTATTCCGAACGAATTTCATTAAAGGAAATGTCCGTGACAGTTTCACGTTAATTATTCATACAGTCGAAAACACTTGACTATTTGAATGACTGAGTGAGAGCTGCGAGCAAGTAAGTAGGTACTACTAAAGAAACTGCTACTAAATAACTGCCTTGTTTGTCCTGTGACAAGTTTGTATGCGATCTGGATTCGCAAGCCGAATAATATGTTTTAGGGAATCTTAAAAATCATATCGCAAAGGAATTTACCCCCAGGGAATTTGATATTGTTCCGTTCGTGATGTGATAACTCCGTGTGAACACTCGTGAGCTTATGACTGCAGCCCACATAATACATGTAAGTAGATGGATTTCATACACATTAATAAAATTATTAGTTGTCAAAAATCTATTTTATTTAACTGGATTTTTTCTTTGACGATCAGACAATAAAGGTTACATTTGGCGAATACAATATTAAGTATAAATGGCACCAAATGTATAAAAACAGTTGTCAGACTTGGTTGATAAAAAAACCTCAACATGCAGCTGCACATTAGAGGACAGTCGACCCACGTTCTAGACGTAGATGGACAGAAAACTAACGCCTAGATAAAGAGTCGCATCCGGGCTCTTGCCGAGGTTGATGCAGACGATTTGACAATCTCTCTATGCGGAGCCCCTATTCAGGACTTATGCATTGTGTCTGAGCTGTCACCTTTTACAACTTACAGTACCCCTGCTTGGTGAAGTGCACGGTTCCTTGGCCCGTGCTGGTAAGGTCAAAGGTCAGACCCCCAAAGTAGAAAAAAAAAGTAGAACACTTTGGGTCTACAGTCCTCTTCACCTGCCAGGTCTGTGCACCTGCTAAGCTAAACAACGGACTTTGCTTTGGTGCAGGCTTTCGTCGAAGAGTTGGGAGGTCAGGTAGTGATGATTGCTACCTTTTTTTTTTTTTTTTTTTTTTTTTTTCGTGCGGAAATCCCCTCGGATACCCCCCCTGCCGGAGCCGGAAGGGGAGGTTATGTCGGACTCGAACCGACTAAAACCGCACGCCGACTGTGGGTCTTGGTGCTAGGCCGGAGGTGAGGTTGTCAAAGACATATCCCTCGCACCCCGGCTGACCCAGGGCCATCCCTTACGGTCTGGCCCTCCTCAGGAGGGGGGACAACGGTGTCCCCAACTCGCCCCCGGAATGGGGAGGCGCGCTATTCAGCGCGCCGCCGCCGTGGCCTGCTTCTGCTGGGGTGACAGGCGGCTCCACCCGTCACCCCCAGGCCCGCGCTCATGGGGGACGGAGGTCAGTCAGTGCCCTCCGACGCCCGAGTTGCCTGCGCGCGCGGGCGGCGCGATCCGCGAGTCTTTCTCGCTCGCGCCGCCTCTCCCGCTCCGCCGTCTCCTTCACGACCATTACCTGCTCGCTGAAGGAGACGCCGGCCGCCCACGCGTCCGCGCAGCGGACCATTGCTGTGAGCAGGGTGGCGAGGGTGAGAACTCTCACTCCCAGGGCCGCCACTAGCTCCCGCCTCGGTTCAGCCCATGCCGGGCACTCGGTGAGCGTGTGCAGCCCCGTGTCCTCGCTCGCGTCGCAGTGATGGCACTCAGACGTTGGCTCCTTTTCGATCCGACACAGATATCTCCCGAAGCACCCGTGCCCGGTGATAATCTGCGTCAGTCGATACGAGAGGCTGCCATGTGGCCTCTCGAGCCATTCCCCCATGATGGGCCTTACCGCCTCTATGACGGCATGCCCTGCGCGTCGTTGCTCAAGTCGTCGCTCCCACTCCGCCACCATGATCCCGTGGAGCCGGGACCTCTCGGCCCGAATGTCTTCGGGCTCGGGATCGTATCCCCGCTCCCGCGCCTCCTTACGGAACCGATACAGTGCCGCAAGGGATCTCGACCAGACAATTCCTATCGTAGGTAAGCGTAGTTATGCAACTTCATTCTTTAAAAAGTAAACATTTGACAACTGATTGTCTTGATCATCAGTAATTATTAAATTGCAGCTTATGAAATCAGCAACATCCAGTCACATCCTCAGCCATGCAACTATTAACCTAGAATCCATCAGTAAATAAGAAGGGGGCCGTGTGCGAGGTGACTAACACTCATTTTAGGGAACGTTCATATCTGACGGAACTTGCGTCGCGTATTATCGGTCGCGTAACGCCAGAACAGACAAATGTATAGAAAAACACTTGACCGTTCACACTCAACCGATATTACGTTAGTGCGTCGAGTGTGAACGGTCAAGTGTTTTTCTATACATTTGTCTGTTCTGGCGTTACGCGACCGATAATACGCGACGCAAGTTCCGTCAGATATGAACGTTCCCTTATGAATATAACGAAACTGATTATAGGAATCGGTCGAATAATTTCTGCCACTGAGATAATATACCATGGCAATCTCGAAACGATAACAATATTGTCATCGTCTTAGCGAGTAGGTTCTCCTAATAAAAATAACTTCAAACTTCAATCTCGGTCTATTTTTATTATCTCAAATTTCAAACCACTACCCTCGAGACTATAGCAAAGCCGCATCAGGCAGTCGTACGTATACCGGCTATCAGGTGAAGTTGACTTGAACTCTGAAGGTCTAGGTGGATGAAACTAATTCCTTTTTAAAATGAACGTCCAATCCCATTGGATTAGATGAACCGTTTTGTTCGTTTGAAAAATGAATTATGGTTGGCAGCAAAAAGCGGAAGCTTCACTGATCGGTCTTAACCGCTTAACTCGAAGCTTAATTGCTTAATCCAATCAATATAAAACAAATCATTTTGTACAAATTGTAGACAACTTGTTTTATAGTGATTCAATTATAACAAGTTCTAATGAACGTGTCGTGCCGGCTATACACGTAGGGTAAACGTAACAGTATAACATCTATTTATTGTAACATTGAACTACCATCATTTGCGAGAACTTATCGTTACAACCAATGATCTCACATTAAAAAGTAAGTCAAGTAAAGTAAGTCTCAAAACAAGGCTAATTCACCTGCCTCAAAACAAGTACCTAATTACTCCAATAGGGCTTACAAGATAAACAAATCAGTGAGTATGAATGAGAACAAAGTATAACTTTTCATACATTCAATCAATCAATTATTTAGCCTATTGCAGTCTACTGCTGGACATAGGCCTCTCCCAATGTGCATCTGCCGATTCTCTTTTCATACAACACGGTACAATTTTTAATCCGGAATAAAATTGAGATAACATATATATAACATTTTGTGGAAAATATAGGAGCACATTACACCAATGTGTAAAGCCGGCTTAACATTAATAATGTGCCAAATAATATAAGTGATATTAATTTTATGGAACAAACAGCAACATAATGGAACGCCTCGCTAATATTATTTAGTTGCCCTGAAGCAAAACTGACGGGCTTAATAAAATATGCATAGTCATCCAGTATACGTAATAGTTTAGGAGGGCATAAATTAATAATGGCATTTTCGATTAGTGGTTACAAAGGCGTCGCCCACATCATAAGTTCGTTAACATCACATTGATCCTCAGTGTCGGTTATATGTTAAACTTTGCAACCCATAATTCAGGTTTTATTAAAATTATGTCGTTGCCTAAAATATTTCTATTTATCGGTCGAATAAAAAACTTTTAAGTGAAGATCGGCGAGCCTGTGGAACCTACTAAGAGTACTACGAGGCCCATAAGCCATCGTGTTTTAGACTTGCAGTTCAGACCAAAAGGGATGAAGTTATACACTCTAAGTAGCCACATCCCTCTCCTTCTTAATTTTGTCTCACTGGTCAAGTCAAGAGTAACCGCAACTGGCAAGTACGAAAACTATTACGAAAGTAGAACCGATAGACGGATGCCTGGACCGTAGCAAATGGAAAGATATTGACTATGCCTAGCCCTATGGCAAAGATTTATGTACATGTATAAGTGTGAATTCTACTAGAATTAATAAGTTTTATTAAGTACTAGCTTTTGCACGCGACTCCGCTCGCGTGGATGTCGGTTATCGCGACAAAACATAGCCTATGTCCTTTCTCATGCTCTAATATATCCCTATACCAAATTTCATCAAAATCGATTCAGTGGTTCAGGCGTGAAAGCGTAACATACAGACAGACAGACAGACAGACAGAGTTACTTTCACATTTATAATATTAGCACAGTATAACGAGAGATCTTACAGTAGTTCATCGCGTTTGATGTTTGCGGAAATGCCGCCTTTTGCAGTTTTGTCAGGGTTGTCACTTCAGTTTTTATATATAATTTTTCTGTAATATTCTATATATAACTCCTATTCGTTCTCTTTGTTCTGTCAAGGCACATCAACTCACGCTAATTTATATTACTAGGTGACGCCCGCGGCTCCGCTCGCATGGATGCTGGCTATTGCGACTTTTGGTTATATCTCCGGTTCTACTCAACCAATTATGATCAAGCAAACGTAATATTTTAAGTCTGAGTTTTTGGATTTTGGTTTCGATTTCGATTTCGATTTCGGTTTCAAATTCGATTTCGTTTTCGATTTCGAATTTCTATTTCGATTCCGACTTGAATTTGGATATTGAGTCGGGTTCGGGTTCGGGGTTGGATTCGGATTCGAATTCGAATTTCGCTAATCGCCGGGATCGCTAAATTGATGATATATTCTTAAGGAGCCTATCCACGATCAGTTCGCCTGCAGTTTCAAATCGTATCGGGCAGTCTTGCAGTCCTAAGTCGACAGCGCCCACACACGAAAGCGATTTTGGCCTGGTGGCCATGCCCTGCTGTCAGTTTTGCGGCTACACACGATCAGTTGGGAGTCGACAGTTTCCCATCGTATGATTGCTTGCCGGCAATTGTCTGCTATCGGGCTTGACGACCATGTTACCGACGATCAAAGATGACGGACTTGAAATTTTAAAAAAAAAACAAATCGAGGTTTTCGGGGTGACTAATTACGTATAATAAAATCCATTTAGCGATCCAAGATGGCGGACTTGAAATTTCCCACAAAGTCAACATGAGCATCGTTTTGGAGGTTTTCATAACATAACATAACATAAACTCACGCCTGTGTTCCCCGAAGGGGTAGGCAGAGGTGCTAGCACCCACATTTCGCCCAGTTTTCAGAGTTGCTAATTACGAATATATCATCCATCCAGTCATCTGGGATTGCTACATGAATAACATATTCGTAATCAGCAACCTCGAAAACCTTGAAAACGATACCCGTATCGATTTTAGTAAAAATTTCGAGTCCGCCATCTTGGATCACCAAATGGATGTTATATTCGCAATCAGTGACCCCAAAAACCCCGAAAACGATACCTATATCGATTTTAGTCAACATTTCGAGTCCGCCATCTTGGATCGCGAAATGAATGTTATATTCGCAATCAGCGATCCCAAAAACCCGGAAAACGATACCCATATCGATTTTAGTGAAAATTTCGAGTCCGCCATCTTGGATCACCAAATGGATGTTATATTCGCAATCAGCGACCCCAAAAACCCTGAAAACGTTACCCATATCGATTTTGGTAAAGATTTCGAGTCCGCCATCTTGGATCGCGAAATGGATCTTATATTCGCAATCAGCGACCCCAAAAACCCTGATAACGATACCCATATCGATTTTAGTGAAAATTTCGAGTCCGCCATCTTGGATGACCAAATGGATGTTATATTCACAATCAGCGACCCCAAAAACCCTGAAAACGATACCCATATCGATTTTAGTGAAAATTTCGAGTCCACCATCTTGGATCGCGAAATGGATGCTATATTCGCAATCAGCGACCCCAAAAACCCTGAAAACGATACCCATATCGATTTTTGTGAAAATTTCGTGTCCGCCATCTTGGATAGCTAAAAATAGAAAACGAAAAAAAAAACAATTTTAACAAACAAAACGAGCCTTGAAAAAAAAATCACGTGATTAGTGTGATTACAAAAATGAGGCAGCCCTGAATCCTTAGTACCGAGTAAAATGTATGGGCGTACCGAGTAATACCCCGTCCCCCACCACCCCTCTGCCCCCGCACGATTGCTCTGTCTAGACGGCTTCGTTGACCGACTGTATGTAGTATGAATCGTTAGACTGTGATATTAGTATGGACTAGCTGACATGGCGAACTTCATACCGCCAATTTTTTGTCGCCCGCGTGGCGTCAGATCCCGTTCCCGCTGCACCCTCTACTATATTAAGCATGTATTATACATATAAACCTTCATCTTGAATTACTCTATCTATTAAAAGAAACCACATCAAAATCCGTAGCGTAGTTTTAAAGATATAAGCATACATAGGGACGGACAGACGCGGAAAGCGACTTTGCTTTATACTATGTAGTGATAACTTGATGTTTTACTAGACGTGTAAAGAATTCTTCATCAATTTCTTCGACTGGGGCTCTATAGCAATGACAACTGCAGATCACCGTGATTTCCATTCCTATCTTAGGAGACAAGCAATCGATTCTAATCAAAAACAAGAAATAGACAAGAAAGGAAACGATCCACCGAATTTGCCATTGATTGGATTCAAATCCCAAGCTCTCAATAAGCATTTTTTTTTTCTAAATGCCAGTACCGTACCGTGCCCGTATTTGGTTAAGTTCATTCTTACATGACTAACGAAATAAGAACCACTCAAATTGGACCTACGTCATCTGTTGATTGTATTTGTTCACTTACCATAAAAGGATTCGACCAAATACTAGTCATTAGTTGTTCAGAAAAAACACAGAGAGGCCGCAATGGCGAGGTTTTTATACCACCGATTGAATTTGTTGTAAACAACATTATTTGGCATTCATAGACTGGGGTTAAGGATTAAATACATAAAGAAATATACATAATGTCCTGTCATCGTTAAATGTTTTAAATGTACACTTTAAATGACCCCAGACTATCTACAGTCTTAAGAGGGTCCCCTCGAGTGTGAGAAGCACGGTGTCTCCATCGATATCTGAATAGAAGAGCACGAACTCGCACTCTCCTTTCCGGAATTCTACGGAGGTAGAGAGGCAGGCCGTCTCCATTGTGTATTTGCACCGCGTGGAGATTCCAGGCACCCACACCCCTGTCTCTCTCTAACTATCGTGATTTTGTAAATATTACAATCTGAAGTCTTACTTAGATTCAAATTCGTATAAAGTCTCGCCTTTTACAATGCTTTAATACCACAACAAACATACCTATGATGATGCTATTGCATCATAATCATAAAAAATAAGCATCAAACAATAGCATTATGCATTATACCTATACATTTAACCCTCATAGAACCGAGATCCCTCTTGCGGAGGTAGTAAGATTTCGGGTACATAGAAATACTTTAACGTAAACTTCGTCGAGATAAAATCCAACGAACGTTTTTCTACCTCTCACGGTGTTTACTATACAGATACGTTACAGGGTCAGGTTGCGTAGATATACAAGATACGTGCCTGAATTGAAAATTTCATGTCACTGCTAAACATGACTGGAATCTACGAGAGTTTCGTAAATATAAACAGTAAGGGCTGGCACTGACTGGCAAAATTTTATTTACTGTTCACAGGTTCATCCGTTCAACTGGTTGAATACAAAATAATAGACCTTTCAATTTATGCTACCCGTAAATACAAAAGTTATAATTATGGTCATCATTTAAATGAAAATGTAAATAAATTGTTGTCTATATTTTCCATCATTATCATAACAGCGTTGTGTCACGATTGCCACCAAGGCTTACATCTCGAACCGTCGCACAGTGTACGATTTGACGAATCTAGGTGGACAAAACTCTACCACTTATTATATGGGGTTATAATACTTGTGTTGTGTAAATAAAAGATGAAACTGGAATTATAACAATTTCTATTAATCTTTAAGTAATTTAATGATATCTTTATCGTGCTTGGAAACCTGTTTTTTGGGAAGTTTTCTAAGTAAAGATATGTACGGATCCGAGGATACCAATAAATACTTAAATAGGTCGAAATTTGTTCGGTGTCTTGAGGACTTCATGGTATGACCCAATCTAGTTTTTCTAATTTCTTTATTTTTGGCTTCGGAAGCTTCCTCGGACATTTGTCCTACTGGTACTATAGAGTTTTTTATTATGTCAGCTCCGTGTATCAAAATTTTGTGGACAGTTACAGGCATATTGTACCACGGGTACAAACTTAAATACAATTCTTTAGTCTCCACACAGTAATCATTAAATTTTTTAGGGTCAATTTCATAGCCAGATGCTATAGCGGCAAGAATCGTCCCCAAATGATGTAAAAGGTTTTCATTTAGACCAGTGATACGCGCCGTAGTTTGGTAATTATAAAAGAAAGACCGTGCAGTATTCCCATCGTTACTTGTACCAAAGCCTGGCTTGACCTTGTCAATAATGAGCCCTACTTCTTTGAATTTCTTCTTAATTTCTTCCTTGTTTTTTTTAAATATATTCTTATTTTCATTTCCTCTGACTTGCCACTCACGAATGTTTAGGCGGTAACTAATATTTAATAAACATTCCATAGTGCGTATATAAGCATGTAAACTGGAGATACCAAATCGATACATGTTTGCGTCTGGCTCTTTAACAATTGAAGTCATATTCATTTCTTTAGATGTGGCATTGCAAATGAAACATCTTTGAGTGGATTTGTTTTCAGCTAAAACATTGCACACTTTGCCGTCAATCATTGACAGAATCATTTTGTGCCTAATGGAGATAGTTACGCCTTGGACTTCCACAAGAGTTGGAACCAACTCTTTTATTTGATTTTCAACTGCTTTGCATTCGATTTTTATTAATGCTTCGCTTTCTTTTTTATAAATGAATTTAATAATTCTGCAAAATCTTGGTGATGCTGGTCTGGGATTTTCCCATATTGTCTCCTGATTATCGTTCACAAGCTTTATTGGCACCAAAGAAATAACAAACATATATTCATCTGTGCTGTCTGGATCTTCAAATGGCTGCTTATACAAGCTATGACCCGACGAACCATCACACCCCCACTTATAAATTAAGGTATAATTTAACACACTTGTGTCCAACCTTTCACCAAGAATATTTTTAGTAATTCTTAGTGCAGTATGGCTTAAAAGAGCGTCCAGTCTTACTTCAGCCGATATGTCAGTAACTATAATATTTTCTACTGGAGGATAGCACTGCTCTTTTACCTTTGCTACGTAATCATAGCATGGATATATATTGAAGCCCCTTTCCTTTGCCTCTTGCTGAATATTTTTATAAGTTTGAACAGTAAAATTATTTGCTATGTAAAAGGCTAAAGTTTCTTCAGCTGTATATGGCTTTTGTTTAGTGCTAACTTCCAAAATCTTTCGGGCCTTCTTGTATTTAGAAGCGCGCTTAGGTGACGCTATAGATATCTCCTGCATTAATGTAGCAGCATCACGTTTGCCGCTAGCTCTGACACTTAATTGGGCAGCATAAGTCAATTGATCTGCACTATAATCATTTAATAAATGTTGAATTTTTCTTTTTTTTTATTTTTTTGAACTGTCTTCAAATGTTTTCTTTGGTCTACCACCACTAGCCATTATTTCTGAAGAATTATCTGGTTCCCCAAACATAGAGAAAGTTAAATTTTCATTTAGCCACTGACCATAATCTTTTAAAAACAAGTCTAATCGCCTTTGTTTACGAACCCATTTTAGACGAATTTTTTCACATTCTTTTTTCAAGAATGCCCTTAACTGCACCTCCCCTTCTTCGTTAATAACGAAATCACCAATATTGATCTTAACAAAGTTGATCACTTCGTTTAAGCGGCCTTTTGCCGGAACAGAACGCCAAAAATCAAATATTGATTTCCGTTGGAGTTGTACACCTATGAATAAAAAAATTAAAAAAATTAAAATCGCAAAAAATCGCAGACAATGACTTATGTATCCTAAAACTATGCTAAACAGTGGTTCTTTTAAAAATATTATCACCGCTTGACTACTCTTGACAATACAGTAGATCTCCAAGTTAATGTTATTTGCAACAAAAAATAATTCTTTCTATGGACCTATGTTAAGCTACGTGTTAAATATTGATATAGATATATTTTGAGAGATTTTTTTTATATAATAAACGTAAAATTACCTCTAGTCGCAGATTCCATCACAAGAAAGCACTTAAAATCACACAGAACTATAAGACACATGTAAACACGTTAGAGTAAACGGTCACACTGAGCTGTCGACCGACTACCTGAGAGGGGTCGGCTGGTTTCACCTATTGTTTTAAAACAAAAATGGCGCCGGTTGGGTTTTTTTGATTGTGTTATCAGTTGAGGAATGTATTTGCAAGTACCATTAGGATACTAAAACGAAGTTTCAATGATTTTATTTAAATGGGTTTTGTCCACTTAGATTAGTACAATCCTATACTGTGCGTCGGGAGGGTGAAGTGGTCAAGCCTATGCCTAAGTCGTAAGAGATTTACTATATCGAGTTCAGTGGCTCTTCCGTAATAAACATAGATCGTAACATTTAAACTACAAATCAGAGGAAGCTTTCTTAATGACTGTTGAACAGGCCGGCGCGTTTGACCTTTCAGTGTATTTTGCAAATATAATTATAACTGACTTCCAAAAATCATGACACAGAGCCTTAGTCCTCTAGATTTAAGCTACTTTTGTCGCTAACTATACAATAAAATCCTTTATTACAGCAGCATGGTACATTACTCTCTGTCAGCACGATCGTTGCGTATCGTGAATAGAGCCTCGCCCTATTCTTAAAGTAAACAATTAGGCCACCCCGTTTTATTTTTGCATCATTCTATTTGCGGGCTTTAGCTTTATTATGACCTAGACAAAGGAGATGGTGTGGCAAAGATAAAATTTACAGATGATTAAAACGGTTTATTCATTTGAATGAATTTTTACAGCATTATATGCTAACTATATCTACAAATCGAATACATAGGGAAAAAGAAGAATCACCTCGGGCGGGACTCGAACCCGCAGTCTTTCCCTTACAGGGGGAATGCCTTGATCAATTCGGCTACCGAGACACGCCCGATGTGATTCAAATTTCCCATCTTATACGTCTTTAAGGCAACGGTGGAGTCATCTATCGATTTTCTTACGAACTATCGGAATTATTTATATTATATATAAGAGCTAACGCATCCGTGAATATGGAAACTAAAGTTGTGACTATCAAGTGCATACTGTTTTAGTGCACATCAAGGTCAATTTGGCATCGTAATTGGACAACATTGAAGGGACGATGGCGTCATCATTGCAAAATGAAGGTATAGCTTACAAGGTAATTATTAAGTAATCGGTGTCATAAAATGTACCAATGGGATTCATTTAGAGAACGGTCAAGTGTTTTTCTATACATTTGTCTGTTCTGGCGTTACGCGACCGATAATACGCGACGCAAGTTCCGTCAGATATGAACGTTCCCTTAAGTTCAAGAAACTTGGCGTAATCTTTACGTAGTCTTCAACTGTTTCAGGCAGGTTCCTGAACAAAGATTTGAATGAACGTCTCGGCCTCTCGACGTCATCAGGATTATTATTTTCGTATAAATTGCTACGCAAATGTCACCTGTCACAACAGTCGCAGAGCCTTTTCATCGTCTTGATGGAAAACTTAGCATTACCCAAGGCTGCGTCGTTATGAAACAAGATGGCGGTTTATTGATCAGCTGTTGTGCCTAATAAGTCACAATATTACGTATTGTTTTATGAAATAAACAATAAACGTATTATTTTATTAAATAACGCCTATAAATAAGGATAAGGGTGAAATGGGTTGAAACTACTAAAGTATTTACTAGACATTTTAAATAAAACTTATGTAATTTTATTCACCGAGAGAATTCCAAAGCGTGCGCGGTTTCTCACGGAATATTCATAACAATTTGAGAATTTATATTTGTCTAAAACCGAAAGGCAAACTACTGACTCACAGAGGTTAAACAAACCACTTGATAGCTGACTGATTAACATAAAATTCAAGTCGATCTTAAAATTACCCAAAGCGGAAAACGGAGAGAAAACAATAGGCTTACTGAAACGATCAAAACTGACCAGCTCAGGGTTTCCACAGTAATTTTCTGGCTGTGCGCCAGGCCAGGCTCAAAGATAAGAGGGCACTCAAATATGATATGAAGTATGACAATTTAATATGGTACTTCTATTGAATCAAGTAGTGTACAAACAATACCACGGAAAATATTGCCTACCATAAGTTGTCTACTAAATCCATGCTGAAAAGTGTTAGCGGCTTTCTTGAAGGAGTAAAGAGGAAATTGCGGCGGGCACAAGGGAATTTCGAAATAAGTATTATAGCAGAATTCCACAATGTAAGTAATGTAACTACGCCTACCAAAATGTCCTTCAAAAAAGACCTACCTCATTTGTCACATGAATGGCAGACATGTAATCTTGTTTGAATAAATCGTTTTGGTTTTCTGTCGCAGTTTACGGTTCTAATGTCTGCTAGATAACCATTTGAATCAGAACTGGCACTATAAGTAATATTGTTTTAATACACTCTTAAAAAAAAATTGATAGGCTTGAGACAGCGGTCGAGCCTCCTTCTCACGCTGATATGACTTTAATCCTCGGTCACGCACAATTGCATGTCCGTATAAGTCAAAAATGAATGATCATTGGCTTTAACGGTGTATGGTTAAGAATGGGGTGACCCATCGATCTGATTAATCATTCGTGTGAACTCTGTCTGAGCTTAGCGCAAGATGTTAAGAATAGTAAAGACTAAGTCTGAATCATCTTTACGACGACATGAAAAAGATAAGGTAATTCAGTCAACAACCTGCAATGCTGTAACTGGTACAAACATTTGCTACGTTATCTAGGTAGATACAGAAAATACAAAAAACAAGTCTTTCGATATTGAAACCTAAAGCGTCTAGAACACGTATCCTATATAACATATTGGGAAAACAATATCTTGGAAAATGGAAGGCAAGAATGCTACGTCAAAAGTTTTGCTACCGAAGTCTTGAATTGAATTTTTATCTCATTAGTTTCAGATGGAGCATTCAAAATATCCGCTTCAAAATATCTGAGGCTGAGTCTGTGCTGTATATTATCTGTCTGATGTGTTAACATCAGACAGATGTTGCCCTATCCCTTAGTCGCCTTGTTGTACGAGATCGCATGGGAAGAGATGGGGTGTCCCGAATTCTACTCTGCCGGGAACCTGATGATATTAGCTTACTCTTAGACCATTTAATAAGTGATTCTATCAAATGTAAGGATCTCAATCGTGAGCTACATAAACGATCCAGCGTCGAGCCTTCTACGATAATAGAATTCGTGTAACGGGTATAAGCAACATTGCAAAATTTTACAAACATAGCACAGGTGAAGCGACTACCTGAATTGAATTTCAATAAGTCGATGTCACAGAAAGTATTTACATATGTATTGTGTACATGTCCGAAGGATTAGTAAGTTTTAGTCCGGTCCAAAATATGTAAAACATATTTATGCTGCAGTTACTGCAGCAATCAATTACTGTAATTGAGCAAAATTTGAATGGCATTTACTATTAGTAATTTTTGCGCGCTTCTCAGTAGCCAATTTTAATATTGAAGAAGTGTTTTGTTGACGGCAAAAGCAACTTTTATACAGATGTGTTAACTTCTCATATTCAAGCTTTATAATTCCATTCCTTAATTAAATTAATTAAAGTGTATTCTGTTCTAATTGTACGAATAACGTTTGAAGTATTTATTACGCTAACTTTTTCTTGTACATTCAAATTGACAACTAGACGAAATGGGAACGTGACTTGCTTGCACCCTACGTGAAACGGAGAATATAGTAGCTAGTTCAAGTCCCGTCCAGAGTATTGAATTATTCTAATTTTATCGGATTACATTTGGTTGGGTGTTTCTTTTTACTAAACAACAAACGACACAAGATAAATGTTAGTGAATAATGTATTTTATTACCTATCATTTGGCAATCGAAGTCACTAGCAATAGTAATAAGTACTACTTAAGTTTATTGTCTGAAAAGAAATTGCCGAATATGGCAGACTGTAAAATGGCATATTGAGTAAGACACTTTGTACTTTCTCTTTGTAATTTTGTCATCAATCAACAGTGTAAATAGTGTAAAATGGCAGTATTATCACTGCCATTTCAGTCTGCCATTAGTACCAGTAAAACATTAAAAAAACTCTTGACAAAACAGTTAATTTAAATGATGCGCCGAACAAAATATTTTTGCACAGCTCTAAAAAATTCTCATTAATTTACAATTTAGGCCGGGAGTGTAAAATTCTTTGAAGTCTAGATCGCTTAAGGGTTTGCACAGCATTCAATGCTGAGATGGGGCCCTATTTGGGTTCGCACAGTGTGGAGTGTTGCACCCGTAAAATAATTAATGTAATATACCTACTAATTATAATTTTATTTTAATACTTACTATAATACTACCTATTTGTATGATGCACGCTGTGTGGTACTTAAATAAAATATTTTTCTTTCTTTTCTTTCTTTCTTTCTTTCTTAAGAAAACCTATTTCTAGATTAATCACTTATTCACCTGACCTTTCGTTCTAAGCTAAATATAATCTATCATGAAATGAACTGGTCAATGAGGAATAAATATTGAGTTACAACTCTTCTGTTGGCTCACGAGACATTTCACACTCAGACACCATCTAACCCTATGCCAAAATATCCCTTCACTTTTTTATACAAGACATCGGGCCCTTTCTATTAAACAGTTCCAGACCAATCCATGCACATTTTAAAAAGTTGACATTTGGCCCGCAGGCCAGTTTTTAAGAGGGTGAGATGTCCATTAACCGATAATTTTCCCAGAGTATATGAACGAAAATGACTGAATTGTGATCTTGATCTGACTTCCATGACTGAGATACGTAGCACATCTGCATGTTAAGGAGCATCATATTTTAGAGCCACAACTATACATTACTCAGGTTGCCAAAAGCACAGTTGGTCATTGGCTATCGGACGAGTACTATCTTGATGTTAAGACTATGAATATCTCTTTCGATATACATACATTTCGAAATAAGTAGAGACAGCCACCTGCCAATTGGTACAATTGTCCTGAGTGTCCTGACACGCCTCGCGGGCATCCTCTACAGATATTTAGAGATACCAATACGTATAGATACATACTGTTTCATACGTACCGTTTTAAGTGTCAATCGTATCGGATAATTTACAAGTAATTACAAATATTGACAACACACGTCTATTTTTTAGTATAATGATCACTCTTAAGGAAGTCTAATGGTCTTACTTGACGAATGAATAAATAAAATAATATATCAGACCATATTTTCTCGGCCGTCAACTCCCGTGCAATGGAAACAATCTGACCGTTCTAATCGGATATTAGTAATCGGGAACTAGTAATAGTGTGGATTGATAGTTGCATAGAATCACACAGGAATGAGAATGATGAGAATGTTGATACATAATGTATAACACTTGGCAAATGATTATGACGTGATTTACACAGCATGTGAATAAAAACAGGGTCGAAACAATATGTACTTAGATGTGGTTAGCGTGATATGAAAACGTGCCAAGAATTCTTTATACACATTAAGTTATATTTGCTATATATTTCCTATTTAGGTATAGAGATCGAGAAACTTGGTACAGTCAACGTCAGACATCTCAAAATGATCTTACAACTCTCGTATTAAGAGCAAATCAAACTGTTTTATTGATTTAAATTGTATTTGAAGGAATTTTTATAGCATTAAGTATGCTAACTATACAAATCGAATACATAGGGAAAAAGAATCTTCTCGGGCGGGACTCGAACCCGCAGTCTTTCCCTTACAGGGGGAATGCCTGACCAATTCGGCTACCGAGACACGCCCGATATGATTCAAATTTCCCACCTTATACGTCTTTGAGGCGACGTAGCGTCATCTACCGATTTTCTTACGAACTATCGGAATCAATGAATGATGTTACAATCATTTTTAAACATTGATTTTTTGATAACTGCGCCCAAACAATTGAAGGAATTTTTATAGCATTAAGTATGCTAACTATACAAATCGAATACATAGGGAAAAAGAATCTTCTCGGGCGGGACTCGAACCCGCAGTCTTTCCCTTACAGGGGGAATGCCTGACCAATTCGGCTACCGAGACACGCCCGATATGATTCAAATTTCCCACCTTATACGTCTTTGAGGCGACGTAGCGTCATCTACCGATTTTCTTACGAACTATCGGAATCAATGAATGATGTTACAATCATTTTTAAACATTGATTTTTTGATAACTGCGCCCAAACAATTGAAGGAATTTTTATAGCATTAAGTATGCTAACTATACAAATCGAATACATAGGGAAAAAGAATCTTCTCGGGCGGGACTCGAACCCGCAGTCTTTCCCTTACAGGGGGAATGCCTGACCAATTCGGCTACCGAGACACGCCCGATATGATTCAAATTTCCCACCTTATACGTCTTTGAGGCGACGTAGCGTCATCTACCGATTTTCTTACGAACTATCGGAATCAATGAATGATGTTACAATCATTTTTAAACATTGATTTTTTGATAACTGCGCCCAAACAATTGAAGGAATTGTCGCCTCAAAGACGTATAAGGTGGGAAATTTGAATCATATCGGGCGTGTCTCGGTAGCCGAATTGGTCAGGCATTCCCCCTGTAAGGGAAAGACTGCGGGTTCGAGTCCCGCCCGAGAAGATTCTTTTTCCCTATGTATTCGATTTGTATAGTTAGCATACTTAATGCTATAAAAATTCCTTCAATTGTTTGGGCGCAGTTATCAAAAAATCAATGTTTAAAAATGATTGTAACATCATTCATTGATTCCGATAGTTCGTAAGAAAATCGGTAGATGACGCTACGTCGCCTCAAAGACGTATAAGGTGGGAAATTTGAATCATATCGGGCGTGTCTCGGTAGCCGAATTGGTCAGGCATTCCCCCTGTAAGGGAAAGACTGCGGGTTCGAGTCCCGCCCGAGAAGATTCTTTTTCCCTATGTATTCGATTAAATTGTATTATTGTCCAACTAAAGGTGTGTCCAAATATCAGAAGAATCAGTCAACTGGAAGGGGGTAAAAAAAGAAACAAAGATCATTTTGAGTACTTTGTTCATCAACATCTTTCTGATGCTGACTGTACCTAGCATATGCAGTCAATATCGCCAATGCAATTCGTATGCCTGCAATATTGTACAAATCCGTTACGTGCACCCACATATTCCATAACAACAACTCCGGGTTAGGCAGAAAAACAACCCGCGATTTGTCTCTATCCTTGCGTTGAAAACAAATATCAGCAAGATTTTTTTTAAATCGACATAAAATGTGATTCTTATCGACTTCTAACCGCTTATATTGTCAAAAACTACGCCCATAGTGTATACTCTAAACAATCTTAATATACATATATAAATTCCGTGTCACGTTATTTTTCCGCGCTGGATTCCTAAACTACTTAACCGATTTTAATCAAATTTGCAGACCGTGTACAGTTTGTTCCAACTTGAAAAATATCCACATCCACGCGGGCAGAGCCGGGGGGCAACAGCTAGTAATATATATAACCGAAGGTAGTAAGATTCAGAACGAAAAAGTAATGTTGCCAACAAATTCGTAACAGGCGTTCCTATTTTCCGCATCACCTAACTTTTCCGCCGTATGTGTGTAGTTTGATAACATCAGTTCCTTGTCAACATATGGCGGTCTGACTTTTTACGATATATTATTTATCGTACAAACGTATCTTTAAATTAATAGTGCTTATAAAGAGCTAGAGATGTTGTCTTTTTTGACAGAGAATTGTACCAATCTTCTTCCTCCATAGAATGTTTGGTCAGAGTAATTGCGAAATGGATTGTGATTGGGCCCCGCAAACGTAAGGCACTTGCGACCGGTCAATATAGCCCATTTTAACATATTTTCCAAATGCTCAGTACCCACAAAGGTCCTTCTGAAGCTCTGGTAGGTTTTTAAATGGACGGGAGGCATTTCATAGTCGTACAGTGGGCGGCGGAAATCTGCTTTGGAAGTGATACCGTCCGTCACGCTCACGTCAGAACGGGCCGATGTCACGACGTCCACGACGATACAATTCTTTAGGCGTGTGGAGCACTTTTTGGGACAACAAAAAGTATTTGTTTTTGATAACGCAAGCTTCTCGACAAATTCTCTACAGCCATAACAAAACAAAATAAAATAAATTTTCATACCATTAAGTATGCTAACTATACTAATCGAATACATAGAGAAAAATGAATCTTTTTGGGCGGGACTCGAACCCGCGATCTTTCCCTTACAAGGGGAATGCCTTGACCAACTAGGCTACCGTGACACGCCCGATGTGATTCAAATTTCCCTTCTTCTCGGGTTCGAATCCTGCCCGAAAAGATTCATTTTTACCTATGTATTCGATTTATAAAATTCAATACAAATTATAATATAAGAGCAGTTGAAGTCGTAGTCAAAAGTTAGTATTAGTAGTATTAGCTAATCTGTGAGGGTTCGTGAATGAAGCTATGCACCAATTGGCCGCCCGTGGCAAAGTAAACGGTTCGTGAACTAACTTGAGTGATATTAATCGAACGGAAGATTCTGGCTTATTGCCATCCCTACTTCCACATAGCCAATAGTTTCGTGTTTTATACGTTTAGTTGAATATTATTTGTATGAGGGAAATTATCCTTATACGTATGACTGTTATTTATAGTATTAGATGTATAAAAAATGGTAAAGAATTTTCTTACAATCATGAATCTGTTCTGTAGCTCCAGTGTTATACTCGATTTTTCTGTTAGGATAAGTAGTATGGTTTTTGAAAAACTTAGTATTTGGGTAATAAAATAGGTAGGAATCTTACTTAGTTCCTACATTCATTAATGCTTTGGAGGGATACCTTTTACTCCGTGGTTGAAATACAGATATTATATCTGTGCCGAATTGATGAATTTCATCCTGTATGTACTAAGTTACTATAAACTGAAATAGCACATAAGATTTTAACTTTAACTCAAGAATACGAACAGTAACAATAATTATTCCGCATCTACTTCTATAATGCGCTCGTTTACAATATAATGTCATTGCAATATGAACGTTTCAAGTACGTAAGCACCTAGCACATATGTTTTACTAAACAATCAAGTAACAACTGCACCAATAGAACGCAAAAACAAACAGTAATAAATCGATTAGGCGTACAAACAAAGCAATCAATTATATTATTATTAGTCTATCGTGGTTAAACAGAGCGGCATACAGTCGTGGGAAAAGTCAATGAATCGTGCATATCGGTGATAAAGGGCAGATATCTACGTCCCCTACTCACGCTTACATAATTGAAACAAGACGAAAACCAACAGATTATACAGGATCGAAGTTGCGGACCGAAGTTTCGGTCAATCAACTGTGCCCCGAAAAGCTTATCTGTCGTTAAGCTATCGTTCCTATTTCGCTCCAGATTTGAATTTTTGTATGTATGTTTTAAAAATATATCCTAAAAATTTTATAACAATTTAAAAAATTATGCCCATAAATTACTTAAATGGAAGATGGGCGTCGCTGAGGCTGAAGTAAATGAATGAATAATTTTATACATAATGAGCTGGATGTGTTTATCTTACTATTGTAAATGAGAAAGTTCAACTTAGGTACTGACATTTACTTTACTTTTGCTGTTCTGATATCAATGAGGTTATTCATTCTTGTCTTAACGGCAAGCTAAACAAATATATCTGGGCAAATATATATATCAATGGATCTGGATGGATCACAGTGATATATAATATAATAGATATATTAAAGTCTAGCAATCTTCAGAAATTATTGAGCTTAGTCTTGACATGGAGAGCCAGATGCAACCGGACACAATGCGGAACCATTTATATATTACAAAATAGAACAACGATATGAATTAATAAACGTAAAAGTTCCTACATTTAAAAACGTATTGTAGTCATTAAGCCGATAGATTTAATAACTTAATGGAAACAGCCAGCCACGCCAGATTTATAGGACAACAACAGCCTTAATCTGTTCCCCACTGGGAATTTACTGTACAAACTATTTGTTTAGAGTTTGGAAGGTCAATTTGTTCTAGATATAGATTTATTGCAGATGCTAAAACTTCTATATTTGATGAAGTCGGTAAGTGTTATTTACAACTTTGGATAACAATAGTCCGTCTTAATGGGTTTAGCTTTGATTATTTATATGTCTAGATGGAGTGTCAAATGCGTAAAAACGTCTCAAAAAATATCAGCTACTTCAATCTCATAGTACTTACGCGCAGCTCAGTGACGTTCGCGTCGGCTCGGTGTCACAACGTAAAACCCGCGAAAAACATTAAATAAAAACTGTCGAAATATGGCGACTAGCACTATCAAAGTGTGCCGGAATTAAAAAGGACGCCTAAATACTACTACATACATTACCTTTTATGAATAAAGTAACCAAAATACAAGTTAAATTAATTATTTTTTCATCACAACAATATGTCATTTATCACGCGCCATATTTGTAAGTGTTGCCAGTTTTTTAAATTCATGGTTTGGTTCGATTGGGGGAGCCAATGTCCCTCCTTTTTATTGATTTGGATTAGAACGTTATTTACTGACTAAGGCAAAGCCAAAGGAGGGTTATGATTTTGACATGCAAGTGAATCCGAATCCGAAATCCGAAATCCGAAATCCGAAATCCGAAATCGAAATCGAAAGGAATCGCGTGGAAAGTACCCAGACCTATGCAAATTAGTCATATGTACACAAACAAATATATGCACTAAGCGAGAATCGAACCCTTGCCCCTTGCATACCATTCTCATTTACTACTGTCACGCTACAGAGGCTGTCAAAAAAACAATTTAATTATACCTAGGTTATTTTATTGGGAAATTTTCCTTGTAGCTGGTATCATATTTACGCACACAGAAGCACGAATGCAACGTGTAAAACACGGGCCGCACGCACACATGTTTGCACAGGTTGACTCGTTTTATTTCCGTTGACAGAAGGACGAGGCTCCATCTAGACATTATATAATCAAAGGGGTTTAGATCCACTTATACGCACAAAACGGTTCAGATATATGTGATTATGCGTATTGCTAAGGAGTGGAATGCCTAGTCTTCAAGACCAGAGTGAATAGATTACTTCTGGAGAAACGTGTCACCACTGTCGACCATCATCACTTAGCATCAGGTGAGACATTGGTCAAATGCGAGTCTGAGTTTATGTATTTACAAAAGAAAGCATCTAAGATTGTAACAGCATTCTAGAACTCTTTAGTAGTTAGTTAAGCTATGCTTACTTCGGTTCTTTTTTTATAAAGGACACGTCAATTTGAATTCACCTCGCCTGATGTTAAGTTAAAGGCAAAGTCTCGGAAAGAGGGTCACCATCGTTAACATGTACCATGTTAACAGTGGTGGCACTCAGTTTGACGGCCTCATCAGATGCCTTTTCACGCCCCGCTTAAAGGACACGGGACTGTAGGAAGAAGGAAACACGTAAGCTGGCAGGGAGTTCCAGGTCTTAGTGGTGCGGCATAGGAATCACTGAAACGCTTGGTTCTAGCAGGTATACTCTGCATCGTATACGGATGGCATCTGGGCCCTGCACGTGCATGCGTTGTGCAGCATGTATTAGAATAGAATGATGAAGTAATTAAGGACTCCCGTTTCTTTACTCTAACACACGCTGTAAAATTTTCTTTGCAGCATGTTCGTAGTAAAATAACACAAGACGTAACTGAGATTGATATAGTTACGATGCCTTATTAGCATTCATTAGGGCGAACGATAATACTATATAAATGATGCGTAGTATGAGCAGGAATAACGACGTTTCGACGAACACCCTTTATGTTAATAGGCAGACCTTTTTAGCGTTTAGCACTTTTTATATATGATTATATAAAGCAAGTCAATAAAAAAATACAACACCAGAGAAACAAAGATTAAGTCTGTTTAAACCGGTGTAAACGTCGAAAAACAAGGGATGTCTTCTAATTCGTATTTGCTCGCAGCAAGGACGAGATGCACAGTCGACGTGTTTGTTTGGATTATAATATAGTATGGCACGCGTAGAAGGAAATGCGGTAACAACTCGAGCGCGTTAGATTAAGCTAGGGGAGGCTAGTTACATATTGACAAATACCTCCAGCCAGTAGGCAGACTTCTATACGGGTGGCTGCGCAAAAAAAAACGCTCTACGAATTTATACCCACAGTCAGATTAAGATAAGGTAGGCTAGTTACTAGCTAATGAGTGTCCATTTGGAAAATCTTGCGATTTAAGTGTAACCTAAGGGCGTGGGAAGCTTGCGAAGAGGTGTCTGTATTTACTCGAACGCGGTCTTTTTTTATGTTTAAACATTAAATAAGACCAAAGTAATACAAAACTTTAATTAAGATATTTATTTAATAAGAGATTTATTTATTATTATGTTATGTATACGCTTCATCCCACAACTAAAATGGAAACTTTATATACCACTATTTTTCTATCATCTACTCTACCAACTCAATAGGTTTCCGCGACGCTCGAGTAACTCCAAATTTAGCTGCGTGGCCTCCCTACCTAATACAGGAATACGATAAGCATAAAGGATAATGAAATACTCTACAATTTGTAGGGAATAGAGCTAAAATGCAAGACTGAAGGCAGTCTGCTCAGTCTGTGTACCGTGGCTTTAAATGACTAAGATTTTAATACAGCAGTACTAGACAAATTATCTTGTGTCTCGACACTCTCCACTGTTTCGAGACAAAGAAAATTACTGTGAAGGGAAAATATTGTCAATTTGTGCTCTTTGGGGATAAACAGAATTATTCAGAAACTTCCTCGGAGTTGCTCGCTCATTTCTGTTGAAACATCGGATGTCACCCTAGTCTCATGGGAAATCTGAAGTATGGAACCATGGAACACAGTGATAATAAGCATCAATAAAATTGGTACTAAGAGTTTATTGAGTTGGAGCTGACATTTCACAAACATAAGTTAATAAAATAGTCACACCATTGGAGATGAGATATGTACAGTCAGCATCATAAAGATGTTGACGAACAAAGTGCTCAAAATGATCTTAATTTAGTTTTTTTACCCCCTTCCAGTTGACTGATTGTTCTGATTTTTGATGCACACCTTTAGTTCAGGCAATAATACCATTTAAATCAATAAAACAGTTTAATTTGCTCCTAATACGAGAATTTTAATATGATTTTGAGATTTTGTCGTTAAGATATTTCTGACGCTGACTGTACATTCCACAATTAACGTGTTACCTATAATTTATTTCACGAATAACTAAATTATGAATTCCGTACCTACCATTAACAAAACAATAAATACAAGGGGTGTGCGTTGTTTTATAGACAAAAGTTTCATATAATTTCGTTTTACAGAAAATGTTTCGCATAATTTCGTTTCATAGAATAATCAATATACATAATACTTACTTTAAAGATTTTTAAATCATTGACTTTTGTTTCACATAAATTTTAATGTTAGAATAATCATTTCATAGAATAACAAATCAAATATTCTTCTTTTTTATATTGGTTATTTCATATAAAACTTATTTGCGCAAAGATATTTTCTGGGTGGTTTAAAAAAAAATAACCACGAAGGCTAAGGCGAGGGCGAAGCGAAGCGGAGATTTCATATAAAACTTATTTGCGCAAAGATATTTTCTGGGTGGTTTAAAAAAAAATAACCACGAAGGCTAAGGCGAGAGCTCCGCTTCGCTTCTAACCTATCCGAGTCGGGGTATTATCTAATTAAATTACTACAAGCAATCGGGAAAAAATGTATCTAAATTTTACTGTTTGAAATAGATGGTGGTTAGTGGTTGTTTTTAAGATTCCTTAAATAATAATTCTACAGTTTGATAAGTATGTTAAACAAAAATATGTGAAAAAAAAATCATTAAATTGTGTTTCTGTGAAAAGTGATTCATTGTGGTAAATTGTCTTTGAAACAATAATATTCGAAATAAAAATATAAGAACCAAATATTATATGAAACATTTTCTGTAAAATGAAATTCTATGAAATTTCTTTCTACGAAATAAGGCGCTCCCAAATACAAGTTTAAAACTGTGAAAAATATAAACTGAAGTAAAAAATTGCTGCACAAAGATTGTAAACGCAGTATTCACTCATATATCTCTATTACTTTCTTAGAAAATGTATTGATTTGTTATACTATTTTACATCTTCACAATTTCCAACCAGTCTAAAAGCTGGACAAACCATTTAGAAAAGTTTAACATTTAGATAGTATAAAATAAGGTCGCTTTTAAAGCTACGCTACGGATTATGATGCGGTTTCTTTTAATAGATAGAGTAATTCAAGAGGAAGGTTTATACGTATAATACATGCTTAATATAGTAGAGGGTGCATCAGGAACGGGATCTGACGCCAAGCGGGCGGTAAAAAAATTGGCGGTAAGAAGTTCGCCGGGTTAGCTCGTTATATTAACTTATTAAAATTGTTTGGCTAAGGTTCAAATGCGTAGTCAAAGTGTCTAACTAAAATAACTTACTAGTAACTTAGCCAAATAAGTTTAGGGTAGATTATACATACTATTTAAGCATTACAAGTGGATCTTTACGATTGAAACCCTGACAAGTTTTTATTTCTTTATATTAATTTCCGCCATTCTTTCCGCGGAATAAACAAAGACCTCTCTCCATCATCTCTCTGTCTTCATATAGTTTTTGATCCTCCACTTTACTCGCTGCACCACACTTTATAGGCTGCGGTTATCGCTTACCATCAATATCTGTATACTTTAAGGCTTACTTCATAGTGAGTGATTATTACCGACTATTGAAACTTACAACAAGAACGATCAAGATTTTTATATTTCATACAAATAAGAACAGCGAACAAGAAAAAAAATATTAAAAAAAAACAAAGAACTCATGACGTCAGACATAGCCTGAGATCCAGAGGACCCTTGCGCCGTAACCTAAAAACGCGAGCAGGATAAGTGCCATCAAAGTTGGACGAGCGAATAACGATCGGGGCGCGGCACATTACACCGGACCGCTAAAACCGCTTGTAAAAACTGCATATACGCGAAACGAGCATTCTGTATAAAGAATGGTAAGACTACCGAGTAAAACAAATAAGGTGGGGAACATACCAATACCTTTATTTTAAATGTTTAATATTAAATTTAATATTAAAATAAACAATGTTAACCTTATAGGGCGTAACTACTGTCCGACAAAACGACTTGGATTACGAGATAATTATAAGATGACAATATAACGCAGTTGCTCGGAAATAATGACAATATTTTGTTTACTTATTTATTTTTATCAGTCATTAATTAGTCTAAGAGACAGGAGGAATAGGATATAGAAATCTAGTGTCATGCTCCGCAGCTATGATACTTATTGAGTCAACAATAACAGCTATTATGTCCAAGTTCAAATATAAACGTCAAGACATCTCACTTTTTCATTCAGACAATATCGATGAGAAGTAATCACAAGGAAAATCTGTTTTTAATCAGCACCTTGCGGTCAATTCAATAAAGACCGTGAACGCTGAGTTCGCAATAATCTATGCACCTTAATGAAGATCTGATAATGGAACGGGTCATAATAATGTTAACGTGCCCATAATGTTCATTTAATGTTGTTTAAAATTGAATTTAGGGTATTTAATTTGGCTCTACAGTGTCTTATACAGCGGCTGTTACAAATTCAATCAGAAAATCGGATATTAATTGTGTTGGTAACTTTGTTCCATTCCATTTCATTATACTTGGGCATTCGAAACGATATACTATCGAACTAATAAATTACCGAACTAACGAGCAATCGCTATAAGGCTTTTCGCAGCAGGATTTTTCGCACAAACGTTACATCGCACCAATAAAGCATCGATGGAATGAAACCTCGTACAACTGAATTATCGTGACAGCGTGTTCGATATAATAAAAATCGAATCATCAACTTTCGAAATCAAATCGTACGTACGTACACAACCACATAACTCATCTTTAAATGCTATTCATTAACGAACTAGTTCCAACAAGTTGGAATTATATCTACGTTCGTATTGAAATAGTTGTTTCCTACGGAAGGCGCCGCTAAATGCATTCGAGGCTTAGTTTCCGTAACTAGGAACGTCCCTACCTACCCCACACCCAACCCACCTCCACAGGGGGTAATAATCTGTGAAGAGCCGCACCGTGCTGAAGTATCGAAATATGTTCAATATTAGTTAGCCCTGTTATCGAGACTTTATTAGACTTAGACACGATTTCTATAAGCAGTAAAATAAGGCTAAACTCTGGAACGAGCGGTAGAAGTTAGTGTTATCAGCTGTTGTAAAAGAAAATAGTTAAAATACAGTTGAAATACGTATATTTGAAACCAACTAAATAGGGAGCTCTCCTCAAGACAAACTTCAAGAAACGCGTACTGAGCAAAGTGTTTTATTTTTAATGTGAAGGTCAAGATATATGCCGGTAACTATGCCCGCAATTTGAGGAGTTTACTAGAAGATAGGTGGCGCAGGGCCACGGTAGGAATATATAGTAGATTCAAGAAGTGAACTTGACTTACTATTAGGTAATCTGTGGCTTGACGACGTTGAAGACAACATCCATTGAACTCACTGCCTTGGATGCCCAAGGCTGTGAAGCGGACCCTGGGCTCCGAAGTGAGAGGTTTGGTCCACCCAGTGAATATACATACATATAATCAACAGGAGCCCGATTTAGCAACACAAATTCCTGAAAACGCGTAATTTCTTATCAATAAAAAAACGATCCGTTAAAACAAAACGTTTTCGTTTTTTAATTTCACTTAACTTGACCCCAAGTACAAAAGGGCTCTGCAGCCATTGTTCGCATACTAACAAATTAAATATATGCATATAACAACATAATAAATCTGCTATATAAACAAAGAATGCTACGGACACAATAGAATAGTCCAACGACGGCATTCATTCGTGATTGCTACGAGTATTGTCGTAAATATGTGATGTGTAAATCGTCGCATTGTCTGATAGTCACGCTGCGTTGTTGCCGGCCAATAGTAACGATGAGATTGCGGTATTTGCTGAATGGTGATTTACCATCTGTTGTGGTATAGGGATGCTACGTTATTACAATATCGATATTTATATGGATATTTGTGTCGACACCTATCGGATATTAATCATGACATACACTGAAATAAAAGCATTTTTTAACTGATTCTACCGCGATTTATTTGGTATTATTTAGATTTACCCCGACGTATCGGCTACTTTTCAATAGCTCTGCGGGTAAACTTCAGACATTATCATGATATACATTTTTGTGCCTCGTTCACTCCAGATAATAGGCATATTTTTGGGGTCAATATTAAGCTCTCCTTCTGATCGATGCACCTGTTATACACCGAACGACCGACACTCTGGGGCAGCTAGATTAGACGGCAGTAACAGTAACATACCAATTAAAAACAATAAGTGAAACCTAACCTCAAAAATGCAAACTTTGAACGCAACTGAGAAATCAATAGAGGACGGTGCTGATGACCAGTTACATCTAGACACAACCCTAGCTACCACATGAGTACAAAGTAACATGTTATTAAGCAGAATTAACATGATGGATACTAGCTGGTAATTCCTACAATATGAATGTTAAAATATTACCTGTATTCAGAACGGTGTGCAGTACAACCGGATGTATGCCGGTTGTAATTAAGCGTTTAATTTGACGTCATCCTATTTGCTTTCCTACCAATATTATGAATGGGAAAGTTTATGAAAATGTTTGTTATTGTATTACGCCCAACGGCTCAACGAATTTGGCTGAAATTTGGTACAGAGAGAATCTTGCACAAAGAAAACAGTTGCCGAATCGTTTGTCCTAGACGGAATTCCGATTCTCTACTGAAACTCGCTCCCAACTCCCAAACTATCAACATTGCTGTGATATTCAACGCCACGGTAATCCCTATATAACTTTCAGTTATAACGTCTCCTCCTTTGGGAGTCACGGTGAAGGTAGCTTGTGGTCACATTATGCACGGAGGTCGCGCCGTATAAGGAGAACTCATTTCAAATTCAAAACAGTTAGCGTCGAAATTAGCAGTGGCTAGAACATTAATTATGCAGTGAGGACACATCGGTGCATGACCGCGAATAATTGCACGCACTATTTTTAAAAGGGACTCGGAAATAATGAGTGTTACTCCTTTGTTTGACAAATGTTTTCTCGATTAGCGGACATTCTGTATGTGGAATGAATGGAGTAACTCATATTCGGGTATCCTTATCCATAACCTATTATGATTATATTGATCGGTTTCATGTAACGTAGATTCGTTTTTAGACTTGGGTCATGATTGAGTAGAGAGAATCATGTAATCATTTGCCATAGTTCTCATACACTTGAAGATGGTGCCGTTCTTTGTGGTCAAATAATGTAATAGTTAAGTACTTCTACTATTATCTATCTTTCCTTCGGTCGTCGCATAACTCTCTCAAAATTAATTCATCATTATCTGTCTAACTTTATCACAATTTATTAGGAGTCTGTGCCACATGTGACTACATTTCTCCGATTACTCGTTTTCCTCGATTGACTTCATTAAATCAATCAATCAATCAATGAATCAATTAGCCCACCGCAGTCAGACTGACTGGATGCGGAAGGCGGACGATCGGGTGAAATGACACACATTGAGAGAAGCCTATGTTCAGCAGAGGACTTCATTAAATAAAACGTGATAATTATTATGTGCTAAGGAACTGAATATTATAGATAAAATATAAGTTACTAGCTTTTGCCCGCGGCTCCGCCCACGTGGATGTCGGTTATCGCGACCAAACATAGCCTATGTCCTTTCTCATGGTCTGATCTACCCCTATACCAAATTTCATCGAAATCGGTTCAGTGGTTGAGGCGTGAAAGCGTAACATACAGATAGACAGACAGAGTTATTTTCGCATTTATAATATTAGTATGGATTAGCGAGCTAAATAATACAATAGATAGCCGTAGAAGCTGAAAGGCGAACGTAGTTATGCGTGTGTCATAGGGATATTATGCTACAAATTCAAGGACCACGGACAGGTACTGAAATATCCATTATGCACCTGAAGTACCGCAGTTTAATAAATGCTGACTGGATGAGTTAGCACATATCATACAAGTCATGTATCTTGTAGTCGCGTTACCCTTTTACTTATTCAATTACAGGAGTCTAATAGACTTGTTAATATTATATGACAGACCTTCTGGTTAGCACGCAATCCTTTACGAATTCGTAAAGCATGTTCTAAATATTCAATACCGATAGACGAAGCTTATAAAGGTTGACGCTGTTTCGTTTATCATCTGGGCTGAGCTGATAAAGATTTCATAACCAATGTAGCTACGGCGCGCCTCATAGAACTGCTTTTTCATCTTGTATCTAAAAATATAACGCTGACTAAAGGGTCAAATATTTACCCGTAATTTGGGGACATCGGACCAAGTAAATTACAATAAGTAATCCTTTTTACTAAAGGGCTTTCATTTAGCATAATTTACGAGGCTATTTATGCTCTAGAATATCCTATAAATTGAAAGATAACGTAATTTATATTTCGAAAGTTCTTGTTTATAATAAGGTCAGGTTCTAAGTTAGTTAAACGTGTACGTGATAAGACTACGAAGCACAATAGTCCTTGTCATACTGATTCCCCGTTGGTGAACGGGCGTTGGTCGAATACTCTGAAGGTGCGAAACACAATCGTAAAACACACAGCATATCATAGCATATCATAGCAGCATATCGAAGTATTAGTTCTCGAGTTGAAAACAAATGAATGAAGGTGTATCTTTTATTAAAGGATACGAAGATAGCTACTTATTTCCACTAGAGAATCCGGATAAACTATTCGACTAAATCGAAAGGTTCTTAAGATTCACTGAATTAAATAAAATCTGTTATTTTTCTATCCCTAAGGAACAGTGCTTTCACCTTTATCAAATACCCTGACCAAAGAAACTATTTTAAGCTAATCGATTGAATATGTAGTTAGGATATTTTAGACATGGATTGACAGTTTTCATGAAGGTCACGTTTTATTCCCTAACGTTTTTGATTAGGTGAAGTTTTGTACCAAATCACAAAAGTTACCAATGTGTAATACCATCGACAAGTTTCATGAAGTTCCACGAGACTTTACGAGAACCTATTCATTACCATGTTCAACAAAACGTGTTGTTTTTGTTCGGTAACAGATGTAACTCTTACTAACTTGTAACAAGTTTTCAGTCAATGTCAGATATTTCAGATTGATAGAAAACAAATACAAAACCTTGGACTGCTTGGTATTCTGTATTCATCATATACATGCTCCTCGCTTGATGGACTGAAATATCATTTCTTTCTCACTAAGATTCTTATCATGGTTGATATCCAAGAAAATATCGTCTCAATTGGTTTCATATGTACACGATCTTGCGTATCCAAATCATGTATGTAAAACCAATGTAGATGCTTCAACTACAAATCGAAAAAAAATTGGAATTATAAGAATCGGAATTTAGAAATTGGGTATTGTGATTTTCGGAATATTTTTTTATATATATACAATACACTCTTAAGTCTTTCTTATATAAAACGGTATGTATATGAAATTTGGTATCTATATTAAATCAGAACACCAAACATTCTATACAAAATTGTCCATAGACTGACTGCAATGGTCGTTCTTTGGTAAGATTTTTTCCCCGGCTTTCCTTTTCAATATTTTGACCTGAATGAATGTTTGATGTGCATAAGTGTTACGTTATGAGTTTATGACCTTAATTATTATTTTTCACAACAGGAACAACAGTATCCACTCAGACCATAATAAAATTAATACCTTTGTATTACACATAATGTTCTATCAAAGTGATGATAGTCACAGGAGGAGCGCACCAACCGGCGGCTGGAGGCGATCCTCGATATCGCCCGCCGTCCTCCTCTCGCGACGCAGGCCGGGTACGCCGCCGCAGTGAGGGGGGGCCCTGCCTCCACGGTGGCGGCGGCGGTCCCATCGGTGCCGGCTCCCCGCCCTCCTCCAGGTCCTCCGAGTCCCGCTCAGGGTGCCCAGAGCGCTCAAGGCAAGGGGAAGGGCAAGGGCAAGGGGAAGAAGTCCCCAGCCCTGGCCTCAGCCCCGCCCACGGCCCGGGCTTCAGTCCCGGCCCGAGCCCTGGCTCCGGCAAAATCCTCCAGCCCCCCGTCAGGGGGCTGGGAGGTAGCCGGAGCCAATAAAAAGAGACGGAACGCCGCCAAAAAGGCAGCCAAATTGGCCAGAAGGGCCAAGGCTGCCGCGATGGCAACAGCGCCGAGGAGGCTCCGCGTCCCTCGATCGACGGCCGTCGTCATAACGTTGACGGCGGAGGCGTCGGAGAGGGGTGTGGAGTACGCCCAGGTGGTGAGGCAGGCAAGGGCCTGCATCGACCTGGGAGCCCTCGAGATCCCGGATCTGGTGTGCAAGCCCACGCGCACCGGAGCTCGGATCTTCGAGGTCCCCGGCGCTACCAGCGGCCCTAAAGATTAGGGAAACGCTGGACGCAGCTGACGTCCGGGTGTCCAGGCCCACCAAGTGCGCAGAGGTGCGCATATCGGGTCTGGACGACTCCATCACGGCCGAGGAGCTTAGGCTCGCCGTGGTGGAGACCGGAGGCTGTCCTCAGGACACAGTGAGGGTCGGAGCAATACGCTTCGGCCGTCGTGGACTGGGGGCAGCAGTTGTCGGCTGCCCCATCGCGGCAGCCCAAAAGGTTGCCGATGGGCGGAGCCTCCTCATCGGGGGCTTCCAAAAGGTGCAGGTACGGCTCCTGCAGGCCCGACCGGCACGGTGCTTCCGATGCCTATCGGTGGGCCACGTGGGGGTGCAGTGCACGGCGGAAGTAACGGTCGGTGACCGTTGCTTCCGCTGTGGCCAGCCCGGTCATAAGGCCGGTAATTGCGAAGCTCCACTGCACTGTTTTAGGTGTGCAGTGCCAAGGCCTGCACCGCGGGGAGACCGAAGCCGGGAGGCAGGCGCTCCGTCTCTGATTCGCGGCAGGGCGCGGAGATGGGGGTTCCATAATGGATCCTCAGCTCCGCGTCCTGCAGGCGAATGCGAACCACTGTGTCGATGCTCAGGCACTTCTGCTCCAGAGCATGGCACAGTGGGGCATTAATGTCGCCGCTGTCGCCGAGCCGTACATTCACCGGTTTCTCGGGCCTGCCTGGGAAACCGACCTGAACGGGTCGGTGGCACTGGTGCACAACGCCGCTGCCGGCAGCCCCCCCCTTGTTGTCGTAACAAGGGGGAATGGCTGCGTAGCAGCACTTGTGGGGGGAATAGCGGTCGTGGCAGTCTACTTCTCGCCGAATCGAGTCATAGATGAGTACCAGCAGTGGCTGGATCATCTGGCCGTCGTCGTCAATACCTGTTACCCTCACCCGGTTCTGGTGCTCGGGGACTTTAACGCCTGGTCTCTGAACTGGGGTTCCCGGCGCACGAACCCGAGGGGCAGGGCAGTGGAGAGCTGGGCTGATAGTCTCAGCCTAGTTCTCCTGAATCGCGGGGCCGTCGCCACGTGCGAGAAGAGCTGGGGCGACTCAATTGTGGACCTTTCGTTCGCGAGCGCCCCGCTCTCAGGCCGTGTGCAGGGCTGGCGTGTCCTTGAGGAGGTGGGGACAGCGTCTGATCACCGATACATTCGGTTCGACGTCTCCCCTCCTGCGGGCGCCGCGCCGGTTACACCGGCTCCACGCGAGCCACGTTGGGTGCTTAAGCGAATGGATCGGGAGGTCCTCCTGGAGGCCGCCATCGTACAGGCCTGGTCCTCTGCGCCGGACAGGCCTGTCGATATAGACGATGAGGCGGCGTGGTTCCGGGAGGCCATGACGCGTGTCTGCGACGCGGCTATGCCTAGGGCTCCGCCCTATAATCCGAGGCGTCAGGTCTACTGGTGGTCAGCGGACATCGCGAGGCTGCGACAGGCCTCCGTGATCACTTTCCGCCGGTGGACCAGATTCCGAAGGAGGCGTAGCCGCCCCGCAGATACGGAGCCCCGAGAGGCGGAGCTTCATGCGGGGTACAGGGAGGCCAGAAAGGCCCTCCGAGTAGCGATAAAGCAGTCGAAGGCTGCAGCTCACAAGGAGCTGCTGGAGACGCTGGAGCGGGACCCATGGGGGCGGCCTTACCTTATGGTAAGGGGCAAGCTGCGCCCCCGGGCCCCGCCGTTAACCCGGTGTCTCCAGCCGGAGCTGCTCGGAGGAGTCGTTGGCTCCCTGTTCCCGGCGCGGGCGGTGGAACATATTCCACCGCAGATGACTCCGCCACCTAGGTCGCCTATGGCGCCCAACGTGGATGACGACGACGTGCCCGAGGTCACTTGGGTGGAGCTAGAGCTGGCGGTGTTAAGGCTCAAGGCCAAGAACACTGCCCCGGGACCCGACGGCATTCCAGGCCGAGCGTGGGTCCTAGCTCTAGGAGAAGAAGACGCTCTCGAGTCCCGGCTGAGAGGGTTTCTCAGCGCATGTTTGGAGCGAGGCCAGTTTCCGAAGATGTGGAAGACGGGGAAACTGGTCCTCATCCGAAAGGCGGGGCGCCCGGCGGACTCACCGTCCGCCTACAGGCCAATAGTGTTGCTCGACGAGGTGTGCAAGCTCTTTGAAAGAGTCATTGCAAAGCGCCTCGTCGAGCACCTATCCAGGGTAGGGCCTGACCTGGCGGATGGCCAGTATGGCTTCCGCCGGAGGCGCTCCACCGTGGATGCCATCATGCGCGTGAGGACTCTGGCGAAGGAAGCCGTCGCTCGGGGCGAGGTGGTGTTGGCGGTGTCACTGGACATCGCCAACGCATTTAACACCCTGCCCTGGAGCTGCATTAGGGAGGCGCTCGTGTATCACGAAGTGCCTCTCTACCTTCGCCGCATAGTCGGGGCGTATCTGTCGGAGAGAGCAGTCGTCTACCCAAGTGCGACCGGGCTCGGTCGGCGAGAGATGTCGTGCGGTGTTCCGCAGGGATCGGTCCTGGGACCGCTACTGTGGAACATCGGTTACGACTGGGTGCTTCGCGGGGAGCTCGTGGACGGTGCCGCCGTCACGTGTTATGCGGATGACACGCTGGTGACGGCGTGCGGGGCTACATACCGCGAAGCGACCCTGAAGGCCACGACCGCGGTTGCCCAAGTCGTGGAACGGATTCGGCGGCTGGGTCTCGAGGTGGCTCTGCATAAAACCGAGGCCATGTTCTTTCATGGGCCTCGGCGCGTGCCACCGGAGGATTCCAGCCTCATAGTGGGAGACATTTCCATCGGCGTCAACGCCCAGATGAAATATCTGGGGCTCGTACTCGATGGCCGGTGGAACTTCGGGGAGCATCTCCGAAGACTGGCCCCCAAATTGAAGGACACAGCTGCCGCTTTGGGGCGGCTGCTGCCCAACTTGAGGGGGCCGGATGACTCCTGCAGGAGACTCTACGCGGGAGTCGTGCGGTCCATGGCCCTATATGGGTGCCCAATATGGGCGGACACCCTGACGGTCCACAATGCGCGTCTGCTGCGTGGACCGCAGCGTGCAATGGCCAGCAGGGCCATTAGGGGGTACCGCACGATATCCTTCGAGGCGGCGAGTCTCCTTGCCGGATCCCTACCGTGGAACCTGGATGCGAGAGCCCTTTCGATGCTATATCGGTATCGTAAGGAGGCGCGGGTGCAGGGACGGGAACCCGAGCCCGAAGAAATTCGGGCCGTGAGGTCTCAGCTCCACAGGGACATGGTAGCGGAATGGGAGCTACGACTTGGGCGACCAAGCGCAGGGCACGCCGTAATAGCGGCGGTAAGACCCATCATGGAGGAGTGGCTAGAGAGGCCACACGGCAGCCTCTCGTACCGGCTGACGCAGGTGATTACCGGACACGGGTGTTTCGGGAGTTACCTGTGTCGGATCCGGAGGGAGCCAACGTCCGAGTGCCATCACTGTGATGCGAGCGAGGACACAGAGCTGCACACGCTGACCGAGTGCCTGGCGTGGGACACGCCGAGGCGGGTCCTAGTGGCGGCTCTAGGGGTGGGAGTCCTCACACTCGTCACATTGCTCACAGCGATGGTACGATGCGCAAACGCTTGGGGTGCGGCCGCCTCCTTCTGCGAGCAAGTAATGCTCGAGAAGGAGGCGGCCGGTCGGGTCCGGACAAGACTCCGGGCCCGGGAAGCCCGTGCAGAGCGAAGGCGAACCGGACGTCGGAGGTCGCAGAACGACCTCCGTCCTCCATGAGCGCTGGCCTGGGGGTGACCGGTGGAGCCGCCTGTCACCCTAGCAGAAGCAGGCCGCGGCGGCGGCGCAAAGTGCGCCTCCCCGTAACCGGGGCTAGATGGGGACATTTTGGTCCCCACAACCCGAAGGGGGCCATCTCGAAAGAGATGGTCCTGGGTCTGCCGGGGTGCGAGAGATATGCTTTTGGCAATCTCACCTCCGGCAGCCAAGGACCCAAGACGGCGTGCGTTTTAGTCGGTTCGAGTCCGACATAACCGCCTCCACCGGCTCCGTGGGGGTGGTATCCGTGGGGATTTTTCGCACGATAAAAAAAAAAAAAAAAAAAAAAAAGTGATGATAGTAGATCGACACTGTCATTAGCTGCACGCAAATGTATCCATTGCTATAATGATAATGTATTCATAAACCTACAATGATACACGTGATACCTAATACTGGGAACTAGTTGTTCACGATTGAATGTTAATTTACCTTTCAGTAAGGCCGCGTCATGCAAGTAAATTCGTGGGCCCCATTGAGTGTCAACAGACGTCATAAATATGTACTTATGTAAGTATGGAAAATTTAACTAATTGCTGCCTTTGTACAAAAAGATGAATAAAGTATCTGTGATTGAAAAAACTGGTAAACCGAGCTATTTATTTTATCGTTTTTATTCATCCACCTATCAATCCATACTATCCATACTAATATTATAAATGCGAAAGTAACTCTGTCTGTCTGTCTGTATGTTACGCTTTCACACCTAAACCACTGAACCGATTTTGATGAATTTTGGTATAGGGGTAGTTTAGACCATGACAAAGGACATAGGCTATGTTTGGTCGCGATAACCGACATCCACGCGGGCGGAGCCGCGGGCAAAAGCTAGTAGTAAATAAATTGACAATAACGGAGTATGACGTTTGTCAGCGTATAATAAAAATAACGTTATTATTACCCGTTCGCATTTATGATTTCATTCTATCTTGAGGTCAGTGGTTCCTGAGTCCTGGAAACGTGTTCGCTCATTGACAATAGGCTCTTCGCCTATTATAACTTGGGTCAAAGAACCCTGGTATAGATATTCTAAATTCAAATTCATTTATTTGTAGTAATGTGATCGTACATGGGTCCGTATTTCTGAACATATACTCAGTCTTGAATCACGAATTATATACAGAGTTGTACAGAGGACAGATTTTCATTGACAATATATCAATGAAAAGCGAGATTTAGAATTAAGTTAAGTATCGTTCTGGAATATGGGCCATGATGTTAAACAAAATTATTACATGGGATGCAAATCTGTATCCAGGTCTTTTGCGAGAGTTCCGAGACTTACCTGTATCTGGAACATAGATATTGAGTCGTCCAGCATCTGCACCCTGACGGCCAACATCTTGCCGCCTTTCTTGGGTGTCGTGGGCGGCGTCCGGCTCCCCCCGCCCGCACCGTCCACCCCCGCTGGTGTACTGGCGGAGTGATGCATACGGCCTGGTGGAAAAAATACCGTTTATAATAGATCGGTCATTCTGGAGGTCTATGGGAGAGGCCTATGTTCAGCAGTGGACTATGTGTGGCTGACATGATGATCATGAATAGTGTTTCAGTGTATTTTCATGGAAGACAGTAAGGTACCACATAATTTACTTGTACTAAAATAGGGCCACTTGCTAGTTACTCTTGTATCTAAGTTCTGGTCGCATCCGAGATTCCTCAGAATTCGGGGTCCGCAAAAAGGATTGGTATTATTTTAAAACTTTTCAAACCATCTATGAAATGTTTTCTAATTAGCGCGCTTGGCGTATAACAACTAAGACTAAATATTTTTTTCGGAGAAGCGCGGTAATAATCTCTAATTTGTACAGGAGACAGAAAATATGCTGTACTGAATTACGCGATGTCGAGAACGACAATGACTGAACAATAAGAAAACAATAATAATTTCGTAAGAAACAGACGTAATTACAGGAAAGTTGAAAGATGTTCAAAGTTTACATTGTGGACGTTTTTTCGAAAAGAACTTCCTTTAAATTAAAGTCCGTTAGAGATACAGCTATTGAATACTTTACGTTATCTTTATTGAAAACTTCAAGGAAGTTTACTTAATGACTTCTTGCGACAATAAATATATGGCAGAGGTTAGGTTAGCACTACGCACTATAAATTGATCAGTCAGACACCCAACACCTTGATTACGATTGAGCAAGAGTGGGTCAATTTAATGAAGTCCGTATCACTACATAGTATGAAGACAAGTCACTTTCAGCTTCTGTCCGTCCCTATGTATGATTATATCTTCAAAACTACGTTACAGATTTAGATGCGGTTTATTTTAATAGATAGAGTAATTCAAGAGGAAGGTTTATATGTACAATACATTCTTAATATAGTAGAAGATGCAGCGGGAACGGGATCGGTCACTAGTTCGAAATAAACCAGTCTTCACAGACGCGAAGCCAGGAAATGCAATACACAAAATGAATGACATAAATTCAACTAGTTTTCCATTTGAATAATTGAAAAAGCGTGTATCACGTCACAAAGAATGTTCTGGAAATGGTAATTAGGGTTCAGAAGGTAAAACTATGCTTTAAGGAAAATTAGAAATGATTTATACATTTGTCAATATTTTAATTTTTGTAGCGCAATTTCGAAACCTTGTTTTTGCGTACATTTCGATTAAAAACTGGACGAGGTACAATCAAAATTATTAAGAGTAGAAATTGATGAAAATAGTCAGTAATAGGTGAACGGCAATAGGTTTGAAATACATACTTCTGCTGAGTTCATGGGTCTTCGGTCTACATAGATAAAAAATTATAGGTAGGTACCTTTTATATCCATATGCACTGTAGTCATATTTCGATAATTAAAATTAAATGAGTTAACGCTCTTCGAATATTAACTTCGCGAATTTACTATTAACTCATCGCCACAAACAAACTTTGAAGCACTTGTTGACTAATGTGAGTGACACGATGACATCAGAAATAGGTTTGTGTCAGTGCAATGACAATATAACGTATGACTTATAGTATGGAGGTACAAGCTTCATGTTTAGAGGACTCAGCATTGGCGAAGATTATGAAACGACACTTATTGTAGGGCACTCCTGGGAATGTATCTCTCGCGAAGGGCTCCATAGCACCCGATCCTTGATCTTTCGTACTACTTAACACGTACTGAACACTCAGCAGAAGTAGAGTACTACTCGTGCGAGTTAACATGGCACCTGGCTCGGGGCTTTGCGCGGGGGAGCGGGAGGGGTGTATGCTGACGCTACTAGCCTCGCATGGCGAGAGCAGGGTCGCACGCGGGGGAGCGGGTGGAGGGTGTTTTTGAGGCAGGTGCCATGTTAATGCGCACGAGCTATACACTGTCTCGCCACTCCACGCGGTACATGTAATCAAGGCATTAATTCCATAGTCGACAGTAACAGACTAATCCCCTACTACGTGGAACCAGAAAATATAGCTGGTGTGATGTAGACGTAATATAAAAAATGCTTAAGCCTACTCCCTTGATAAATGCGGTAATATGTTTATGCTTTTGTATGACAAAAGCTTTCCAAATTGTGGTGTAAACGCCCACAAAGACTTCCTGGGCCTACATTTGCTTTAAGAATTACACAGCTGTTAAGAATACCTTAAGCTGACTGAATGAAGGTAGACACTAAATCGTAAAGTTTACGCGAATGACATCATTATGAAAGCACGAGGAGTCTTTGTTGACTGCGTCGAAGCCAAATAAGGGGGGTTTAGTTTCTTTATCGGTTACTTTCTATCGTTTCGAATCTATCTAAGGCAGATGCTAATGCAGCGCAACGCACAAGTGGGGCCTCAAAAATCTATCAATCCAAAGTAACCAAGGTTTAGAGCTATGATATTTTATGTTCAACAAACTGTTGATACATTACAGCGTTGAATCGTAAAAGAAAGTACGGACAATTTAATCACGTAAAATGGGGCAAGCTGTATCATTAATTAAATGAATCTTTGGGGGTCTCATCAATCAGCTAGTCACACCAGAGATTAATTTAGGTTAGTCTTAATTGCCCCTTTTCGACTCCTCCTGAAAATGGTTCGGTTCTAATTTAAAACAGCGTTTCTTCACGCTATTATCAAACAAAAAAACAGCGAACTGAATAGTGAAGAATGACTACAGAGCTGCAGAGGTGTGATTACGGCGTATGAATCCTCGGTATCGTGGATTCTTTGGTTTGCACTTTGGAGTCCTTTATCCAGTAATTGTTTTTTATTGAAATGTCGGCTCTTCTATTCAGTGGAGCTCACCTCTGCATAATTTCTATAAAATCCATGTCAACTTTAATGTTACTACGTTGTGTATTGTATAGGTACAATAAAGAAATAAGAATTATTTTCCAGTCCGAGCAAGGCTGCAGGAAAATGGCTCACATTAAGGACCATATTGTAACATGGGGCAAATAAATCGAATGTGGTAAGTGACCGCAATTACGTGCAACAATAACGCTCTTCGTCTGAACGTGTACACAAGGCAAAGAGGTCAAACCGCATTTTATAGAGGGGTTGATCCTCAAATAAGTATGTACATTATGCCAGTACGATACTGAGCGACTGGCTAAATTTAGACGGCCCCAAAACGCTAATGGATATTAAATACCTACTACGTACGACAGTTCTTGTACCATGATGTTCGATATAAAGATATGCATACAACGCAATTTCATCTCATCAAATCATATTCAATCCGTAATTTCAATTTGAGTTGATTTGATAGATTGAATATGAAATTGCATCAAGCGAAATTGATTCATGAGTTAGAGTACGGTCAATCTCGATGGATTGATTCAACGGATTGATTCGACAGATTGCGTCAAAAGAATACTTCAACAGATTACGTCGACAAATAGATAAAATAGATTGATTCGGCAGATTTATCCAGCAGATCCATTCGACAGATTGATTTCGGCAATTTTGATTAAATAAATTGTACATTTGTAGCTTTTTTTTTCCGTGCGGATATCCCCTCGGATAGGAGCCGGAAGGGGAGGTTATGTCGGACTCGAACCGACTAAAACCGCACGCCGACTGTGGGTCGCGGTGCTAGGCCGGAGGTGAGGTTGACATCGACATATCCCTCGCACCCCGGCTGACCCAGGGACATTCGTTACGGTCTGGATCTCCTCGGGCCCGCGAACGGTGCCCCCGACTCGCCCCCGAAATGGGGAGACGCGCTTTTCAGCGCGCCGCCGCCGTGGCCTGCTTCTGCTGGGGTGACAAGCGGCTCCACCCGTCACCCCCAGGCCCGCGCTCATGGGGGACGGAGATCAGTCAGTGCCCTCCGACGCCCGAGTTGCCTGCGCGCGCGGGCTGCGCGATCCGCGAGTCTCTCTCGCTCGTGCCGCCTCAGAGACATTTGTAGCTAGCATGTTTTTTACCCTGTCCAATCCAAATACCTATGAGCGGCTCATTGTACGCTCGTTTCGGATTACCGCAGATACCGATTGCACCCGAAGTTTGCACTTCAGAACCCGGGTCTGCATAGGTACTCCTTTTCGACCGTTTATAGCATTTATAGAAGCGACTACTGTCTAAACTCGTAAACCCGGTGGCTTGCGCCGGAGTCTCAAGATGCAATCAGAACCAAACCACTGCCTTGTGTCATGTGTGTATACATGGTACATGAATATTGCGAATATATGATACTGAGCTAATTTCGTGCAGATAATTTGCACAAAATCGTGCAAAAAAAACTATACCAGAACGTACAACATGCACGAGACAATGGGCAACACTGAAATGATAATTCCAAAACTCCAAATTCTTTGAGTATCAGTTTATCATGCCTGTGATATGAAAAAAATACCCCTAATCCTTTCTATACTACTATTTATTCGACTATCAATGATAACAAAGATAAAATAAGGAACCCATAAATATATACCAATACTTTAAATCTATTAACCCTCAAATGCTGATAGTTATATTTATCATAAGTGTTTTATCATTATTACTCATCTATTTATGATCAATTCAATACAGATTACAGTTCTGAAACCGAGATAAGAATGATAATTAAAGAGCTATTAAATCTTGGCTTTTTGAGAGGTTATCTTCTGCTTGTAGTATAAAAAAAAATTATCTATCTCAACTGTTTACTTACAGTTTAATATCAGTGAGTAAACATGGACTTAGGGGGCTACTCACATACTAAGAATCTCACATATTGGTGAGTGGACTACGGCCTAGATTCATAATGGTAATTTCACTCACATGCTGGGCCGGAGTATGTGAGAAAACTACTCACACATTTTTGATGTGGTTAATTCACACAGATTAATAAAAAATAATTAAAACAGATTCAAAGTATTGTTTAATCTGCTAATTGATTTTTTCAGTGATCCACAATGGTACCTTATTAATTCATACCAATTACAATTTATAATCAATCAATCTTTAAATGAAGTCTATTAAAATATTTTATGCTTTCAGTTTTTCTATACATACAGTGTACCAAAGAAATTTCACGATCAACTAATTCTCGAATTGCGTTTTCATTACCTTTCTGTTGTCTTATCGCTTCATTGGTTCGTTATGTGATAAACTTATTTTTTCCCATAATCCGAAATAGTAATATGCGTCGTTACTTAAAGTTTTTAAAATAACTGCTATATTTGGTTTGGCTTTAATTTTTTTATTCACATTATTCGTCTTATACATATTGTGGAAATCGAAAAGACCTTTAAAAAAATAGTACTGGCTTATCGAAGCCAGTACTATTTTTTTTCTAAACTAAATCTTGTGTCTAAGCAGTCTCCCAAAATATACAACCAACCATCTTCTCCACACTGTTTGAGAAAAATGAAATAAACAACCACGGTTTTCAGTTTCAGGAAAAACTTATTAAAAACATATATATTTTCGTTTTTTTCAAACAGTTTGGAGAAAGACTAAAATGCGTAATTTGACTAAATCAAAGGTGAATACAAGACACATGAAGCGATGCATTGCAATTGCATATATCTACCAAAAGAATTAAAATTATATGGTTGGTTGTATATTTAAAACCTTTAAGTAAAGACGCAAATTACTATTTCGGATTATGGGAAAAAAATAAGTTTATCACCATAACGAACAAATGAGGCGTTGATGGCGAAATTTCTTTGGGACACTGTATAGAAAAACTGAAAGGATAAAATATTTTATTAGTTTTGATTTAAATATTGATTGATTGTAAATTGTAATTGGTATGAATTAATAAAACAAATAATTAAAAAATAAAAAACCCGACTGCCACTGAAAAGACCCATTAGCCATTTGCCAATCATAAACCGAACGAAAATTAATGGGTACCGCCTGCTATCAAACTTATTTCGGTCTTTTCAGTTTTATTTTATACTTTTTAGTTATGATATGACATGTACCTATATCTTTCTGTTATTTTCTTCATAAGATCGTTTATACTTGAAATAAAAACTTAAATCAATAAGTAAGTAAGATTAGCGAGAATGATTGTTTTGTTAAACAATTTTAAATAGTTATATAAGTATCCTAAACTATTATTAAAAATGAAAAATGATAAAAGGAACCTAAAGATGATTTTAAAATACCAGTCAATGACACCCCACTTGACATAGTTCATCGACTTTTTTTTTTCATTTTGACAATATGGCGTCTGGTTGTCGCTGTGGTGAATTTTGATTACTATCATGTCTTTAGTGACACTCACAAGGTTAAGACGAATCGATTGACGTAAGAATTATCAAAATCGGCCAATGCATTTGGTCTCTAGAACGCCACATAGAAACATACATACATATATAGACTGATAAACACATTACCCTCCTTTGCGTCGCGCAGTCGGGTAATACGATACCATTGTGGATCACTGAAAAAATCAATTAGCAGATTAAACCATACTTTGAATCTGTTTTAATTATTTTTTATTAATATGTAAATTAACGAAAGTAAATGTGAATTAACCACATCAAAAATGTGTGAGTAGTTTTCTCACATACTCCGGCCCAGCATGTGAGTGAAATTACCATTATGAATCTAGGCCGTAGTCCACTCACCAATGTGTGAGATTCTTAGTATGTGAGTAGCCCCCTAAGTCAAACATGGTGCAGACTGGAGATAGATAATATAATTTTAGTGATATGGACACAGTTACAGAAGATATTAGTACAGGGTTGTTTTACATAAAATTCTTCTGTGTGCATGTAAACTATCATGTCATTGAACTCCTCCTAAATGGATAAGAAATGTTGTATGTGTTGAATGGATATTGCTGCAATCTGTGACTCTCGCTTGTACTTGAGGCAAAGCTTGACCATTGCTATTCAGCGGGGCAAAGCGTGTTGGGCACTTTTGCTCTTGGTATGGTGAGGGGCGGGTTAATAGATTAGATATAATTTGACTATTATGGAGTTTTTAACTTTTGACTTTGTATTATTAAATAGTTCAATCTTATGTTAGGAGTTTTTAAAATATATTTCTTCTAGATTTTTTAATTTAATAAAATTTTTACAAGACAAGATCTGTTAGAATGGCTAGTATTTAAGTTCATTTGGGCTGTTGTTTTACTAAAATATATATAACTACTGCAAGACCTAAATATATCAAATCAAACTGTGTCCTAAAACTTGATCTAATAAACATAACATACCTAATCACATCTGCCTCAGTTCATTGAATAACAATTATTGAAATATATTTATATTGTAAATATAAACTAAAAAGGCAAGATATTTTATAACATTTGGACTTAATTGTTTAAGATAAACACATGCAGAAAGAGTAATGAGTAAACAAGTTTGTTTTTCTTAAAAATTTCTTATCATATAAAAATATTTTGTTACTTATGTAAATAAAGAAATTCATATCATCATCAGTTTTAGAATCGGAGAATTTTTAGAAAAGGGGCAGGTCAGCAGTACCCTGAACTGACAAGCATGCATGAAGAATGTAATGTGAGAAAAGGAAGCGAGAATAGTAAGTCAGGATCGTAGCAAATGGAGATCCATGATCTCTGCCTACCCCTATGGGAAACAGGCATGATTTTATAAATGTATGTATGTGTGTAATAATTTAAGTTATGTGATGGCTATTTAATAACCAACACTCTGGTAAACATATTACAAAGCAGAAGTCTCTATGATCAAGATCTTAAAAGTCTAATTCCTTAAGTATTTGGCTCTAAAACTTATGGCATAGGAATGGTGATTTAATATGCTATTACTATGACATTTATTAGTATTTATTATAGGTGCCTCTGTCATAGTTTTTTTTCAAGAAGTATTATTACTAAGTCTATTAACATGGCATTAAGAGTTTATAATTAAATAAAAACCCCTTAAAATTAATAAAAACATCTAATAAGAATCTAGTTAGAATTCAAAAGAAACAATATAAAACGGTTAAAAAGATTAGTTCTAGGTAGGTATGCAATGAACAGTAAAAACACTAGGACTCACCAGGCAGGGTATGGTATCCGATCGTGGACAGGTGTCCAGTGGAGTTACAACCACCAGGTGGCAGTTCTGAGTCCATCATATTGCTGTTTGTTCACTCAAGTTTACTCTTGAACCCAATACTGGCACATTACATGCCATTTTACTAACTACACTACACATTAAACACTGTTTGTCCACACTGTCTCTCCAAGTCCCTCCTGTATCTACGACAATAGTGTATCCAAATTAATTTCAGGTTTTAATCAACAATAAAGCTTCATATCATCATATCACTTTTGTAAACTTTTCTTAACTACATTATGAATGAAAAATCGTCAACTTAATATTATTTTAACAGTGGTTATGGGAGCTAACTAAATTATTGCATAAAGGATGCAAAACCGGCGGCCTACTTACACCCCAAGACATAAATAGTTAGGTTGAATGCAATAACCAGAAAATAGGTCACCGGAGGTGTGCCCGGCCACCGCGACAGAGACAACAAACGCACTGCCTCCGATGCTCGCGGCGTTTCATTATCACGATTTAAGATGCTTGCGAACTTAATTACCTGCTACTGTGTATTACGAAAACTTCGGAGACTATATAAGCGCCGAACATTCAATTATTTACGTGTATTATAGAGGGGTCTACACTGTAACTACGTATAACGTACAAATAAACAGTTTATATCTTATCTTACTCTCTAACAAGCGCAGATGAGGGAGAAAACCGACGACGCAGCGAAGCCCCAACTCCTCTACTACATGTCAACCACCGTACTCCATCTCAAGTCATTGATCTAATTGGTCATCACTAATACACGCCTTTTTTCTTACATATAGAGGTTCATATATTGCTACCGTAATTTTTTAAGATGTTATTAATTCAATTTAATTTTGTATAACGCTTAGATATTGTCAAAAGCCTTTTCGCACGCCCTGATAACACTACACCGCCATATTTATTTACCTAATCAATGTTACCAGTTCATTAAATTTATTAAGATAGTGAGGGACAATCATGGCACCAAATGGTACCAACACAGAATATACCGGACCATGCCGCGGCATGGTCCGGTATATTCTGTGTTGGTACCATTTTACCATCAACGAAAGTTTTTTTAAGTAGTTTATCTTAAAATTCTCTTTATGAAGAGTTTATAAAACGGAGATGTCCGCAAATCGGCTTCTATAACACACTGTGTGCCGGTATCTCGACTGGTTTTAGGATCACCTTTTTATTCCTACTTTAATGCCCCACCTGCATGTAGTAGCAGGGACTCTGCAGCGAATGATGTAACCCAGTGTGTTATGCGGGTTAATACCGAAATTCAAAATTCCGAATGTATGAAATACCGAAGTTCAAAATCGCGAAGTTCAGAATCCCGAAAGTTCAAAATCCCGAAAATTAACTCGATTTTTGTTTTTATACATTACCGATGGCAGACAATTTTATAGTTATTTTTTACAACAGAGGTAAGTTTTCATTCATGTAGCTCCTATATCTTCATGTATCACATCACAGCTACAACCTAACCTAACCTAACACGAGAGGTATGGAGGAGGTCATCCACATACCCTTCTAAATTATATGTATCCGTATCGAGACACGAATTGTCCACCCCATGCAATTCGATAATTTTTTTATAACTATCCATACAAGACCACATAAAAACTTTTTTTTTTACGATTATGAACTTGGTATTTTATACTTAATGATTTTGTACTTCGGTATTTTGTACTTTCAGTAATTTGAACATTTGGTCAAATGAACATTCGGAACACAGAAAATTCGGAATTTTTAATTTTGGATTTCGTGCATTGGTGTTACAAAATTTGGTAAATATTATGAGCTTCAGGATTTTTATATGTAACCGCTGTGCGTTATACGTCTAACGTACGTAGAATTTGTATTTAAGAATGGGGTATCGTATGGTTACACTACATAACACTACTGTTTTTTTTACATAACACACCATTGTTATTCCGAAAGTTGAAAATCACGAAATTCAAACTTTCGAATTTGAAATTCCGAAAATCAGCAATCATAAATTCATAAATCCTATTTATTGAAATCCTGAATTTTAAAATTCCTAATATTTTAAAACTGCGAATGTCAGAATGGCAAATTTCAATAAACCGAACCATTACAATTCCGAATGAATATTAATCCGAAATTCATAAACACGAATTCCGAATATCAAAATTTGGAAATAACACAGACCCGATAGTCAAACGCGTGTAAACCTGCATGAGGTAAGTAGAATTGTTGCTATTCTATTTTATTATTTAACTATTGTTTTAATCTGACTTCACCTACTGATTACAAAATACACATTGCCAAACAACTAACAACAAATAAATGCATACAAGCATAAAAGCAGGCAAGCATGCATGCAAGCGAGCACGCATACAGGGAAGCATGCATACAGAAAAACACGCAGGCAAGCATGCAAACAAGCATGCAGACAAGCATACAGGCAAGCATGCAGGCAAGCAAGCATGCAGGTATGCATTAGTTTTGCTCTTCTTCAGCGTTACGGGAAGTGCAGTCCTCACCTGCCATAACGAAGCTCAGGTGCCAGAGCGAGCTGGAGTGTCTGAGGCTGGTCACCGCAGTTGATCAGTGAGTCGAAGCTGCGAAAGCGAGCGTGGGTGCTCGAACTTTGTTACGCAAGGGCTGACGGACTGACCCTCCCTACATGCCTCCGGTTTTTAAATAACACTCGCGTGTAGGCTTGACTAGTACTATGGCAGTAGGACCACGGCTGGTCGAGTTTAGCTTAATTTTTTAATTAAATAATAGTAGAGAAATAAATTATATCACTTAAAAAATCATGAATACCTACTTATAAAACTCTTCATGCGTTACATGGCAAATCAATTTTAACTTTTATATATTTTTTATACAAATTTGGTATTCAAACAATGAATTTACGTAAATTTTAATCTCAGAATAAAGTTTTTCAGACCAATAAAATTACGGATTTCTATTATTCGTACCAATGAAATTCGGAATAATGATCATTTGTACCTATTTATGATTTTAGGATAAATAACTACCGTGTTTTTGAATAGTCAGAGTTTTGTTACTTACTAATTATAATATTCGGAATTTAGCAAATCGGAGTTTTGAATTTTAGAATTAAATATCTCGGAATTTTTGGGTGTTCCCTTAAAAATGCAATGAATTCATACACCCAGCAAAACCTCTATGCCACAGCGCCTCTATCGTATCATTGCCCTTTCACATCGAAGTAAATGCTTAACGGGGTTATGGGAACGGAATGAAATTCACGCGGGCGTAACGGTGGGCAACAGCTATTGTCCATTCCATTAGTTTAGTCCATTTATATTTACTATGTTTATGAGTCCATTCCATTCAGTCTCAAGTTTACATTATCTATTGCGCTGACATTGACAGTTGACACTTGATTGACAGTTTCCTAGCAGTTGTTGTGTTGCTGTCAGAGTAAAGCCACAGATTAGAAGATATGTACTACGTAAGTAAAGCCTGTTTATGTTGCTGCGTTTAATAATATTGCAATCTGAGTACCAGGAAGAGCTTAGAGTATATTGATATTTCATGTGTATAATGTGATAATTAATTATAAATAATAAAACAATCTTATAATGGAGACTACGCCGCTATTGACGCGGCCTAAAAAGAAATCTTGGTGGTCAAGGTAAACATATTTTGTTAATCTCTTTGTTAGACGCAGTGATTACGTTGGTATTGATTAGTTTAACTGTTTTAGATTACAAATTTGGAGATTCCGTAAGAAGAAGTTGAGTTCTAGAATAGTGTATATCGGCCACTTGCCTGATGAAGAATTTCCGCCCAACTATGTTTGTAATCAGGTTAGTATAACATCCATTATCCCATCCCACTTTAAAAGGGTCCGTCTTAACAATCATACGACTTCTAATAAGAATGATCTATATTTGACTGACTGCTTCACTGATACCCAAACATGCGTAATTTACATAATTATATCATTATGCGCTAAATATATTTGAATATGTAAATAATCTTTGATCAGTACCAAATTAAATTTAGTAATTATGTTTTAAAGCATTAATTTATTTTAGGATATATTATTTTCCTAATATTCATTTTTCTGTTCTTGAATATCATAATGTTTCTCATTATTAACATTTCTGCATTTATTTATCTTACTATCCTTTGAACATTATTAATAGTTCATAGTAAATATTATCACAAAACATCTTTATTGTATAGATATGTAAAAACAGAACAATAGCTTATAAAATACTACTCATTAATCTACTTTGATAATGTATTGTATTATTGTTATGTACTACAAAAGTTATGTAGCACAGATGTCTATATCAGATTTCTGTATAAAAGGGCAGTAGGTGTTTGATATTTATTCAATAATTACATTACAGAACTCTCATTGACTGTTGATTTTACTTTATTGTTTAAATAACAGAAATGTGATGAAATGAATGAAAACAGGCTGCAGCAGGCAAGCTATGCCAGATGTTATATGTTTATTTTAGTAATGTATTATGTAACATACATTCAGTCAGATGTAACATCAATATTATATATGCGCATATTTCAATCCATGCTGTAAAATTATCCCGTAGGACCTATTTACACAAGGTCCATGAGTCATTGCAGACATGCTGGTCCAACTAACAATAATAGTACTAAATTTGCAGTTATTGAATACTAGCTTTTGGATGTCGGTTATCGCAACCAAAGATAGCCTATGTCCTTTCTCAAGATCTAACCTATCCCTATACCAAATTTCATCAAAATCGGTTCAGTGGTTCAGCCGTGAAAGTGTAACATACAGACAGACAGACAGTGTTACTTTCGCCTTTATAATATTAAGTATACTTTTATTACTTTAGCTTTGTGAATCTACTAAATTCATTTCATATAATTATAGCAGGCAAAGGAAGTTTGGAAACTTTCTTATAGTATTGACTCCTTAAGGGTTTATTTGCTACATAAATACTAAACTGTATCTGCGGTAGCCTAGTGGTATAGGTAATGGACTGCTGAGACGAGGTCTCGGGTTCGATCCCAGGTTTACCATGGCACACACCAATAACTTTTCGATGTTTTTCGAAGTTATGTGTGTATTTATCGCAGGTTTATAAGTGCCCGGGTAATGGCAATAGGCTCGCCACCTATTACATTGGGACCTAAACATAAACTGGCGTAATGTGGGTGCTAGCACCTCTGCCTACCCCTTCGGGGAATACAGGCGTGAATTTATGTTATGTTATATGTTATGTAAATACTAAACAACTTTATAGACTTCTTATCCAGGGAAGAACTAAATCTTCCCTGGATAAAGAAGAAGTCCTTCAATGTGTCAAGTTCAAGTATCATACATTATTGTAGACACGCTTTCTCTACTCCTGATCTTTACGCATTGCTGTCTGTAGAAAGCTGGGGAATAATGTGGGGAGGGGAAAATAGGGGGATAAAAGACAGATAATACTTATTGAAATAAAATCACTTTTTACGAATTCTATCGCTGTATATTTGTTATTGTTTACTTTTAACGCGATGTTTCGGCCACTTTATGCAGTGAACAGTCACTCCGCGAACATGACTGCTGAAAAGTGGCTGAAACGTCGGAATCAGTAAAATGTGGTTTTATTTCAATGAGTGACATTCGCGTAAACTTTAGAAATAGATAATATACTAGAATTATAACGGGAATTAACGCGATGGTCGAAACGTCAGGCAAATCAAAGGTACCTATACCATGGTCGCGTTAATTCCCGTTATAATTATAGTATATTATGGAACGCGAGAGTTTAAAAGTTAGAATAACAGATAATACTGATTGCACACCAAAATAACCACGCAAGTTCCACTGTCTCATTTTGGGGCAAACTTGCCAGTGCACATGGGTCACCCCCTTGTGGGTTTACCCCCTGGCTTTGGGGTTTACACAGCTTGGCAACAGACCATGCAAGTATGAAATGCAGCAAACGATTACGTGAAGTTCTTATATTAAGATCAAGATGCATCAAAAATAATCTAGAAAGTCAACTCTTACTTTTCATGGAATGTTGCTAACTAGGTCAGTAGTGAGAGTAAATTGAACTGTGTATTGTATCGATTTTAATTTATGATATTTTATATTTAGAAACTGAAAAAATTATATTCTTTACAAGTACTAGCGGCCCGGGTCCCGGTTTCGCCCGGGAATACATTGATAAAAAATCATATGCCCCGATTGCAATGACATCTACCGGCGCGAGCGACCAGTGGCTTGTCGGTACCGGCTGGTCGGTACGGTCATCTCTTAGTACAGTTAGCATCAGAAAGCTGTTGAACAAAGTATCCAAAATAATCTTAGTTTCGTTTTTTACTCCCTTCCAGTTGACTGAATGTTCTGATATTTGGTACACACCTTTAGTTCGGCCAATAATACCATTTAAAATAATACAACAGTTTGATTTGCTCTTAGTACGAGAGTTATGAGATCATTTTGAGACTTCGTCGTTAAGATATTTATGAGGCTAACTGTACCCGTGAAGTGCTCGGAGCTGTGTTTACACGTACCGAGCACTCGGCCGAGCGCACTGTCTCGCAACTCCACTCGGTGCATGTGTTCAACGCATAAGCACTATCTCTAAGCCGGCGTGTTGTTTCTCATACAAGCTACAGATATAATAGATGAAATGGTGTAAGAGTGAGGAATGAGGTTTTATTAAAGCCACTCATCATCATCATCTTTGTCCTTGCGTAAGTCTTGATCACATCCGAGGCCTTCATTTCGGAGTTCGAAGTCCGATTTCCGGCTTTTACTTCTCTACTTCGCACGGTCTTGGGCATCAGTAATAATGAGACTTGGCACGCATGTCTTCTACGATGTGAAACCAGTACCAGTTCTTCGGTTTACCCCTTTTTTAAACCAAACCACATTGCAAACGGTTCACTTTATAGAGGTTAAGGTAAACTCGCGCGGTCGTTCGTGTCAGAGTGATTGCGTGCTGTTGGTGTTGGAATCCTGATGTTTACCCATTGTCAGCGATTTTTATGGCCCATGAACTCGTAGCACTAGAGTAAAAGCTATAGCAATGGCACATTCAGAAGCCGTCGTTTTAGCATTATTTAATGGAACATGTGGAACTCAGGGAATATCGAAGTATAGCCACTTCGCAGTTAGGGCTGAAAAAAATGAAACCCAGACTCCGAGGAAAAGGCCTATGATGCCTCTGGGATTTACGCAAGGATAACGTTGAGCACGTGGCCAGCGAGTGCTTGTGTAAAGCCAACGAATCGAGAGGAAAAAGGTAAACAAAGTTTCAGCGGTTCGAAACATTTTTATTTGAAAATTAATACATATCACTTCAAGCGCATTCCAGGAATGACAGCACAGCGGTTCTAAACTGTCAGAATCACTATCTTATGAGTAATCATAAGATAGTGATTCTGACAGTTTAGAACCGCTGTGCTGACAGCTTCCCTGTACTACAAAACACGCAACGACAGCTGTCGCTCGGCCATTGTCGCGTACGTGTGACATGTGCGACGAGGACAGAGAAAATAATCGCTAGTTATCGCAACGTAACTCAGTAATGGTAGCTTTGTTTACCTATTTTCTCTCGTCTCGTTGGCTTTATTTTAGATAGATGCTATGCGCTGAGGGTGATAGTCTTTCCGGGGTATGGACCCGAAGTTAGAAGCGTCAACATAACTTCGTCGTACCTTCCGTAATATAAAACTCGTAAGTTTCCTCACGGAAAAAAATAATGTGATAAGCAAGGTAGGTATATTGCCGCGTGAGTCATTGCAAAACGTTTATGAATTCAATTAGTCGTCCACATCGTCCGTAGGAAAGAATTGGTAGATAGTGTTGCAGATACAACGTTATCGTATTTTAACGTAATTTCAACTACATTGCACAGTGTTTTATGGAACCAAAAAAATTTCCCTCTGCTGATTAGAGCATTAACCGATTAAGGTATGCATTTCAAATGCAAGAGTAGAACACCCACATGTCAAAATCAAATACTTTTTTTTATAAAAAATAATGAAGTTTACGTGATCTAGAGTTCAAAAATTTTAAATTAATTCTGGAAAATGAACTATCTAAGATATTTATTTTTGATAAATGTAGCCTGATAAAGCATACTTGGGTGCATATTTATAAAAATAAAAACTCGAAAACATGCACCCAAGCACCAATCACCACAGGATACGGTGTTATTAATTATTTTCAGATTTTCGTTTTGATTTTTTCTCTCTCTAAAAACTCAAAAGTGGGACTTGTGACTACCACCGAAATATAGTACATAAGAAGGCCTATCAGTAATAAAAAAAGCAAGTTCCACTATGGCGGCCAGAGACTTTGAGTTTAGCTTAACATCAGGCGTGGTGAAGTCATTACGCAGTTAATACGTATCAAATACTAGGTACCCATTGTATTGTGTTTTAGAAGAGGTTAGTGCAGAAACAGACGCACGATATAATAACTTTATATAGATCTCTTTTACTTGACCGCCTTAGATTCAACTTTATCAACGGACGCGAGCTCATAATTTTCGGGTCAAATACTTATTGATAATTATTATTTAATTACTGAATTATTAATACAAAATGATTCATTGTTTTTCCATAATGAGACTCGCTATTCATGTATTTTACCTGCACAGCTAAATTACCGGCTCACCGTCTGCCCAACAAACTCCCCAAGAAATATTTCCCCAGTGTTTACCATTAAACTAAGCGTCTCTGACGACGATGAAAATATGCGTCTCTAATTAATGTGAATCCGGAAGCCGGTATGAATCGTGTCATGTGCCTTTCACACCACTTGACCGTTTATATGTACATAGACTCACGCCCGTAAAACCCTGAAGGTGTAGGCAGAGGTATATTACCACCCACATTTTGCCAACTATGCCTTTCGGTCCCATAGCCGTACGTAAGGCGAGCCCATTGCCGTCAAACTTTGTCATGGGCTCTCTGTTTATGCTGTTGGAAGAAAAACATCCTTCGCCTAAGGCCGCCTTCTTCTACGATACCCACGTGAGGGTGGCCCTATTCTACTCTACCGGAACCATCACGGCGTTTATTCCACAATAAATATTCAACATTCTACACAACGCTATCTAGATCCATGATAATCTTAACTAGATTATGTTATGGAATCTAGAATGCGGATAAATAAACTTTACATACTGTATATTGTAATGTAATGTATTATGAAATAGGTAGATACAAACATATATGACGTGTGTGTTTATAATATAAATTTATTTTCAGAAATACAACATCATCACATTCCTCCCGCTTGTGCTGTACGAGCAGTTCCGTTTCTTCCTCAACATGTACTTCCTGGTGATGGCCGTGAGCCAGTTCATCCCCAGCATCCGCATCGGCTACCTCTACACATACTGGGGACCGCTGTGCTTCGTGCTGGCTGTGACGCTGATAAGAGAAGCTGTGGATGATTTCAGAAGACATCGGTGAGTTTTGGCAATTTATCATTAAGATCTACTTCGTATGTAAACGCGGCAAAGGAGATAAGTATGCATGTAAAATGTATGTAAAGGTCGGGTCAGCATCCAAGACCTAGAACTCCCTACCAGCTCTCGTGTGTCCTCCTTCCTACAGTCCTGGGTCCTTTGAGCGGGGCGTGAAAAGGAATCTGATGAGGCCGTCAAGCTTAGTGCCACCATTGTTAACATGGTACATGTTTATGATGATGACCCTCTTTCCGAGACTTTGCCTTTAGCTTACTATCAGGCGAGGTGAAGTCAAATTGACGTGTCCTTTATAAACAAAAATAGATATATGTATGTATTCAGAAGAATTATTTAACCTTATGCTGCATTCTATCATCGCACGTTGCGACTGGAAACGGTGCACACAGTCAAGTATGTAAGGAACTTCATTCCGCGCACGCTTAGGATAAGGGACTCTTTTTTTTTTTCGCACTTAGCCTCTCTTTTTGGGCCATTGTACGTTTATACGCGCACGCTTATATTATTATGGAATTATCTTACTGCTGTAATTGTTCCCATTGACTGTATGGAGTTCTTCAAGAAGGGCTTCGGAAAGTCCTTACGAGGTCGGCTGCGAGAGTGTGACGCCCCTGGTGGTGTATACCGTATACACCACCAGGGGCGTCATATCAATACGTCCATAGGCCACACCGATAACTTCACATCAGTAGGGCGGTGTTCTTGTCTATCACCAGTGGTATAAAGAGGTGTATACTTATCTCCTAGGCCGTGTGTACGTCTCGAAATTACAAAAGTTTTTCGAAATTTGTGTAATAAACGAGTATAAACAACTGGTAAAGTAATATTGCCTAGCATTATACTCAGGTATACCGGAAAAAAATAAATTAACATACTTAAACTACTGGACTTATTAATATTATTAACTTTTTACCTCGCATAACTTGTATATCAGGTTTTAGAGTTTCTTCGAATTGTTTCTTATCTTGTAGGTCTTTAGTATATGATACTAGCTTTTGCCCGCGGCTCCGCCCGCGTGGATGTCGGTTATCGCGACCAAACATAGCCTAAGTTCTTTCTTAAGGTCTAATATACCCTTATACCAAATTTCATCAAAATCGGTTCAGTGGTTTAGGCGTGATAGCGTAACATACAGACAGATAGACAGACAGAGAGACAGACGGACAGACAGAGTTACTTTCGCATTTATAATATTAGTATGGATACTAGCTTTTGCCCGCAGCTCCAACCTTTCCCGCGACCTACAAATACTTATCTATTTTAATGGTCTAAAAACAATATTTGCATTTACTTTTCAATATTTCATCATCTAATGGAGGTGTGATATGTTTTCGCGATCGACCTGTAAGCACTTGCGCTATCTACCGTCATTCCATATAGTCTAACTTGCCTATCGAACTTTTAGCATATACTCACGTCTGAAAATCCCCAAAGGGGTAGGCAGAAGTATATTAGCACCGAACGTTTCGCCAATTATGATTTTCGGACCCACGATGTAATAGGGGGCGAGCTTATTGCCGCCTAGCGGTCCCTTTATCTTGGGCTGTATATTTACTGTCGGATGAAGAACAGCCTTATCCCTTAGTCGCCTTTTACGCCACCCAAAGGAAGAGCTGAGGTGGTCTTATTCTACTCCACCGGGAACCAACAAGGCTTTTTTTATACAGGACACGTCAATTTGACTTTACCTCGCCTGATGTTAAGCTAAAGGCAAAGTCTCGGAAAGAGGGTCACCATCGTAAACATGTACCATGTTAACAGTGGTGGCACTCAGCTTGACGGCCTAATTAGATGCCTTTTCACGCCCCGCTTAAAGGACCCGGGACTGTAAGAAGAAGGAAACACGTGAGTTGGCAGGGAGTTCCAGGTCTTAGTGGTGCGATATAGGAATCCACATTAACATTGTTTACTAAATTCTCGTTCAGACGACATTGCCCTCACCTTGCGTTACATTTGTTCATTTTTCATTGTTTGGCGTGCATGTGCCAAAACAAAGGTTCACTAAATGATAACACGTGACCCACTTTGAATACGATTCGTATCGTATCAAATAGAGTTTCATTATATTCCTTATCTTACTTATCTCAGTACGTTATACATTACTTGTTAAACTTTGATATAGAGGAACGGCACTATTGAAAAGCCGCAATGAATTAAAACAATTATCAATCTTATCACAATCAAGTCTATTTCACGGTATGTTGTATCTGCTGTTGCGGTCTGCAGTTGCCATATGCAGACTGCTACGACTTATATCTTTAAGCAAATAAATGAATGGCCAGATCCTAGCCTCTAAAGGTACACGCTTTGGTCAAAATAAAGATTTATCTCGGATACCTCCCCCGCCGGAGCCGGAAGTGGAGGGTATGTCGGACTCGAACCTACTAAAACCGCACGCTGACTGCGGTTCGTGGTGCTAGGCCGGAGGTGAGGTTGTCTTCGACATATCCCTCGCACTCCCAAGGCCACCCCTTGCGGTCTGGCCCTCCTCGGGGGTCAAAATAAAGCAGATACTTGGGTTATTCGGACCATAGTCTCATTCAGTGCAATAAGACAATGGTTTCCAATAACCGATGTACATGTAACTAGTGCAAGCTGCACAATAATCTACCACTGCCTACCCTTCCAAATATACAAAAGAAAAACGAATTTAAGATTATGAAAACTTAGAATTTACTTTTAATAAAACTTTAGATACTGTAGGTTCACGTTTATTTCTAAACTAAGCGCTCTCTTTTTCTCTCTCTCTCTGTCTCTCTCTCTCTCTCTCTCTCTCTCTCTCTCTCTCTCTCTCTCTCTCTTCCTCTCCTCTCTCCCCCTTTCCTTAACCTCTTTTTATAAAATTAAATTTCGGTGCAGTAATCGCCAATCCTTTGACCTCCTGATACGGCGCGAGTTTTATCTATTTCTTTATCTGTACCATAAGTGTTCTTCTTGGCCTACCTCTTCCTCTCTTCCCTTCTATAAACTAAGCTCATGTTTACATTTTTTTTTATTATACAGGCGAGACAAAGAAGTCAACCGACAACGTTACGAGCGAATAGTCCTGGACACTCCCGTGAGTGATTACCGGCCTTTCGTCACCGAACAGGTACCGGCTTCAGAACTTCGCGTTGGAGATATCGTTATGCTACATAAAGGTCAGAGGGTGCCAGCAGACATGATACTGTTGAGAACTAACGAGACTATGGGAACTGTGTTCATAAGGACAGATCAGTTGGATGGGGAGATCGATTGGAAGTTAAGGTATGTTGATTTATTTTTGAGTTTGATTAGTCCGGGGTCCGAGTATGCAACTTGATAGTACGGTGGTTCACGTACGTAAAGTAAAGGCGACGAAGCGAGAGAAAAAAGGTAAACAAAGTTTCAGCGGTTCCAAAAATTTATCACTTCAAGCGCATTCTAGACAGCAATGAAATTGCTTATAAGATGGCGGATCTAACAGTTTAGAACCGCTGCGCGCTGTGCTGAGAGCTTTCCTGTATTACGAAACACGCAACGACAGCTGTCGCTCGGCCATTATCGGGTAGTGTGACATGTGCGACAAGGACAGAGAAAATTATCGCAACGTAACTCAGTAATGGTCGCTTTGTTTACCTTTTTTCTCTCGTCTCCTTGGCTTTACTTTAGCGCGGTAGAGCGGTTTGCATATAGATGGTAGCTAGCTTATCTTTGGAACTAATTATGGGATTGGAACAAATCTTTTTGCATTTGTAAATTTTTGTGCATTATCACAACTAACCTCAGCGAGACCTCCGCTAATTGCTTCTCTTCTAACCTATATCTAGTCATGTCAGGGCGCGCGGTCGATATATTTGGCGATAGATCTTATATTAATGACGCATGATAATTAAAAATGACGCTTACTGGCAGTAGATCTACTATTGTGAGTACTAGAAATATATTTCCCTTACGAAAATTGTAGAATGGATACTAAATAAAAAATAATCAAGAATTAGTCTCATTGGAAAATGAGCATGGGACGAGTCATTGAAACAATCACAAATTGTTGCATTCTGTGCAATGTAAAAAATAACTTAGTTCAAGAGCATCCTTATCTCATGTTATTATGCTATCGTTATTAGTCACCGCAGCTTCCTCGCGACAGTAAATAAGTGATAATAATTAATATACACTCTGCGATTTAGTATATAAGTAGGTCGAATTAGGCGCATTTATGTCAATCAGACTGAGGTCGTTTTAAGCAAAGGAGGATCAAGAATGCACCCATTAATTTTCTTTCGGTTTATGATTGGTAAATGGGTACCGCCTGCTATGAAACTTATTTCGATCTTTTCAGTGGCAGTCGGTTTTTTTTTATTTTTACCCGACTGCTGAAAGAAGGAGGGGCCATTAGATTTGGAAGTCGTAATGAATTTTGAAAATTTAACGAATTGGAGTTGAAACTTTGAATAAGTCATATGTTTTTTAATTATAATAATGACTACATACAGGCTACAAATACAGTACAAAATATACCAATCCCCATTTCAGAATACCGTTACCGTCGATACAAAAGCTAACGACAGATGCCCACCTCCTAGACATCAATGCACAGATCTTTGTGGAAAGCCCCGAGAAGGACATACATTCGTTCATTGGCACATGCACTAGGTCGGATGAAGAAGAAACGGACTCGTTAGATATAGAGAATACGTTATGGAGTGGATGCGTCGTCGCTTCGGGACAAGCCACCGGACTTGTTATTTATACTGGTGAGAATCCTACTAATATTATACTGGGTGATTTTATAGTCGTTTCGGATAAAAAGAATTTGGACACAGTTTCGAAAGCAAAATCATCTGGAAGTATTAATTTTAAAGAAATGTTTTTTTTTGATAATGTATAGGAATAATGTTCAGGTGAAAGGAAAAATGAATGGGGGTTTTGAAAAAAAATAAATAGAATCAGTAAAAACCCGACTACCAAAAAGTGACAAACAAGAAAATATCAAGGATAGCCGTGGTCGTATGGCACTTTTCCCTAGAATATATTGTTTTGTTAGAGTAAGTGGCATACGACCACGGCTATCCTTGATATTTTCTTGTTTGTCACTTTTTGGTAGTCGGGTTTTAGTTTTAAACTTTATTTTTTATTTAAATTATTTTGGGGCATGGTAAAGCTAATAATTTACACATATTTGAAATGTGCTCATTAGGCACTTTGATTTGATACCAAACACGGCATATTTATCTCAAGTTTATTTTTTAACACAGTACCTTATTAGCGCTAGAGGGCGCCACACAAGATTGAGTGACACGTCATATAGCCTATAACCATCGGACGATCAAGCCGCTTGTAACGATACCTCATTTGGTCAGTTCTAATTAGTAGTTGAGGAGCTATGAGGGAACAAATGAACATACATACATACTTATATAATAATAATAATTGTCTTTATTGTACACCAAGGATATAGCATAATAACAAGTAATAACAATTTGGTAGGTAAGTACAATTGGCGGCCTTATCGCTCTACGGCAATCTCTTCCAGGCAACCATAGGATGGTGAGAAAAAAATAGAGACAATGATTTCAGGGTAGTTTGGTGTACATAGATAATACATAATCAAGTCATAACAAATAAAATAAATAAACACAATAGCTACCTAAGTATAGGTAGATATACATAAATATATCAAACATACATACATACTATTACGAGTAATAACACAGATTATGGCATAACATTAATATACACATAAATATTCACACTTCGGTCAGAGAGACTAGGTAGTGTTCTCTGACTTGTCTTTTAAATATAGGCAAGGACGAGCTCGCCTGATAGTTGCTGGGAGAGCATTCCACAACCGAACCGCTTGAACTGAAAAAGATTTGTCGGCAAAATTGGTGGAATGACTCGGCATTTTCAATCTCAGATTCTCTGATGATCTCAAAACCTTCGAGTGTGTGTTGCGCAGGAACTCAAAACGTTGTTTGAGGTATGAGGGAGTTAAGGGATTAAATAAAATGTTGTACAATAAGGAAAGAATATGAGTATTCCGGCGAAGGCGTATAGGTAACCACTTGAGTTTTTTTCGAAATTCCGAAACATGATCATATTTGCGTAGACCAAATATGAATCTTATACAAAGATTTTGGAGTCTCTCAAGCTTGTTAAGTTGGTCTTCAGTGAGATCGAGATAGCTGGCATCAGCATAGTCAAGGATAGGGAAAAGAAGGCTTTGTGCAAGCGCAGTCTTAGTGGCAGTGGATAGAAAATTTTGGAGCCTGCGCTGGGACCCCGCAGCGGCAAAAGTTTTGCGCTTTAATTCCTGGACCTGTGGACCCCAAGATAAGTGATTGTCCATAAGTATCCCCAGGTTTTTAACCTGGTGACTATAAGGAACATTTACTCCATTACAAGTCACGTGTGGAAGAAGTGACCAATCTACTTTCTCCATCATCCTAGAGCTACCAACAACAATGACCTGTGTCTTGCGTGGATTAACCTCAAGTCCGTGCGAAGCACTCCAGTTACATATTGATGCAAGGTCACAGTTAATGGTGTTGACAGCATCCTTCAATTGATCCGCTGGAGCCCCAGAATATATCTGAAGATCATCTGCATATAGGTGGTAGGAAGAAGATAGGTCGTTGGTGATTGTGTTTATAAAAACTGAGAAGAGTAAGGGAGATAGAACGCCGCCCTGTGGTACACCAACAGTAGTTGTACACCATGAGGAAGAAGTATCCTTGATGCAAACACGCTGTCGGCGACCAAACAGGTAACTACGAAACCAGTCAACTACCGTTGGAGATATGTTAAGAGAGCTCAATATGCCAAGTAGAACGTCGAAATCAACGGTATTAAAGGCATTACTGAAGTCTAACAGCGTTAACACTGTCAGCTCACCTTCCTCCATAGCCGTCCTGATGTCTTCCGTAATAAGAACCAGTGTAGTAGTAGTACTGTGACCAGAACGAAATCCCGACTGTAGAGGGTTCAATAGTGAGTTTTTAGAAAGGAAAATAGTAAGTTGGGTGTGAACAAGACGTTCGAGTACCTTAGAGAGGAAGGGCAAGATAGAAATGGGACGATACTCTGAGAAAGAGGAAGGATTTTGTATCATACATACATACATACATACATAGCCTGTCAAAATCATAATAACCCTCCTTTTGGCTTCGCCGTAGTTGGGTAAAAAGTGGTTTTATTTCAATGGGATCAGAACTTATTGCATCCGGAGCCGCGGGCATCATCTGGACATTCTAGACCCAAATACAGTTGGTGACATGGATTCTAAAATAGGAATGAACTTCACGTACTTAAATACAATTTTTTGTGAATATACATTATAAATAGAAACATTTACATCAATACAAATGAACATTCATGCATACAAATATTTTCATTGCCGCGCCACACAGGTCGTAATCAAAATAATAATAATAGATTGGAATAAAAACACAATATTATATTTCATCTCTATATTTTTAAAGCACAATACACAATCCGGCCATCTTAAAGGAAGTTAGACTGTCTGTGCAAAGTGTGTGACTAGTGCTCCCATACTACGTCACATCCGATAGCGCCCTGCGTACGCGCAATTCGGTGACGGATCGACTTGATTTGTTTTCGTGAACAGGCCAGTTTTTGTATATTCTGTAATTTTTTCAGTAATCTATTAGTAGCTTCAGTGTAACTTGCGAGTAATTATTTTTAATATTTTTAGATTTGGTCGATTGTATTCCTTCTTTCTAATTGTTTTTAGATATAGTCGATAGGTACTATTGTAGGTAACTTAGTAGTATTACTTCTATTATAGTTGTATAGGGAAATCAAATATATTGTCATGTAATGTGATAACACTGGGTCATATTTGGTTCAATTCCTATTGCTGATTTGCAAAGTTCAAGTCGGACACAACCAGGGCGGTTATGTCAGACTTGAACCGATTAAAACCGCTCGTCCTCTTGGGTTTTCAGGGTTCCTCGTAACCCCTGCTAATTCACTTATTATTATTATGATGGGAGCCACATCATAGTTATATTCGTAGGTATATCCTAAACGCCCGAGGAGGGCCAGACCGTAAGGGATGGCCCTGGATCAGCCGAGGTGCGAGGGACATGTCGATGACAACCTCACATCCGGCCTGGCACCACGACCCTCAGTTGGCGTGCGGTTTTAGTCGGTTCGAGTCCGACATAACCTCCCCTTCCGGCTCCGGCAGGGGAGGTATCCGAGGGGATTTTCGCACGAAAAAAAAGGTATATCCTAAACGAAGAGATATGTCTATGCCGCCATGATTAGGCTGAGGTGAATACATAACACATACAATAAATATATTCGTTAGCAGTTCATTCAATTTCTAGGTAGTGAAACCCGTAGCGTGATGAATAACGCGACCCCCCGCTCCAAGGTCGGCCGGCTGGACCTACGGGTCAACGACTTCACCAAGCTACTGTTCGTAGCGACCCTGTTCGTGTCCATACTGCTTATCATACTGAAGGGGTTCAGTGGACCCTGGTTCGGATTCCTCTTCAGATTCGTACTGCTGTTCTCGTATATTATTCCTATCAGGTGAGTACACAGATGTTATCCTACTAATATTATAAATATGAAAGTTTTTGAAAATTTTAATGATTTTTTTATAGTATTTATTATGCTAACTTTAAAATTCGAATATAGCCCTTAAAGACGGATATAGGAGAAAGGAATTTTGAAGTGATTCAGAAAAGTATTCCTCCTGTAAGGGAAAGGTCGTGGGTTCAAGTCCCACTTGAGCATTTAATTTTTCCCGATGTATTCGAGTTTTTGAAGATCTTCGAAGGTTTGTTATTCAATCAAGTTCAAATAGGTGAACGAATATAGCTGAAATTCTGTTGACCGTTAGAGTATCACATAGATAACTTATACCATAATAACCTACCTTATCCCTGGATTACCTTATTCCCATGGGTTGCGGGAACAGGATTAACATCTAATGAAATAAATAAAATATTCCATTGGTGGCACAGCTGTGCGCCCTCATGATACAGTTAGGGAGCCCGACTCTGGTAAATTGTCGCTGCTATTTTTAGAGGTCTGTTAGCCACGGGCATGGGATACGAACGCTAGAAAATATATTTAGTACCGACTTATATCTCAAAAACCAATAGATGGCACTAGTAGTATCATTTTAAGAAATAAAAAAGTTAAAATGCTTAAGCATATAAAATAAATATAATAAATAAAGATTTATGAAACCGTAGTAATTTAGGAAACCGCCATCTAGCGATCTCCATTTAGCAATTTTGTCCATCCGTACATGCTGTTTATAACTATCCAAATTACTGCAGAATCAATTTAAATTAGAATATTTATGGTGTTATTCAGTCATCCATATCCATACTAATATTATAAATGCGAAAGTAACTCTGTCTGTCTGTATGTCTGTATGTTACCCTCTACAAAAACAAGGGTGACCGTTCCGATTGCAACTCTTACCGTGGTATTTCGCTTATGTCAGCCCCTGGAAAGGCCTTTGCCAGAGTCCTTTTAAACCGCTTAAAGGCTCTGTCTGAAAAGATACTGCCAGAAACTCAGTTTGGCTTCCGACCTGAACGAGGCACCTGTGAAGCAATCTTTTCTGTGCGTCAACTGCAAGAAAAAAGCAGAGAACAGGGACGTCCGCTATATCTCTGCTTTGTTGACCTGGAGAAGGCATTCGACAGTGTGCCTCGTGAAGCCCTCTGGATCGTGCTAGGGAAGCTAGGATGCACGGAGAAGTTTGTGAGACTTCTTAGACTCCTGCATGACGACATGCAATGTTGCGTCGGTGTCTATGGCGAACAGTCAAATTTCTTCCCCGTTACCTGTGGGGTGAAACAAGGGTGTGTTCTAGCGCCCACACTGTTCGCCATGTACTTTGCAGTAGTAGTCAGGGATGTTTTACAAACTCTTTCTGAGGGAGTCCGCATCCGCTTCCGCACAGATGGCAATCTTTTCAATTTGGCCAGACTTAAGGCGCGCACTAAAGTCTCCCATACAATGATCACAGAAATCATGTATGCCGACGACTTATGCTTTGTGGCAGAATCCCCTGATGGCCTGCAACAGCTTATGTCCAATTTTCACCAAGCTTGCTGCAAGTTCGGCCTAAAAATCAGTGTCAAGAAGACGGAGGTGATGTCCCTGGACACACATGGTCACGAGACACTGTCTATACAGCTAGGTCAGGACAAGCTGAAGCAGGTTGACAAGTTTCGCTATCTGGGGAGCACTATAACATCCAAGTGTGACCTTGATGATGAGATCAGCAGCAGAATCTGTGCCGCAGCTGCGGCATTTGGGAAGCTGCGTTCCAAGGTCTTCTATTCACATGACCTTAAGCTGGCCACCAAAATATCAGTTTACATGGCAATTGTGCTGCCAAACCTCTTATATTCCTCCGAGACGTGGTGTGTGTATCGGCACCACATACGCACTCTGGATCGTTTCCACCTCAAGTGCCTACGCTCCATCATGAAGATCCGATGGTCCGACCGAGTGCGTAACACCGAAGTTTTACGGCGAGCAAACGTCAGTGGCATTGAGGCCTACTTAATGCGTCGGCAGCTTCGGTGGTGCGGTCACGTATCACGTATGGCGGAGGAGAGAGTAGCGAAACGCATCTTCTACTCTGAACTAGAGGAGGGCAAGCGGAAACATGGCGGCCAACTCCTCAGGTTTAAGGATGTTCAGAAGCGGCATATGAAAAGATGCAACATTGAGCCGTCTCAATGGGAAGGTTTGGCAGCACAACGTCCAGAATGGCGCAGGGTGGTGCATAGACGAGTAAGCGATTTCGAGGAACAGCGAAAGGCAGACCTCGACGCTAAACGCGATGAGCTGAAAGTTCGCCCACCCGCTGCCATTCAGTACCATTATGTGGGTGGTGTTCTCACGTGCCCTCAGTGCACACGAGTGTTCACCGCGAAGATTGGCTATGTTAGCCATCTTCGAGCGCATCAGCGCCGAGCTGACTAGGAGTCGAAGTGGTCGCCATGGCCGAGATCGGTCGGAGAGAGAGAGAGACGCTTTCACGCCTAAACCACTGGACCAATTTTGATGAAATTTGGAATCAGGATAGATAAGACCATGAAAAAGGACATAGGCTATGTTTGGTCGCGATAACCGTCATCCACACGGGCGGAGCCGCGGGCAAAAACTAGTAAAATAATAACAAAGAAACCAACGCTCAACAAGTGAGTGCACCCGTATCTCACGCAACTATTCAGGTGGCGAATGCTTATTGACCAATGTCCAAACCGAACACTTGTCGCTGCGATTTTTAAGGGTCTGTTTGCCACACGGGTGAACAGATGTACACAGATGAAAATCTTGTCTCTGTCTGACTGCCAGATTGCTGTCTGAAAGCCAGTAGTACCTTATCCGTCAATCAACAGATGAACTAGCAGGTTAGCTTAGGCCCCGAAAATCTTGATGAACTTCTATACCTATCATAATATTTTGATCACATAATCAATGTACATCTCTAATACAGTTTGCGAGTGAACCTCGAAATGGGCAAAACCTTCTACTCATGGACGATCCAAAAAGACAAGCAGATCGAGGGTACTGTCATGAGATCCACCACCATCCCTGAAGAGCTAGGAAGGATTCAGTATTTGTTGGCTGACAAAACCGGCACCCTCACCAAGAATGAGATGGTGTTTCAGAAACTGCATCTAGGGAATGCTCTTTTTGACAAGAATAATTTCTACGAGGTGAGTATACTTTGACAAGAGTCTATTTAGCATGCAAATTCTTTATCTATGTGTGTGTAAGTTATCGATAAATCATCTATGCTCGAGTAATTTGAAACCCTTTTAAACTATGTAGGGAAGGCATTAAGAGTCAGTTTTCTGATTGGTCCAGTTTCTCGGAAAGGTAGAAAATAATATAGTAAAAAGTTGCTGCTAAATACGCGAATCAGCAAATAAGTTACGTAGAGGCCCTATAACAACCGCCTTATAATCTATTGTATAAGGTGTAAAAGCACTCAAATCATCTACTAGAAAGCTATAAAGCGGTTTGGAAGTTGTACGAGTGCGGGTTCAGGCCAATGGCGTTTGAAAAAAGAGAGCACGTCAAACACCCATTTCCAAATTTCGAGCCGCCAGTAGGTTTAGTTCGAGGTAAACCGTTGCTAAAATTTTCAAATTACTGTTCCAAATTCAAACGAAAAATTTCAATCTACCCTACATTCTGTATTTTTATTTTTTCTAAGGTCGAAGCTCTTCTAACGCAGTACGTGACGAATGATGCGCCATCTCTCCCCACATCGCCCACGACATCTACCAATGAATTGCTCAGCGCGAGTCCTCGCCAAGTGTGGCACGCGGTACTGGCCATAGCGTTGTGCCACAACGTCACGCCGGTGTATGACGTCGTCGAGACCGACGAGGCGCAGTCAGGTAGGTCGAAACTGACGAGGCGAGTGGCGTGGCGAGCCAGTGAAGTTGGCAAGTTCACTAGTGGCGAGCATGGGCCGAGTGCACTCTCCCGCCACTCGGTGCGTGTGATCAAGTCATTCGTTTTTAGATTTCTGCCAACAAATCTTTGCTGACAGAAAATCCCAGAGAAGAAAGGAAAATATGTGTACATCAGAAATATACGGAAGGACACAGACAGAAATATGTGGTTTACACAGAGCAAACATAGAGAGGAGGTGGTTTGGGTTCATTAAACGTGACGTGAAATGGCATCTAGTGAGGCCATTTGAGTAAGGGGCTGTCATTCTAAGAATGGCCACTGAAATGGGGCCACCGTTCTCTGACTTACTTAGAGCAAACACAGAGGGGAGGTGGCTTAAGTAACTGTGCAATGTGATTCCTAACTAAGTCCTTAGGTTCCTACACAGCTCTTTAACTCTCAGTTTCTTCTACTTAATGCTAGAGACCCAATAACAGAAGTTGTTTCTAACTCTCAAGTGTATGTATTTGTGAAAGTAATACTCAAGTATTTGTTCCAGATATGAGCGGGTCGATGAGTTGTGGAGGAGCGGTGCCTCAGCAACAGTTGTGCGACTACCAGGCCTCCAGCCCTGATGAGGTGGCTCTCGTCAAGTGGACTGATATGGTTAGTGCCCCTTATTGCAGCTGAGCATCTTGGACTATAAAAGGGTGTGATTCATCTGTCACCAAAAGAATAGGTTATGTCAGCAAATTAGTAAATTTAAAATTAGGCTTCAAAGGACTGCTGACAGAAAACCCCAGAGAAGAAAGAATAAAATGTGTCTACATTTCTACAACATGAATATATTATATTTTTTTTATAAAAGGACACGTCAAAACTATAGATAAAGCAAACACAGAGAGGAGGTGGTTTGGGTTCATTATATGAAATTGAGTGATGTTCTTTCGAATAAGGCTATAATACAAACTCTATACCTAGACACAGTAAGTATAATTTTACAGCGGCGTAAAAAATGGCTCATACTTCGGTATAAGTTGACATAGTACATACATCCCACGGCATGGACACATTGCCAATTGGGTATTATCCTATAGTTAAAATAAATTATCTAACCGGGCTTATTATATTAAGAACTAGCTGTGCCCGCGACTTCGTCCGCGTGGAATGTACTTTTTTTTTTTTTAACCTAAGTTACTCCTTATTACATAAGCTATCTGCCAGTGAAAGTCCCGTCCAAATCGGTCCAGCCGTTCCAGAGATTAGCCAAAACAAACAGACAGACAGACAGACAGACAGACAGACAGACAGACAAAAAATTTAAAAATATATATTTTGGTATGTGTACCGTATATGCATTCATATGCATGTAGTAGAAAGCGGTCGACACGCTAGTGACGGTGAGTGGCGCTACACACCGCGAGGCGACCCAGAGGGCCACGACCGCTGTTGCTCAAGTCGTGGATCGGATCCGGCGGCTGGGTCTCGAGGTGGCTCTGCACAAATCCGAGGCCTTGTTCTTTCATGGTCCTCGGCGCAGGCCACCCCCGGGATCCAGCTTGACAGTAGGAGGTACTCCCATCGACATCAAGCCCCGGTTGAAATACCTGGGGCTCGTACTCGATGGTCGGTGGGACTTCGGAGAGCATTTCCGAAGTCTGCGCCCCAAACTGTTGGTGTCAGCTAACGCGCTGATGCGGCTGCTGCCCAACTTGAGGGGCCCAGAGGACTCCTGCAGGAGACTCTACGCGGGTGTCGTGCGGTCCATGGCCCTGTACGGGTGCCCCGTGTGGGCGGACGCCCTGCGGGCCAGGTTCGTGCAACTGCTGCATGCGCCGCAGCAGACGATGGCCTGCAGGGCCATTAGGGGGTACCGCACGATATCCTTTGAAGCGGCGAGTCTCCTAGCCGGATCGCCACCGTGGATCCTGGAAGCGAGATCCCTTGCGGCACTGTATCGGTTCCGTAAGGAGGCGCGGGAGCGGGGATACGATCCCGAGCCCGAAGACATTCGGGCCGAGAGGTCCCGGCTCCACGGGATCATGGTGGCGGAGTGGGAGCGAAGACTTGAGCAACGACGCGCAGGGCATGCCGTCATAGAGGCGGTACGGCCCATCATGGGGGAATGGCTCGAGAGGCCACATGGCAGCCTCTCGTATCGACTGACGCAGATTATCACCGGGCACGGGTGCTTCGGGAGATATCTGTGTCGGATCGAAAAGGAGCCAACGTCCGAGTGCCATCACTGCGACGCGAGCGAGGACACGGGGCTGCACACGCTCACCGAGTGCCCGGCATGGGCTGAACCGAGGCGGGAGCTAGTGGCGGCCCTGGGAGTGAGAGTTCTCACCCTCGCCACCCTGCTCACAGCAATGGTCCGCTGCGCGGACGCGTGGGCGGCCGGCGTCTCCTTCAGCGAGCAGGTAATGGTCGTGAAGGAGACGGCGGAGCGGGAGAGGCGGCGCGAGCGAGAAAGACTCGCGGATCGCGCCGCCCGCGCGCGCAGGCAACTCGGGCGTCGGAGGGCACTGACTGACCTCCGTCCCCCATGAGCGCGGGCCTGGGGGTGACGGGTGGAGCCGCCTGTCACCCCAGCAGAAGCAGGCCACGGCGGCGGCGCGCTGAATTGGGCGAGTTGGGGACACCGTTGTACCCCCTCCTGAGGAGGGCCAGACCGTAAGGGATGGCCCTGGGTCAGCTGGGGTGCGAGGGATATGTCTTTGACAACCTCACCTCCGGCCTAGCACCAAGACCAACAGTCGGCGTGCGGTTTTAGTCGGTTCGAGTCCGACATAACCTCCCCTTCCGGTTCCGGCAGGGGGGGTATCCGAGGGGATTTCCGCACGAAAAAAAAAAAAAAAAAAAAAAAAAAAGTAGTAGAAAGCGGTTATTTTAATATTACAAACAGACACTCCAATTTTATTTATTTGTATAGATGGTAAAAGAGCGGTAAAAATTGCGTCGGTTCTTATATATTTTATTTATTTTTAATTATTCATCCAACATATAATTGTAACATTAGTAACTGATTTGACTATAAAATTTTATGACGTCATAAATCTTTATTCATACAAGCTACCTTATAACTTATCGTTTTGACATTTAGTAAAAAGTAACTAATTTGACTAATTAGTAGAATACCCAATTCAAATATAAATATTGACATTAGCTTACTGACACAAAATGTGTTTTGCACGCCGTTTTATACGATAATTTTTTTTAGTAAAGATATATATATATACACTGACGGACTCATAAACTGCATCAAAGTAATAGACGACTTTGAAATAAATATTTTAACCAAGTATGCATACTTTCTATACAGATTTAAATTGAAACCTCTAGATTGGTTCGTGAACTTTAAAACAGCGTAGGGTCATATCTTTAAGTTTAAGTTTATGTACTGGAAAGGACCTTAAGACTTTTTTTGAAGAAAAAACAGAAATTTAAGAAAAATTGGTTTAATTAAAAAATTGGTTTTAACAATAGACACAAACTTTATGCAAGGGTTTATTTGTGTTTTAATAAGGTGTATTACCCCCACGTGCCCTTATTACGGATTCTAATCGGTTCCGCATAGATTTTATAAGGGTTTTTAAAAGATCTTGCGGAATATTGTCCCATTCTTCTGAAAGTGCTGTTCTTAGTGCTGCCACTGTCGTGGGCGAAGGGTTTCTCGCATATACAGCTCTTTTTAAATTGTCCCAAACATGCTCGATGGGATTAAGATCCGGGCTGCGTGCTGGCCAATTCATTGTACGTATCCCAACCTCTTCGCAATAATGTTGAACTTGTGCAGCTGCATGCGGCCGGGCATTATCCTGCATTAAAGTAAAATTTTCGCCTATGAATCCCATGTAAGGCACCATGTGATCTTCTAATATCTCTGTTATGTAGCGATGTGCTGTCAAACCCCCTCTATTACCGTTTTGACGGACCATGTCTATGAACACAAGTTCTGTTCGCCCGTTCATCGATATGCCACCCCAGACCATACATGAACCGCCTCCAAAAGGAACACGCTCCTCAATGCAACTTTGAGCATATCGCTCCCCACGTCGACGATAGACTCTTCTGCGACCATCTGCACCATATAAACATGTCCTACACTCGTCCGTGAACAATACAGAGGCCCACTGCTCTTCAGGTCCAATTCAGGTGATGACGCGCAAATCTTAAGCGAGCTTGTCTGTGAGCTGTAGACAACTTTGGACCATTTGCTGGTCTAAAAGGGGTGATATCCGCTTCCTTTAACCTTCTTCTTATTGTTCGTGTACACACGTTTACTCCACGCACTTCATTAAGCTCGGTTTTGATGTTAACTGACGTGAGGAAACGATTTCGCAGGGAAGTTATAACAATAAATCGGTCATCACGACCTGTGGTTGCTCGAGTTCTGCCTGTACCACGTCTCCTCCTGTAAGAACCTGTCTCTACAAACCTTCTGTATATTCTAGAAACCGTAGACTGGTTTAAATTTAAATTTCTACCAATCGTTCGTTGATCCAAGCCCTCCCGCACCAATGCTACAATTTGTGCCGCTTGTTCGGACGAAGTATCCATATTATGGTTCAAAAACTCTCGATGTGTTAAAAAACTAACCCAACAATTATGCTGGTAACAATAATTCAATTGACAAAACAAAAAAAATCAATGAGAATCAATTTAAAACTTTGCTATAAATAACACGCAAATCTGATACTACAAGTAAATTTTCTTTTCCCGGCTATATTCATTTGTTTTACTGCCGTTCTATTTTTAAATTTAATTTTTTTTTAAGATTAAGAGCCAGTCTTTCCATATTTATATAATTTAATCTAAAAAGTTTGCATACTTCTTATAAAAATCCTTTTAGAGTAAACCTGAACTTTGATGCAGTTTATGAGTCCGTCAGTGTATATATATATATATATCGAGGGTTGGGTGTTAAAACCCGATAAGTGAAAAAAAAGCGAAATTAGTTTTATTAGCCCACTAGAATCAGAATTTTTTGCTCTTCCTAGTGATGTTTCCAGATAACCCTATTTTAGAGTGTAACATAGTAATGTACTAACCAAATAACCCAGTAAGTGCATTACTAAATAATAATTTTAGTTGAAAATACTCTAAAGCTAGTTATACTTAAACATTTCAAATTTTGTTTTACGAGAGAACCCGATAAAATGTATTTATTGGTATTGAAATCTTAAGGATAACCACGTCAATCCCACTAATACAAAAGATAAAAGCACATAATTTTGTGTAACGGGTTTTAACACGAGAAGTAATTCAATACAAAACAAAAAAATCGAAAATTAAAATCAGTAAGTATAAATGAATTAATGGGTTTTAGCTCTAGATGATTTATCATGAATACATGTAATACGAAAATATAAAATACAATAAAATATATTTATTGGCATTTTATATCTGAACTATAGCGTAAAAATAGAATGTTTGTCAACGTAAAACAAGGTAAATATTTTTTTGTTTCCTATGAAATGTATAATAGGTAAGGTTATAACCTCCGCTTATAACCGGAGAGAGTCTCACTACGCAACACCGTGTCCTTGTCATGGCCCTCCGCGTAAAACCCAAAGGTAAACGTGTTGAGCGTGGCCAAGGCAGAACCAAGTGGTGGCTGCTTGATGAAGCAGAGTTTCGTCTCAGCTATCGGTGCGCTAATATATATTATATAAGTGCGTTATAATATGCTATAAGTGCGCTAATGCTGTAGACGAACCCGTGCAAGATTGCTGGAACGAGATTCAGGCAGTTAATCTTGAGGCGGGGAAGGCAGTGCTCGGCACGCCCAAGGGTGGACGCAAGAGTGACAAGGACACCTGGTGGTTGAACGACACAGTCCAGAAGGAGATCAGGGTGAAGAAAGCCCTCTTTAGAAAGTAGCAAGCGTCCAAATCTCCCGAAGACTGCGAGAAGTACAAAAGCGAACGAATAATAATAAACGTTAATAATGAACGCGCCACTAGGAGAGCCATAGCCAGGGTCAGACGAGACCACTTGCAACCGCTATACATCAAGTTGGAATCGTTAGAGGGACAAAAGCTCATCTATAAGTTGGCGCGCTCCAGGGTTGAAGCGGCGCAGGCTATAACCTAGTGCCGCTGCATCAAAGGCCCTGGGGACAATCTGTTGTACGAGAAAGTCGCGGTGAAGGAGAGATGGCGCTCATAGTTCCACGAGCTGCTGAATAAGCAGCATCAAGAGGTGCAGCCACCAGAACTCCCTCCAAATCAAGGACTAGTGCCGCCGATAACGCTTGCAGAAGTCCAGACTGTCATTCGTCGCATGAAAGAAAAAGAAAAGAAAGAAAGAGGGGCCCGTGATGTGGGCATCCTCGCTAACCTTTATAAACGTGTCCTCCTCACCGGTAAAATCCCAAACCAGTGGAGGCTGAGTGTAATTACGCCAGTCTTTAAGGGCGGTCTTCGGTGAAGGAGTGTGGTAGTTACCGAGGTATAAAGATAATGTCCACCATGAAAGACCATGAAGCTTTACGAGCGGATAATCGATTCCCGGATCCAACAGAAGAGTACCCTCTCGGAGTGTCAGTATGGGTTCCGCTCCGTACACGGGACTATGGATCCGGCGTTCGCCCTAAGGATCGTCGCGGAGAGATACAGGGCGAGGAACACGCCCCTGCACTTTCTATTCCTAGACATGCAGAAAGCCTTCGACTGTGTGCCTCGCGCGATGATCTTGTGGGCATTGAGGTCCAAAGGAGTCCCAGAGGCTTACATCGACACCATCCGAGACTTTACCGAGATTTCGGTTCCGTGCTTTGGACCGCTGTTGGCGACACAAAAACCTTCCCCACCATCGTCGGGGTACACCAAGGATCCGTAGTTAGTCCCATACCTGTTCAGCTTGGTATTAGACGTTTTGTCGGACAGCATCGGAGACTCACATGAGCAGCCTCCGTGGTTGCTTATGTATGCTGATGACACTGCGCTGATGGACGCAGATAGGAACAGATTGGTTTGACGTGTGAAAGTGTGGAAGGAGGCACTTGAGAACGGCGCCGGTCTGAAGCTTAATGTGGCGAAGACTGAATATTTGGCGTTAAACTCCACAGATCCCATACGCATAGGCGATCACTTGGTCGAGCGCACGGATCAGGTTAAGTACCTGGGATCTGTACTTCACGTTTCTGGTGACATCGACTACGACGTCAAGGCACGTATTGCTGCCGCGTGGGCTAAGTGGCGGGAAATGACTGGCGTCACATGCGATGCTAAAATGCCATTTAGGCTGAAGGGGCAGGTCTATAAAACGAGAGAGAAACACCTCCGCTGGTGCGGCACCGTCGTGCGGCAACCGCCCAGCTACGTGGGTAACAAATGCCTGGCAATGGCGCCCCCACCGGGTTCAGGTAGAAGGGGTAGGCCCAAAAAGTGCTGGCTTGGCTTCGTGGAGGGTGACATACGTGCAAACGATCTCACTACCTTGGACGCCCAAGATCGTGCGAAGTAGAGGAGGAAGAGCCGGAAGGCGGACCCTGACCTCCGAGGGCACCGTGGCCTCGAATGCAATCAGGACTAACGTCTTTATGTGGATGATGATGATGAGACATTTTTAGTACTACTCAAAACACACCTAAAACGAGGGTAAAGCGATTTTCAACCAACGTGCAACTATCAGAACAGCTGGAGCAATTATACCAAAAATAGATACTGATCAGTATTGTCAAAAAAAAAAAGATCTAGGAACGATGTGCAAAAAAGAAATCATTCCCGAGGAATTTCATGGGTGGATCCACAGCCTGAAAACATATCTGAATCTAAAAGCGACAGTAATTACCTATAATAAAAGGAGTATCGTGATTCACTTGATTTTTGTTCAAATAATAAAGCTAATAATTAATAGAAACATAATTTTAATTTTCGGATAAAACCCAATAAGTCAGCCCCCTAATTTACTAATTACAATTTTATGCAAAAGTTTATTATTAAACATGACAAAAATCATAAAATATAGTATTATGGATATATAATTTTGCTAAATTACTAAGTAATTTGCATCAATTTATTATATTTACCTATTTTTTATTGCCAGCAAACTTTAACATCGATTATCTCGAAAGTTAATTTTTCGCACTTAACGGGTTTGAACACTCAACCCTCGATATATATATATATACGGTATATGGTCTAAGAGTAGATTTCTACTTAGTAAATAGTATAAAAACAAACCGATATTCACAGATGGGCGTGTCGCTATACCGACGTGACCTACACAACATATCGCTGAAACTGAGAGCAGCCAACGAGATCAAGCAATACTGCATCAAGCAAGTGTTCCCGTTCACCAGCGAGAGTAAGATGATGGGCATCATTATACAAGTAAGTTTGTCATTGTAATTTAGTATTACATAACATAACATAAACTCACGCCTGTATTCCCCGAAGGGGTAGGCAGAGGTGCTAGCACCCACATTTCGCCAGTTTATGTTTAGGTCCCAATGTAATAGGTGGCGAGCCTATTGCCATTAACCGGGCACTTATAAACCTGCGATAGCTAACTACACTTCGAAAAGCATCCAAAAGTCATTGGTGTGTGCCATGGTAAACCTGGAATCGAACCCGAGACTTCGTCTCAACAGTCCATTACCCATACCAATAGGCTACCGCAGATTGTAGATTAGTATTAATAAGTGGGTATTTGGGACCGGATTATGACTTTCGGGGTTTGGTCAACCCTATCTACTGATTGACGGACGACGCTCTGCTATAGGCTTCTACTCTTGGTTGGGAGATCCAATTGACAGCCTCTGTGGCGTGGCGGTAGTGAACGCGACTGCTACGCAGGAGGCGCGGGTTCGATCCCCGCTCAGTGCAAATAATTGTATGCATGAATTTGGGTATTTGCATTGGTCTGGGTGTTCCTATGTATAATAAAAAAAAAGTATCTAAGTATGTTTATCCGCATTCTAGATTCCATAACACAAGCTAGTTAAGCTTAACATGGGTCCAGATAGCTTTGTGTAGAATGTTGTGGAATATTTATTATTTAAATGACAATAGTGTAAGTCCAACTAAAAGGAGGAGAAGGAATAAGGTGGACCCGGGTGTTGTATACGGTACTTTGATATATGTACCTACTCACTACTTAGCGTAGGTAGGCACAGTAAATGTTACAGGTGGCGGGTAGATTTCAATACTATATAATAAACCAGTCTGCTTTGGATCTCGGTGTTTAATTGCTGTGTCCCCGACATATCACTGGCGACGAGAAAAAAATAAAATAAAATAAATTTAAATAGTGCGTGCATACGTATCGATACGTGTTGTGTAGGTCAAATCTGTGCAAAATGCCAATCGGTAAAGTTGAACATTTTCAAATCGGTGGCAATTGGGATACTTACATACGTCGAGTGAGACAATTTATCGCGTTAAATAATATCGATGCGTCATTACACGTGGCTACACTTGTTACGTTAGTCGGGTCAGAATGTTACGATTTGATATGCGATTTGTGTGCACCCGAAGAACCGGAAAGTAAATCGTTTGACATTTTGGTAAGCTTAGTGAAAGATCACCTGGAACCCGAGAGATCAGAAATAGCAGAACGACATTTGTTTAGGCAAAGAAACCAGCAGCAAGGTGAAAGCATTCGTACCTACCTACACAGTTTGAAGCATTTGGCTAAGACGTGTAATTTTGGTGCGTCTCTGGAGGTAAACCTGCGCGACCAATTTGTGTCAGGGTTGTACAGCGAGGAAATGCGGTCTAGGCTATTTGCGGAGAAGAATGTCGATTACAAGCGTGGAGTGGAACTCGCACTCGCGCTGGAGGCAGCGGAGCGGCACGCGAGCCGGGCGGGCGCCCCGGGCGCTGCCGCGGCCGGCGTCGCTACCGCCGCGCCGCCGCGCGCGGCTGACGACGACGGCTTGCATCGTGTTGGCGGGAGCGGCGCGGGCGGCGGCCGGCGGCGCTCGGCGCCCGCGCCGGCTGGGTCGCCCGGGACGAGACCAACGTGTGGACGCTGCGGTAAGGCAGGTCACTCGGACGGCAGGTGTCGGTACAGACATTATTCGTGCGATAAGTGCGGGGTAAAGGGGCACTTGAAGGTAATGTGCGGCAAAAAGCGAGGTGACAGTGAAACGGACAAGAAATCATCTAAAGGTCAGTTTTATTTGTATTCAGAAAGTGATTCGGACACGGACGGTAATTTTTTTAGTCTTCATTCTATAAACAGTTGTGAGCAAAGCTTAAAGACAGATGATAGCCCCTATTATGTAAAGATAAAAATTGAGAATGTATTTGTAAAGTTCGAGATTGACACGGGCAGTAAAATTTCAGCTATATCAAAATCGTTTTATAATAAGATGTTCTCAAATATACCTACAATTGACAATGTTTTAAGATTTAGATCGTACACAGGCGGTGTAATTGAGACGCTTGGTTATATTGTAGTAAGCGTTTCGTACAATAACAAAAATATGAATTTAAAGTTATTTGTTATAGAAAATGGTGGGCCGCCATTATTGGGCCGTAGTTGGATTCGTAAATTAAATTTATATCCTGTCTGTGCAATAGATGCTTTGCATAATTTGGCTGTAGCAGACTCGATTCCTAAATCTTTGAGGAATGAGTTTCCCGAAGTATTTGCTGATGGTTTAGGTACATTTAAGACCAAGTTGCGCCTTTATTTGAAGGAAGATACGCCTGTGTTTGTAAAAGCACGACCGCTACCCTTAGCACTACGCGGTCGAGTCGAACGGGAACTCGATCGGTTACAGAGGGAAGATGTTATTTACAAGGTTGATAGGTCAGACTATGGAACACCCATTGTGCCCGTCGTTAAGGCTAATGGGAATATTCGCATATGCGGTGACTATAAAGTGACTATTAATCCACGTTTAAAAGATTTTCATTACCCTCTTCCCCGAATCGAGGACCTGTTCGCAGCATTAGGAGGTGGGGAACATTATACAAAACTAGATTTATCTAATGCTTTTCAACAATGTGTTTTATCAGAGGAATCACAGCCTTTAACGGCGATTACCACTCATATAGGGACATTTTTATATAAGCGCGTGCCGTACGGGATAAAATGTATTCCTGAAAACTTTCAGAAAATAATGGAAGAGACATTGAGTGGCCTACCGTTCACGGCTGTTTTTGCAGATGATATTTGTGTTAGCGGGAAATGCAAAGCCTCTCATATGGCTAATTTGAGGGCGGTCTTAAAGAGATTAAAAGATAATGGGTTGAGAGTTAATTTTAGTAAGTGTGATTTTTTTAAGGAATCTGTTACGTATTTAGGGTATAAAATAGACAAACACGGCTTGCACACTGATGAAAAGAAAGTTCAAGCTATCGTTGCAGCACCGTCACCGACTAATATTTCTCAATTACGAAGTTTCTTAGGACTTGTAAATTTTTACTCCAAATTTTTTGTTAATATTAGCGTCGTTTTAAAACCCTTATATAATTTATTAAAAAAAAACGTTAAGTGGCTGTGGGATGACGATACCGAACAAGCGTTCGTCGCGATTAAAAAGATGTTAAGTAGATCTCCGATGCTCGCGCACTATAATCCGTCTGTCACACTTATATTATCGGTGGATAGCAGCCCGTATGGTATAGGCGCGGTCCTAACGCAACCGCACGCGGATGGCGTCGAGCGAGCCGTGAGTTGTGCCTCTCGCACTCTCACCGCGGCCGAGACAAATTATTCACAGCTAGATAAAGAAGCTTTGGCCATTGTATTCGGGGTGACGAAACACCACCAATACCTATACGGCAGGCGATTTGTTTTACGTAGTGATCATAGAGCACTGAGTTACATATTTGGTAAAAATAAAGGTATACCTGTGACGGCCGCGAGTCGCCTTCAAAGATATGCAATCAAGTTAGCTGCATACGACTTCGACATTGAGTACGTTAGATCAGAAAACAATAGTTATGCGGATGCACTATCTCGGTTACCTCTGAACTCGGGTAATGATCGAGCGAGAGGTAATAGAAAAGAGTGCAGTTACTTAAATTTTATACAGGAGGACTTACCACTCAGTTTTAAAGAAATTAAATCTGAAGTGTCCAAAGATCCCTTGTTAAATAAAGTAATAGGCTACGTAAAGTTCGGGTGGCCGACGAGCGTTCAGGACGCATCGGAGAACCCCTATTTTAATAGAAAGGACTCTTTGCATTTAGATCAAGGCTGTTTGGTATGGGGCTATCGTATCGTAATCCCTAAGTCATTAAGAGCAGGGTTACTAAAAGAATTACATGACGGTCATCCTGGCATTGTCAAGATGAAACAAATAGCTCGGAACTACGTTTGGTGGGAGTCGTTAGACGCCGACATCGAACGCGTTTGTGCCGAGTGCGCTGCCTGCCGGTCGCAGCGCGCGCTCCCGGCGCCGGCGCCGCCACACTCGTGGCCATGGCCGACCGAGCCATGGTCCCGCTTGAACGTAGACTTTTTGGGCCCTCTCCATAACAAATATTATTTGGTCATCATTGATGCCCACTCAAAGTGGATTGAAGTGGACAGGATTAAATCCACATCTGCCAAAATAGTTATCAATCGTTTCAGACAAATTTTTGCGCGTTTCGGTATACCTAAACGAATCGTAAGTGACAACGGTCCCCCTTTCACTTCTTTTGAGTTGAAGCAATATTTTGAAATGAACGGTATTAAGCACTCGTTGGTAGCACCTTATCACCCCTCCAGCAATGGGGCAGCAGAGAATGCTGTGCGAACCATTAAAAGGGTTTTAAAGAAGGCCCACGTGGAGGGGGTTGATGAAGACATCGCATTAAGTAAATTTCTATTCATGTATCGGAACACTGAACATAGTAGTACGGGACGCGAGCCAGCAGTGGCGATGTTCGGTAGACGTTTGCGCGGGAGACTAGACCTACTGCGCGCCGACGTGGGTGAACGGGTCCGTGACGAACAGCTGACGCGCGAGCAACGAGACGCTGGTGCACCTTTGCGAGTGTTGGCACCGGGCGATCGCGCATTAATGAGAGATTACTCGAAAAATAACCAAAAGTGGTCAGATGCTGTAGTAGTCAATCGCACGGGGCCAGTGTCGTACACGGTCCAGTCTGATGGACGTCTGCATAAACGCCATATAGATCAGTTAGTAACAAAGGATCGTAGGAAGTCGCGATATTCTCTGTGTAGACGTGATAGCGTAGAAACTACCACAACTACCACAGACATGTTAGAGAGTAGACCAGGTGCGACGCCAGACGCAAAAGTTTTTGTAGACGAAACACCTGCAGTACCAAATATAAGTGTGCCAACAAGTTCTTCGCCACCTTTGGACGAAGTTAATATACAAAAGGATGTTGACGAGAACCGTATGCGTCGGAGAGCTGCTCAAGAATGTATAAGAAAGTTAAAGCTGTATTAAATAATTGTGTACCTATGAATGTTACATTGTATTCCGTTCTAGTGCCTGCTTAGCGTTTAGTCAGTGTAAGTCTATAGGTAGGTGTAAGATATATATTATATAACTTTAGAATATTGTGCACCTGTCAATGGATTTTTTGTCATATCTGTGTTTAGTTAACCTGATGTAATGTACTTGTCCTGGTGTTTATGAATAGGAGGAGGACAGTGTTGTATACGGTACTTTGATATATGTACCTACTCACTACTTAGCGTAGGTAGGCACAGTAAATGTTACAGGTGGCGGGTAGATTTCAATACTATATAATAAACCAGTCTGCTTTGGATCTCGGTGTTTAATTGCTGTGTCCCCGACATATCACCGGGGTTACGAGGTGGAAACCTCGGATGTAGTCACAATCTCTCCTTATACACAATATACTTATAAACTGATACAAATCGAATACATTCGAACTGTTACACTTCAATTTTAACATCCGACGCATAAAACGATGGGGTGTTATAAGTTTAACGCGTCTGTCTGTGGCATTATAGCTCCCGAAGGGATGAAGTGATTGCAATTTGTTTTTTTTTTTGTTTTAGAGGTGACTTATGTGCGAGTATTCTTAGACATGTTTGATGAAAATCGGTTGAGTCGTTTAAAAGCTGTGGAATGAAAATCGATGGAGCTTATTTTCCATTTTTTGGCAGCTTTTTTATATTTTCTAAGGTTTACGCGAATGTCACTCATTGAAATAAAATTACTTTTTAACGGATTCTATCGCGGTTTATTTGTTGTTGCCATGCGCTAAATAACAACAAAGAAACCGCTAGGACGTGACATTCTTTTTTTATATAGATTTTTTTGTGTGTGGAATAAAAACTATTTTCTTTCTTTCTATCAATGTTTGGAGGGTGTTTTGTGACGGGGGTTTTTAAATTTTAAATTTAAATTCGGCAGAATACAATTTGGTCCACCCCATCTCCATCCAAGCGGTGTCGTACAAGGCGACTAAGGGATAGGGCTGTTTAACATCTGATAGACATAATATACAGCCCAGACTCAGCCTCAAATGCATGCTCAAGTTAACAATAGTGCCCAGAATACAGCAATAGACTCACCTATTACGTAGGATCTAATAAAATGACTGGTGAAATGTGGGTGTGTCACCTCTACTTAACCCTCCGGGCATAAAGGCGTGATTGTATGTATGTATGTAAATTAAATTTTGTTCGTGTACAGGAGGAAATCTCGGGTGAGATCACGTACTACGTGAAGGGCGCGGACGTGGCTCTGTCGCCGCTGCTGGACTCGCAGTGGCACAGCGCCGAGTGCCGGCGCCTCGCCGCCGACGGACTGCGCACGCTCGTCATGGCCAAGCGCACGCTCAGCGAACACGAGTACGAGGCCTTCGAGGTACGTACACCACCCGGCTAGCTACGTGGCCACAGGGCGGGCAGCATCAGAAAAATGATGACTAGTAGAGTACTCAAAATAATCTTAAAACCAAAATTTCAATATTATATTGATAATTAGAGTACTCAAAAAGTTGTAAGCATCCAGAGTGGTCAAACTATCTTAGCAATCGGTCTTCCAAAAACATGTAGTAAGCAGAGTGTTTATATTCTTATACACAATCACGCTACTCAATGGTATCTAATCAAACAAAGTTTCAAAATATCTAGATTGTCATTTAATCGCATTTTACATCCCTTTTTTACTTATTTAGCCATCCTTTTCACATGATGGTCGGATGATGAGAGATAGGTGTATAAGTTAGAAAAGGATAGAAAATGGTACAACTTTTTGAGTACTCTAATTATCAATATAATATTGAAATTTTGGTTTTTGATTATTTGGTGTACTCTACTCATCAACATTTTTCTGATGCTGACTGTACATGCTTATAGATCCGCCCCGGCCGTGGTATACTTCAACCCCGTAGCACCTCTTATAAACCATATAACATGAATTATGTTTACCAGCAATTTATAATTTTCAAATAAAGTATGGAAATCTGTCGGATTTCTTGACATTTACGTGGGGTACTCAAAAAGTTTTGCGAAGGTGGAAATGTTTTTTTTATATAAGACATTGGCTACTTGTAATTATTTTGAAAACTGATTATTTAAAAGTAAAAATAACACTTGAATGAATTTTACAGCTTTAAGTATGCTAACTACACAAATCGAATACACGGGGAAAAATAAATCTTCTCGGGCGGGACTCGAACCCGCAGTTTTTCCCTTACAGGGGGAATGCCTTGACCAATTCGGCTACCGAGACACATCGGGCGTGTCTCGGATGGAGAACAGCCCTATTCCTTGGTCATCTTCTATGATGAAAAGAAGAGATTGAGTGTCACTATTTGACTCAAAGTTTGCCGTTGGTTCCCGGTGGAGTAGAATAGGACACAGCTCTTTCTGTGGGTGTCGTAAAAGGTGACTAATGGGTAGGGATGTTCTCCATCATACAGCAAACATACAGCCCAAGACAAAAGGCCCGCTAGACGGAAATACGCAGTTTTTCCCTTACAGGGGGAATGCCTTGACCAATTCGGCTACCGAGACACATCGGGCGTGTCTCGGATGGAGAACAGCCCTATTCCTTGGTCATCTTCTATGATGAAAAGAAGAGATTGAGTGTCACTATTTGACTCAAAGTTTGCCGTTGGTTCCCGGTGGAGTAGAATAGGACACAGCTCTTTCTGTGGGTGTCGTAAAAGGTGACTAATGGGTAGGGATGTTCTCCATCATACAGCAAACATACAGCCCAAGACAAAAGGCCCGCTAGACGGAAATACGCTCACCCCCTATTACGTCGTAGGACCGACAATCATAATTGGAGAAACGTTGGTGCTAATACACGTCTGCCTACCCCTTTTCAGACGTCAGTATATGAATGTATGGATGGGTCTACCCCATCACCAAGACCATGGAAACCTCAAGGTCACCCGAACTCCATCTGACACTTTATTCCTCCAGATATATCTTCAGATGTTAGGCTCTCATAGGCTACTATTGAACTTCCTTCAGTTAGTTTTTCTTTATTTATTTTTTGTTACTTCTGTCACTCTTTTCTTTGTTTGGTGTTTTTGGCCTTACGCGGACGACTGCCGTCCGACTCCACAATCCCCGAAGGGGAAGCCTCCGTCAGAGGTTAATTAATCCGTCGCGGAGCAGGTGCATCAGCTTACGGGTTAGTTATGGGCCCCGAAAGTCTTGTGATGCCCCGGATGTACCAGAATGATGCAATGGTGATATTTTTTATTGTCCTAAGCTGAATGACATTTGCCGGATATAGGCTCCCAATAAGTTTATCTAACTGACGCGGGTTACTAAAATATGGTCTCCTGAATTTAGTAAGACGGAGCATTGTTTTCTTGTGGGTAGATATCTACTTGATTTGTTTTAGATGTAGCTTACAATTATTATTAAGTTCCTAGTTGTAAGGTGGTATGTACCGATGTAAAATATTTAAGTGAATAAATTTATCTTATCTTATCTATTTCCTTATTATCTGCTTGTCTCGTCCAACAGACTGAGTACAAAGAAGCCCGTCTGTCTCTGACGAATCGCAACGAACGTACCGCGGCCGCGTTGTCCAAACTACAGCACGGACTTACTCTACTGGCGGTGACAGGCGTCGAAGATAGGCTGGCAGACGATGTGCCTAGAACGCTTGGTATGCTCAGGACTGCTGGAATCAAGGTAAGGGAATGCGGCCATGGGCTCATTTTAGTAAGTACAAGGAGATTTTCCGAAAAAAATAATTTAGGCACAGTTTCTATAGCAAAATCATCTGGGAGTATTAATTTGGTGAAAGAAAAAAAATATTTTTTTAAAACCCCTATACATTTTTCCTTTCACCTGAACATTATTTAAATTTAAAAAAAAAATTCTCTCGCCAAATTAATACTCCCAGATGATTTTGCTATCGAAACTGCCCAAATTCTATTCTTCGGAAACGACTATAAAATCACGGTGTATATCGATAAATCAAGTAGCAAAATTAGGATATAAAATATACTTCTGCTTATCCCTTGTATAAAGGTGGTAGTCATAAATTTATTACGACGGAACACAATATAAAACTTTGTATTCATCAGTTAGTTTTGAAACATTGTTGCAATCGCAAAGCAAATAGCGAGAGGAGGTGGCCTAAGTAATCGTGTACTGTGGCTCTCGAGCCTACTCTGATGTCACCGCTGTCCCCCCTCCCGAGGACGGCTAGACCGTAAGGGATGGCTCTGGGTCAGCTGGGGTACGAGGGATATGTCGATGACAACCTCACCTCCGGCCTAGCACCACGACCCACAGTCGGCGTGCGGTTTTAGTCGTTTCGACTCCGACATAACCTCCCCTTCCGTCTCCGGCAGGGGGGTATCCGTGGGGATTCCCGCACGAAAAAAAAAGACGTTACCTACCGATAGATGCTGACATTCTATGCTCTTTTAGCTTCAGTGCAGTATTGCAACCGTAGTGCAAATACACATTATTTTTGGAGACACTGAAGCTAAGAGAGCCGAGCGCAGGACGAAAGCTAATAGTACATTGACTAACACCACGACTACTGCAACGATATAATACACAGTGGCTTATACCGCCTTCTCTCTGTATTTGCTCTGCGGTTGCAATACTTACTTTTGACGCTCCGTTTAAGATCATCTACTTATAATATTGACTTTACATTAACTACGTATTACTTGAACCATATATCTTGGAACCTAAAATATGCTCTCCACGTTTCTGCTGCAGTGGACGAGCTCAAATTCACCAGGGCCAGGGCCTTTAATATGTCGCGATTTAGGTGCAAGATAAATGGCCCGAGTATAGTACATTGAGTAAGATCCCACCTACTGCGACGATGTCATCGCTTATACCGCCTCCTCTCTGTATTTGAGCTGCGGTTGCAATACTTACTTTTGGCACTCCGTTTAAAAAAGAAGAAAGAAGAAAAAAGAAAGTAAAGTATTTTATTTAAGAAACGCACAATGTACATAGGCTGAAGGTAGGTCTTATTCTATCTAACAATACATTCATATTCACGTACAATGGCTCAAGAATGGAGGCTAAGTGCGAAAAAAAGAGTCCCCTATCCTAATTCATTCATGCACATCGTGCGAACTCAAATATGGTCACCATCTCAGCATGAATGTAGCGCACACACCATTGAGTACAATGGGTATGTATGCGCGGCGCTGGTTTTCAGACGGTGCCGCTAGGGGCTCTGTAGTCACACAAACAACAAAATTGTTAATCTAACTAAACCAAAAGTAATAGTAGATTATTGCATCGAGCACAAAGTAATTTATTATTGCACCGAGTGCCTGATTGCCAGATGCACGAGGGCAATATAAATTACTTAAGACGAGGTGCATAATCTGCTTTTCTTTCAAAACTATTACCTATACGAATAGTAGATAAAAGAAACTTACACTTTATCGTTTCCAAAAATATTGTCAAGCAAAATTAACAAAGTTCCCGCCAAATCACTTTTTAAATTTCTTTCATTTTTAAATCGAGAGTTAGCAGCAATCATTTTTTAAATTTGGAACAAGTAGAATAGAAACGAATAATACCTACGTACGTAAAAAAAGTATTAATATCGTCTGGCTGAATAGAGCTAATCCATTAAGATTGGCATCTTTTGGTGCGATTAAAAAATAAACTGTGCAATAATGAAATTTCATACATTTTTATTGCTGTAGAGCATTAAAGACTCGCTTTGTACTGAGTTTTTAGTGTGATTGTGATGAAATTAAAGCATGGTTGGAAGAAAAAAACATTATGACATCTACTTCTACCGTTGACTATACACGTATCACCGCACCTGTGAACAGATCTGGATGCTGACGGGAGACAAGCTCGAGACAGCGCTGTGCATCGCTCGCTCCCTACAGCTGGGCGGAGGCGGCGGCTGGCACACCGCCGGCGAGTGCAGCACGCGGCAGCACGCCTACCAGCTGCTGCAGACGCTGCACGACTCCGAGGACGACATGGACCTCATCATTGAGGGAGAGACTTTAGAGGTGGGTGACCTTGCCCGGGACTTTGTCCATGTGGAATTGGAGTAAAGTTTTTTTTTGCGGAAGCGTATAAGAAATACGCTTCCGCAATTAAAGTAGTAGTAAAGTACGCCTTATGATATCATCAACGTATCGAGATCATATTCTGATGGAATGTGTTCGGAAACAGCAGCGGAGAGCAGACCTACTATGAACTAATGTAATGGATATCGGATGGTGCAATAGCGCCCTCGCAAGACCTATGTCCGATACAGCTCAAGACATGTATTTGTTGTATCATGAATTTCAAACATCTGTTTAATCTATATACATAAAATGGCTTATCCATACTAATATTATAAATGCGGAAGTAACTCTGTCTGTCTGTCTGTCTGTCTGTATGTTACGCTTTCACGCCTAAACCACTGAACCGATTTCACAAATTTGGTATAGGGGTAGATTAGACCATGAGAAAGGACATACGCTATGTTTGGTCGCGATAACCGACATCCACGCGGGCGGAGCCGCGGGCAAAAGCTAGTACTTTATATAAAATGGCTATGATGGAGCGACATAGTCATATTGTGGCTAAGCTCCGTAAATAAAGATTAAAAAACAAAAAAAATACGTATCGAGATAACGGAGCATTGCAATTGGATATTCTGCTGACTAGTCAAATTAGTTACTTTTTACTAAACATCAAAACGAAGTTAATAGGAAACTTGTGTGCAAAAATATTTAGTGACGTCATAAAATTTAATAGTCAAATCAGTTACTATTATAGGTTAGGTGGATGATTAAAAATAAATAAAAAAACTATAAAATAAGAACCGATACAATTTTTACCGCTCTTTTGCCATTCTTAATTTAATAAACTCGGTTATATAATTTATTTTAACTATAGGATAATACCCAATTATTAGAAGTCACTTCACACAGGTTCACAGAAAGCAGGTGGCCAATCGCAATGCTCCGTTCTCTCGATACGATTGCGATAAATTATCGTACTAGGGGCACAGCTAACTGCCATTGTGTTACTACTTTGTTTGTTATTTACGCATGTAATTTTGACTTAGGTCACTTTAATTACTTAAAACAATGTGACTGCTCGCAAATTTAATAGTAAATTCACGTAATTTAATACTGTGAATTTCAGTCTGCGCAATGTTAATGGCACTTCTCGTAGCCATTTAATTAACTTTTTTGTTGGAGTCAATTCTATTCGCCTTGCTTTCTACTTCTATAACTCAAAAGCTAAGTTAATATTTAGTTTCAAATGTGTTCTTCGGTTTGTTAGGCATGCCTCCGCTTCTATGAGGAGGAGTTCGTAGAGGTTCTGTGTCGGTGTAGCGGCGTGGTGGTGGCCCGCTGCACGCCTACGCAGAAGGCGCGCGTAGCGCGGCTGCTACGAGCGCGCCAGCACGTCGTAGCCGCCGTAGGCGATGGCGGGAACGACGTCGCTATGATACAAGAGGCAGATATTGGTCAGTATCACAATATGCACATAATTACTAATACGGTTAGGTAAACCCATGGAGAAGGAAATGATAGCGGAGTTGTTGCAAAGCAATCGAGTCGCGTGCCATCCAAACGTCAAATGGACTCATTCGGTAGGAACGTTATACCTATGAAGTCCTTCGACTTTTGACACCCCGCGCGTCTCCCTTCCCACCCGCATTCGGCGCGCGTTTTTATTAGTAGAAATATCAATGGGGCATTTCCGTTACTTAATCATATTCTGTCCTCCGTGGGTAAACCAAACAAAAAAATAGACCGAGCAAAAAATTAACTTTATTTATAGAGTTTGCTAAATTAAAATAAATTTCTCAGATTGTTTTTAGTGCACAATATAATATTTTTATCCATTTATATGACTTTGTTTGAGGTGATAAAGAAAACAAACAGTTTGTTTTTTATCATTTCAAACTCATTTAGTTTCAATAAATCTTTGCAATTCAATAAGTAATAAATATTCACAACTCATATAATCTCTAGTTCGTTTGGACTAGAGATTATACGAATATCGACCAATATCAGGTATCCAAACGGAAATTCGACAAATATCAGGTATCCCTTTTATGCAGTCGGATTCTGGATCAAAACTAACGATAATCTGGAAGGAATAAATAATAATTTTGTGAAAATATATAAACAAACATCATTTACACACATAACCTATTTCCACTTTCACAAACTGAAATTTACTTCAATAAAAATTTTATAGCATTTATTTTGCTAACTTTTAAATTCGAAATACATCGGGTAAAAGAATAACTCAAGTGGAACTTGAACCCACGACTTTTCCCTTACAGGGGTAATGCTCTTCCAACTGAGCTATTGAGTCACATCTGAATCACTTAAAATTTCCCTTCTCTTTATATCCGTCTTGAGTTCTTCCTCATTAGTAAGTGTAGAACTTAAATAAAATATTTTTCTTTCTTTCTTTCTTTCTTTTTCCCGATGTATTTCAAACTGAAAGTTACTATAACGTACTCCATACTATCAGGCGTGGGTATCGAGGGCGCGGAGGGCCGTGCGGCATCCCTGGCGGGTGACGTCAGCCTGCGCCAGTTCGCGGGGCTCGCTCGCCTGCTGCTAGTGCATGGAAGACGGTCGGCTATGCGCTCCGCCGCGCTGTGTTTGTTCATCGTGCACCGCGGGCTCATCGTGTCTACTATGCAGGTCTGTAGTCTATACGCACTTTTTTTTTTCTTTCGGAAATCCCCTCGTATACCTCCTCCGCCGGAGCCGGAGAGAGAGGTTATGTCGGACTCGAATCGACTAAAATCGCACGCCGTCTGTGGGTCGTCGTGCTAGGCTGGCGGTGAGGTTGTCTTTGACATATCACTCGCACCCCGGCTGACCCAGGGCCATCCCTTACGGTCTGGCCCTCCTCGGGAGAGGGAACAATGGTGTCCCCAACTCGCTCCTGGAATGGGGAGGCGCTAGGGTGCCAGGTGGCTCCACCCGTTACCCCCAGGCCCGCGCTCATGGGGGACGGAGGTCAGTCTGTGCTCTCCGATGCCTGAGTTGCCAACGCACGTGGGCAGCACGGTCAGCGAGTCTGTTTCGCTCACGCCGCCGCCGCTCCCGTGGTCTGTACGCACTATAATCATCGCCTAAGGGTCAATCCCCACTGCAAAGCCAGCGGCCAAAGATTGTTACTTGAAATGGTTGCTAGAATACTCGCGCGGCCTAACAGTAGAAAAATATACATACACACTCGAATAACCCTTTTTCTTCGGGTGAAAACAAAAATTCTCCTCTAAATACAGTCAGGTAAAAACATTGAAAGCAAATGAAATGTTATTTATTTTATCTAGATTACGCCACAGCGCATGAGCGAATCGGCATTTGACAGTGAAATACCTAAATTCGCCCGTTTAGATTTTGTATACGGCCTCAAGAAATTTTTTTTTATTATTGTACCAAAATATTTCAATCGGCAGGCGGTGTTCTCCGTGGTGTTCTACTTCTCCTCCGTGTCTCTCTACCCTGGCATCCTGATGGTCGGCTACGGAACCATATACACCATGCTGCCTGTATTCTCATTAGTAAGTCGACTCAAATGTTTCACTAGTCTTCCAACCACAGAGCAAACACAGAAAGGAGGTGGTTTAACCAACTGTGTAGGCACGCCTTGATACATCTGTGTTTAGCCTGACGTCATCGATGTAGACCTTGCCTTAATGTACTGTTGGTGTTCGTCCTGTGCACAGTTATCTTAGCCTCAGTGTCTACAATTATAATTGGGTATTATCCTATAGTTAAAATAAATGATCTAACCGAGCATATTAAAATAAGAATGGTAAAAGAGCGGTAAAAATTGCGTCGGTTCTTATTTTTATAGTTTTTATTTATTTTTAATCATCCACCCAACCTATAATAGTAACTGATTTGACTAATAAATTTTATGACGTCACTGAATCTTTTTTCATACAAGTTATCTTATAACTTATCGTTTTGACGTTAAGTAAAAAGTAAGTAATTTGACTAATCAGTAGAATACCCAATTGTACTCGATGCTAGATTACGACTCATTTTATCTGAGTACGTCCCTGTTACATTTACCGCGCGGTTACTTCAACCACGCGGTCGTGTCTGAACGATTCAATAGATATCTATGAAAATAAGTACCGTGCGGTTGCCATGCTGTTGAGAAACCGTCATCTTCGAACAGGGGCTAATACGTCACAACGTCTTACAATTCGGCTTCCATTTTCAAACTGACTCCAGTACACGAACAACTATTGTAATCGTATAGTAAGCGTATTGAGAGAACCGAGCATTGCGATTGGCCGGCTTTTCACACATACGGGCTTACAGTAGGCCGGCAGACAATCGCAATGCTCCATTCTCCATTCGACAGCCTCTGTGGCGTGGCGGTAGTGAACGCGACTGCTACGCACGAGGCGCGGGTTCGATTCCCGCTCAGTGCAAATATTTGTATGCATGAATATGGCTATTTGCATTGGTCTGGGTGTGTATTATAATATGTATGTATTTACAAAAAAAAAGTATTTAAGTAATCTAGAATGCGGTGTTTATCCGCATTCTAGATTACTTAAATACTTTTTTTCATTCCATACCACAAGCTACAAAAAGCTTACCATGGCTGCATGGGTCTAGATAGCGTTGTGTAGAATGTTGTGAAAAAAAAAATATTCCCTCCATACGCTTACTATACGATTACGAACGCCGCTGTGTAAACAGAACAAAATTTTGCGGTTTGAAATCGCGTGGTTGCCGCGCTGTTTGGAACCGCGCGGTTCCCGTCGTGTCTGAAAAGGAGCATAATGGTTCTCATCTAGTGTGAGATAGTTATACTACGTAGTAACAGTGACATAGAATGAAGTGAGTAGTTTTGCTATTGACCGGTAGATGGAAAATAAATAAATGACACGATCAAACCCCTATTTACTCTCACCTTTGCAAAGTGACGCGCGTTCTTTCATAGGGAAATCTAATTACAAAGTCTCCTCTCTGTTTGTGCTCCTTAGTGCCGACGATTATTTCCTCTTAATTTTGTATTTTTTATGACTTTAAGTGGGTGGGACCCTCGAATTTCTTCCAATCTAATCTGTAATATTTTCGAATATATAGGGAAAAATTAATCTTCTCGAGTGGGACTCCAACCCGTGATCCTTCCCTACAGGAGGAATGCCTTAACCAACTAGGCTACGGAGGCACCCGATGTGATTCAAATTTCCCTTCTATTTTATCCGTCTGTAAGGCGACAAGACTGTAATGTTTTATCTATTGTAGGTACTCGATAAAGACTTGCCGAGCGCGACGGTGCTCCGATACCCGCAGCTATATAAACAGCTGTCTAACGGCAGGCAGCTCTCGTACAAAACCTTCTACATATGGACTGGCATATCTATATATCAAGGTATGAAATTGGTTATTTTAATTCGTTTGTAATGCATATAAACACTATCTATCTATACGTCGAAATAAATCCCGGAAATATTTGATGTTATCTACATTTTTGTAGATAGATTATTTCATGTTATATGAAAGGATTTATATATATTGCTTCAACTGCTGTATCTTTTGGTTATTCGAATCTTTAGGCACGATATTTTAATACACGAACTTATAGAAATATTTAGCGCGAATAAAATTCTGGAATTTCTGATGTTCCGAATCTAAATTTCTACAGAGCTATAAGCTGATATTGATTTAGTACCTCCTAAGTACTCCTAACATAATAGTTTATCTAACAACGAAATCAAAGGCCACTATTTAAAAGTCGTTATGCCGTGTTGTTCTCGGTGGAATAGAATAGGACTTGACAGGACTAGAATAAGACTTCCTGTGGGTGTCGTAAAAGATGACTAAGGGTTAGGGCTGTTTTCCATCCGAAAGTAAACATACAGATAAAGTGCCGGTAAACGGCAATAGGCTCGCATTACGTACGCAAATCATAGTTGGCAACACGTCGTGGGGGTTAATACACCTCTGCCTACCCCTTCGGGGATTTACGGGCGGCAGCATATGTAAAGTAAAGCCAACGAAGCGAGAGAAAAAAGGTAAACAAAGTTTCAGCGGTTCCAAACATTTATCACTTCAAGCGCATTCCGGACAGGAATGAAATTGCTCATAAGATGGCGCATCTGACAGTTTAGAACCGCTGTGCTGACAGCTTTCCTGTACTACGAAACACGCAACGACAGCTGTTGCTCGGCCATTGTTGCGTACGTGTGACGTGTGCGACAAGGACAGAGACAATAATCGCTAGTTATCGCAACGCACCTCAGTAATGGTCGCTTTGCTTACCTTTTTTCTCTCGTCTCGTTGTCTTTACTTTATATATGTATTTTTAAAATCATGCTTTATTACAGGTGGAGTAATAATGTATGGCGCGCTCGTTCTGTTCGAGGACCAGTTGATCCACATCGTGGAGATCAGCTTCACGGCGCTGATCCTCACGGAGCTGATCATGGTGGCGCTGACGGTGGTCACGTGGCACTGGCTCATGGTCGGCGCCGAACTCTTCAGCCTCTCCATGTACATCGCCACGCTGCTCATATTTACTACTTATTTTGGTAAGTAGCTGTCGAATAAAATAATTATCACACTTAGACTATACAAGGTGGAAGATTTTCATGCCCTCTGGACGAAAAGTACTCGAAATACTGAAGATAGATAATTTGACTCAAAGGAAACATTCCTTTATTTTTTAAAAGAAACAAATCTGCATTCAAACATTTTCGAAAACACGCGTGACGAACCCGTTAATCAATCGAACCCACAGCCCACTAAGACCCAAAAAATAACACCTGTATTTTTATTCGATAGTGGCAATCATAAGGATCAAATCTGTCGGACTACCGCACAAAAAAAAAGGATCAAATCTGTCTAACAAACATGATAAATGAAATGAAAGGAAAGCCCAGAAAACTAAACTTCGATGGAAGTCATAAAAATACAGAATGTGATTTTTTCGGGTCACAATCTTTGAATGAATTTGCAGTCTACTGCTGGACATCACAGATATCCGATATTTATTATATTATTATATAATAAATATCGGATAATTATTATTATTGATATCCGTGCTGGATGTAGACCTCTCTCAACAGGCGCCTTGGCAGCCGGTCCCCTGCCTCACACATCCAGTCTTTTTTTATTTTTTTTTATTTAAAAGAATATTAGAACCGAAGTTACTAATATTCCCTCTAACCCCTCCAACTAAGCTAAATTGCTTGTGCTAGGAGTGGGTTCACGCCGGTAGTGTAATGGCCAGGATCGAACCCGGGACCTCTCGATCGTAAGGCCGACTCCTTAACCACTAAGCTACCGACGCTTACAGACATAGGCCGAACCATATATCTTGGACCTAAATGGCAAGTGACGAAACACTATGCTTGGTGAATTTGAGCTTATCCGCCGCAGTCCGGCAGTCGACATATAATACATAGCTTTTGCCCGCGGATCCGCCAGCGTGGATGTCGGTTCATCATCATCATCCACATAAAGACGTTAGTCCTGATTGCATCCGAGGCCACGGTGCCCTCGGAGCTCAGGGTCCGCCTTCCGGCTCTTCCTCCTCCACTTCGCACGATCTTGGGCGTCCAAGGTAGTGAGACCGTTTTCACGCATGTCACCCTCCACGACGCCAAGCCAGCACTTCTTGGGCCTACCCCTTCTACCTGGACCGGGTGGGGGCGCCATTGCCAGGCATTTGTTACCCACGTAGCTGGGCGGTTTCCGCAAGACGTGGCCGCACCAGCGGAGGCGGCTCTCTTGCATTTTATCTGCGATGTCACGGACATGAAGGCTGCCGCGGATGCGCGAGTTCCTCACGCGATCTTTACGCGTGACTCCACACATCCTCCGCAGCATTTTCATCTCCGTGACACGCAACATCTGCTTGTGTCGCTCCAACAGAGGCCACGCCTCACAGCCGTGTAAGAGGACAGGTCTAATGATCGTTTTATAGACCTGCCCCTTCAGCCTGACTGGCATTTTAGTGTCGCAAGTGACGCCAGTCATTTCCCGCCACTTAGCCCACGCGGCGGCAATACGTGCCTTGACGTCGTAGTCGATGTCACCAGAAACGTGAAGTACAGATCCCAGGTACTTAACCTGATCCGTGCGCTCGACTAAGTCATCGCCTATGCGAACGGGTGTGGGATCTGTTGAGTTTAACGCCAAGTACTCTGTCTTCGCCACATTTAGCTTCAGACCGCCGTTCTCAAGCGCCTCCTTCCACACTTTCACACGTCGCACCAATCTGTTCCTGTCTGCGTCCATCAGCGCAATGTCATCAGCATACATAAGCAACCATGGAGGCTGCTCATGTGAGTCTCTGATACTGTCCGACAAAACGTCTAACACTAAGCTGAACAGGTAGGGACTGAGTACGGATCCTTGGTGTACCCCGACGGTGATGGGGAAGGTTTTCGTGTCGCCAACAGCGGTCCGAACCACGGAACCGGAATCTTGGTACATGTCTCGGATGGTGTCGATGTAAGCCTCTGGGACTCCTTTGGACCGCAGTGCCCACCAGATCATCGCGCGAGGCACACAGTCGAAGGCCTTCTGCATGTCTAGGAATAGACAGTACAGGGGCGTGTTCCTCGCCCTGTATCTCTCCGCGACGATCCTTAGGGCGAACGCCGGATCCATAGTCCCATGTCCGGGGCGGAACCCATACTGACACTCCGAGAGGGTACTCTCCTGTCGGATCCGGGAATCGATTATCCGCTCGTAAAGCTTCATGGTGTGGGACATTATCTTTATACCTCGGTAACTAGATATTATATATAATATAGGTTATCGCGACCAAATATAGCCTATGTCCTTTCTCATGGTCTAATCTACCCCTATACCAAATTTCATCAAAATCCGTTCAGTGGTTTAGGCGTGGAAGCGTAAACATACAAACATACAGACAGAATTACTTTTGCATTTATAATAGTAGTATGGATATTGAATAGAGGTTTTGAAAATTCTATAGACGACGTCAGATGTCAGACGAAAGTGCCGTCGCGAATCTTCCGCGTCGAAATGCGATTACAATACAACTTACCCTCATACTTACGACTTCTTTAGTGATGACAGCCAGAACAGTCTCTAATATCTCATCTATCAGGGTGAATTCTCACACATTCTTCTTATCTTACAGGGTGAATTTTTCAAAAGGGATTGGATGGCCAAATCCGAAAGTTTAGCGAATGAAATTTTTTTAAAATTCAAAATCAAGGGTTCGATTCGCAGCTTATTGGCTTTTCAGATATCCATACTAATATTATAAATGCGAAAGTAACTCTGTCTGTCTGTATGTTACGCTTTCACGCCTAAACCACTGAACCGATTTTGATGAAATTTTGTATAGGGGTAGATTAGACTGTAAGAAAGCACATAGGCTATTTATTTGGGCGCGATAACCGACATCGACGCGGGCGGAGCCGCGGGCAAAGCTAGTCTAATGATAAGGTTTTAAGTTCAAAATCGGGGTCGTGACTCCTTTGAGTATTTTTTCAAAAATTCACCCTCTATAATACAAATGACTACCTAACATTGAAACTCTTCTTCCTTGTGTTACTCCCGATCGCGTCCGAAGCTTACACCTCAGTCCGGGGTGCGCTTTCTTTTTCAGTCTAACGGCGTGTTTTAAGTTAACTTTGACATTTTCCGTGAAGCGACTGCCATCTAAACTCCACAACTCATTGTCTGTATCGAAGTATTGCAGTTAGTCCAGTTGATGAACTTATTAGGGCTCCAACTACCCGCCTGAAATAGACTATGTACTACTACTATATAATATATTTGAAACTTGTCGCAGATGCCGACTTCATACGTCACTGGGACTTTTGGTGGAAGGTGATCGTTATAACGTTGGTCTCGTGCCTGCCGCTGTACATAGTCAAGCATATGCGCAGGAAGTGGAGTGCCCGCCAGTACAAAAATATACGAAAATGACTCTAGATGTAAGTAGCTTAGAATTCATATTGCAATGTGATTCTCTCTTATTGTAAGGCCTGTTGCACACTGTACGACATTCATAAAAACACCTTTGTATTGAGGGTTTATACTGAAAGATATTGTTACTCAATTGTTTTTTTTTTAAGGTTTTATTTTTGATGTTATCACTTTTTGGAGAATTATTTTTCCTTCGCTCATATTCTAAGTTTCCATATACTTATGTACGTACAAACTGACTATCACACTTTAGCCTTACCAGGAAAAAAGAGAGGTAAACGGCTACACCTAAAAAAAAATTTCAGCTTTATTGTACAAAGCGATAACTTATAATAATAATGGAATAAAAATGAAAAAAAAAAGGATACTGTAAGCATTTTAGCAACTCCAGTACAAAACAAAGACAGCTAAAATAAGTAAATTTTAATTATTTTTCCAGCAACGTAGCACATGACACTTGGAGACTATTATTTGTTACTATTATTGTTAAAATAATTGCATAATATTAATAATACTTCTGTATGCTGTGTTAAATTATTCTGTAAAAATGCTCTCAGAAATTTTAATTTTCCTGGCTAGGCGATAGTAATAAATTGATTTATTTATAATATTTAATGTGTTAATAATGTTTAAAATAGATGAGTAAAAAATCTCTCTATACATATAGTGATATAAGAAAACTTTAGTAGATATTAATAATGTTATTATTTTATTAAAAATCTTTTATTTATATTTTACATTTAGTTCTTTAAATTAGTATAGATAGGAGGAATCAAAGTATTTTATAATATAAAGTTAACATTACAGGTGTAGTTTATATTAGTATAGCAACTATGTATTATTTATCAATGGTTATGTATTACTATGGTTAATAAGCAGGAGATTGGCTGCATTTTCACGGTGTAATGTATTGTACAACATGCATAATATTACAGTGAACTCATGATGTTACTGTGAACTCATAATGTTACAATGAACTCATAGTATTACCACAGTCCAACGATATACTACATACAGTCTGTCAACGAAGCCGTCTAAAATGAAGCCAACGAAGCGAGAGAAAAAAGGTAAACAAAGTATCAGCGGTTCCAAACATTTTTATTCGAAAATGATTACGTATCACTTCAAATTCATTCCATTCCACTCATAAGATAGCGGATCTGACAGTTTAGAACCGCTGTGCTGACAGCTTTCCTGTACAAACAAAATACGCAAAGACAGCTTTCGCTCGGACATTATCGTGTACGGTGTGACATGTGCGACAAGGACATAGAAAATAATCGCTAGTTATCGCATTATAACTCAGTAATGGTCGCTTTGTTTACCTCTTTTCTCTCGTCTCGTTGGCTTTACTTTACAGACAGAGCAATCGGGCGGGGGGAGGGAAGTGGTGGGGGACTCGGCACGCCTATTTTTTACTAGCCTATACATTTTACTCGGAACTAAGGATTCAGGGTTGTCACAGTAATCACGTTTTTAATTTATATTTTTTTTTCATAACTCGTTTATTTGTTTAAATTGTTTTTTTTTTTCGTTTTATATCTTTAGCAATCCAAGATGGCGTACACGAAATTTTCACAAAATTCGATATGGGTATCGCTTCAGAGTTTTTAGGGTCGCTAATTACGAATATATCATCTATTTAGCAATCCAAGATGGCGGACCCGAAATTTTCACCAAAATCAATATGAGTATCGCTTTTCAGGTTTTAGGGGTTGCTGATTACGAATCTATCATCCATTTAGTGATCAAATATGGCGAACGTGACATTTTCACTAAAATCAATATGGGTATCGTTTTTGGGATTGCTGATTACGAATATATCATTTATTTAGCGATCAAAGATGGCGGACATGACATTTTCATTCGATTTTAGTGAAAATGTCATGCAGGGGTCGCTAATTACGAATACATCATCCATTTAGCGATCCAAGATGGCGGACTCGAAATTTGCACTAAAATCAACATTTTCACACATCGGCTAGTTATTTATATTAGCGTGAGTTGATGTACGAGTACCTTGAGAAAATACAGAGACTAAGTAAATATTGCAGAATAGATAAAAAACATGCTTAAACAACGACTGATACAAGCCGAGCTAGCAGGAACGACACGCACGGTGATAGCTAGGAGAGGCTTTCCCCAAGGAGGATACCTATCGCCCCTACTATGGTTGTTAATAGATGAGCTAGTAAACAAGATAAACAGAGAGCACATATACACACAGGTATACTCCGACGATGGTGTGCTTCTGATAACAGGCAAAGTCCTCAGGCCGTCAAGCTGAGTGCTACCACTGTTAACATGGTAAATGTTTACGATGGTGACCCTCTTTCCGAGACTTTGCCTTTAGCTTAACATCAGGCGAGGTGAAGGCAAATTGACGTGTCATGTATAAAAAAAAAAAACATAACGAACAGAGGACTCAACATAGCACTAGAATGGTGCAGGAGCAAAGGCTTGAACCTCAACCCTGGCAAAACCAAATTAGTACTCTTCACGAGGAAAAGAAAACTAGGACGAGCTGAACCGGTACGGCTAAGTGGACAGAACCTCGAAACGGTGAAAGAGGGGTAACGCTGGACAGCAAACTTACGTTCAACACTCACATAAGCAACGCATGCTCAAAAGCCAAAATGGCCATGATGCAATGCAAAAGAGCCATAGGAAGAATATTGGGAATTAAACCCGCCATAGTACTGTGGATCTATAAGGCAATAATAATGCCTAGAGTTCTACACGGTGCCCTAGCATGGTGGCATAAAGCCAGTACAGGGAGAAACAAAAAAGAACTGGATGGCGGCACTAATGACCACGGGTGCAATGAGAATAACACCCACTGCCGCGCTAGAAATAATACTGGGACTAAATCCCCTGGACCTAGAGGCAAAAAAGAAAGCAGTTGAACTATGGTTCAAACTAAGAAGCACTGGCCTATGGATGGCAAACAGCTTTGACGAAGGCCACGCTAAGATTAGCCAGGGCTACGAAGACAAACTGTCAATGATTCTCTCAAACAATGACCTAATCAAGAAGGAGAGAACATTTGACAAAAAGTACATAATACACATAGGACAGAGAGACGACTGGCAAACAAACACAGATGGCACCATCTGTTACACAGACGGCTCTAGGAAAGAATCAACAAAGCTCTCCGGCTCCGGAGTGCACATCAAATGTGAAGACGGGACGGAGTTAAACAGTTCAATACCACTGGGTAAGTTCGCAAGTGTATTTCAAGCAGAGATCTTTGCCATCATGGAGTGCGCGGATATGACAACACACCTGAACACAGGGAAGGTCACTATCTACAGCGACAGCCAAGCAGCGCTGAAGGCACTCGGCAAGGTAGAAACCTCCTCGGCAGTGGTCAAGGAGTGTAAGAAGGCGTTAGGAAAGCTGGCCAGAGCAGCCGAGTTGACGCTGGCCTGAATACCCGGCCACGAAGGCAACACGGGTAACGAGGTAGCTGTTGAACTGGCCAGGAAAGGAGCTGATGAAAACCAGGTGGGCCCTGAACCCAGGCTGCCAATTGCCCACAAAGCACTAAGGGAGTCATCAGCCGAAGCATAGTGGCAGAGACCAATAGAAGATGGAAATCATCGCCTGTCATGAGACAATCGAAAATTTTCATAAAAGGCATAGATACAAAAAGAACAAGCAACCTGACGAAACTATCCAGGAAAAACATGAGGCTTGTCATAGAAGTGATAACAGGACACTGCCGACTGAACAGGCACTTGACACTAATAGGAGTAAAGAACGATCCCAGATGTCCGGAGTGCATGAACGCCGAGGAAACCAGCCTCCACCTGCTGGCCGAATGCCCTATGTACTCGCTGAAAAGATGGGAAATCATGAGAACGGACAGACTAGATCAAGAAGACATCGGAAATCTGAAGGTGGAACAGATCGTAAGTTTTTGCAAGGAAACAGGTAGGTTCGACGAAGCGCCCTGATTGCCGGACATCCCACATCCCACCCAAGGAAATAGGGGAAATGGGTGAAATGGCCCTACGCAAGAGGGCGGATCACCCGTCCGGCCGCGGCGTCCCTTGCTGGCAATAAGTAAGTAAATATTGCAGAAAATAAATAAAAACTAAAGTGACAACCCTGACAAAACTGCAAAAGGCGGCATTTCCGCAAACGTCAAACGCTATGAACTACTGTAAGATTACTCGTTATACTGTGGTTTTACAGTGAACTTATGACAGTGGTTTTCTTTAACTTAAAATAACACAATTGAGACCCAGCATGCTTACCAGCTTAATAAAATAAAAAAGTAATCGTCATCACGACATTGTGATTTATAATCTGTTGAGATCAAATCAAATGAATTTTAGTGCATACGAGTTTACAGAATGTTGTTATTATGAAAGAGATACCTAAATCATGTCAATTGAAATATTATTTATGATACGCCATATACGCCGATGAATTGCTAATGTAATTAGAATGAAAAAATGAATAGATGATTTATTTATTGTAAAAATTATAAGTATATTAAAGTACGAATGCATCGGGAAAAATTAAATTCTCAAGTGGGACGTATTAGATAACCGATGTATTCGAATTTTAAAGTTACCATAATAAATGCTATTAAATAATCATTCAAATATTTCAAAGTATATCATAAACGAGGACATTTAAAGGAATTGTCAAGTAAGGAGTAACCGCAACGTGAGCATGTATGAAGAAAGTAGAAGAAGCGAAAAGTGTATGCTAGTCTCGTAGCAAGTGGGCATGTCTGCATCTATTTGTAATACCCAACTTAAAATATAGCTAATTGGTAGTGATTGAAAGTAAGAGCAGGTCAAAAGCACTCGAAATGTACGGGTATCATATTTGTTATAAAGGTTTAAAACTAGAAGGAAAATGTGTGTATGTATATGTGTATCCCAGAAAGAGTAGCCAGAGATGTATTGACATTTAAACTAACAGCAATAGTATAACGTAAGGCCACGGATGCGAAGGCAGCGGCGAGCGGCGCGGAAAACCAAGTAGAGAGAGAGAGAGAGAGAGAGAGAGAGAGAGAGAGAGAGAGAGAGAGAGAGAGAGAACTGCGCCGCTCGCTGCTGGCTTCGCAACAAAGGCACCAAATGGAGTACCGAGACAGTGCTGTCGGCCGAGTGCGATGAACGTGCTAAATACTCGGCGCCATGTTCACATTCAGAGAGTATAGGCCGAGTGCAGTGTCTCGCCGCTATACTCGGTGCGTGTGATCAATGCATAAGGGTTAAACCGAGCCTATTTCCGTCAACATTGTTTGTATATAATGTAATAAAGGATAAGGGAACTACGGCTATGGAACATTTGATTGAGTGGGACCATATCGAGCAGTGGGCAGCGATAATATAATGAATATAAAAATGTATAGAACCGAGAAGGTTATGTCAGCTCTTATGTTATATAGAAGTACCTGAAGTGCAAACGGTTATATCTCTTTTTTATATTAAATGCAGCCAGTCGTTCAAAGGTAACATTGCAATAAATTCAAGGCTGTGTAAACTAAATAACTAACCTCCAACGATAGTATATTATTAAATGCCCGCATTGACTAAAAACTGATCCGTAATAGTTATAAATACGAGTATTATAAATTACATTTATTTGAGATTATGTTACCAATTCTGTTGTTACAAAAAACTTGATTAGACTGGTATGTATGGGTATTCTTATCGAAGGCATGATAGAAAGCTAAAGCTCTTTTAATTTTTGTAACAACCGAATCGGCATTTATATGAATATGATTTGAAAATTTATTTTCCTAATATTTTTAATTGTGATTCGGATTCCTTATGATATTTTAGCTGTCTGTATGTGTTATGTATGATTTAACGATTGTCCTTTTCCATCTTTCACTCTTCACTCAATATTTCCTTAAATACCTTCAGATCGACATAGGAAGTCAGTACAGTACTATCCAAACCGGGGCTAAAATACCCCTCGACCCCTCTATACCCCTCTATAAACATTCTGGCCCAATGAATATTTTTTAACGACTCCTCAAAGTCTCTTTTTGTTGTAGTTGTAAGAAGGCAGCCGGTAGGCATTCTAAAACCTGATGTAACTGTACCAACCAGCTGTGCAATTGGGTATTATCCTATAGTTACAATAAATTATCTGACCGAACTTATTAAAATAAGAATACTAATACTCTTTTACCAAGAGCGGTAAAAATTGCGACGGTTCTTATTTCATAGTTTTTATAAATTTTTAATCTTCCACTGAACCTAAAATAGTAACTGATTTGACTATTAAATTTTATGACGTTACTAAATCTTTTTACAAACAAGTTACCTTAAAACTTATCGTTTTGTCGTTTAGTAAAAAGTAACTAATTTGACTAGTCAGTAGAATACCCAATTCTCTATGCATACAGCGTCTAGCACAGCGCTGCGACAGTCTTAATAGACTGTTATTGATCGGGCTGGATGACGTCACTGGAGATCGACCAATGACAATCGCCTTCAAGGCTGTGCAGCGCTGTACGCATAGAGAATTGGGTATTCTACTGACTAGTCAAATTAGATACTATTTACTAAACCTCAGAACGATAGGTTATAAGGTAACTTGTATGAAAAAGGATGCATGCTATAGAAGTGCACGGCTACCCGCATAATGTAGCTGGTATTGTAATATCCGCAGTTTTGCTGTTGCTGGTACCGCATTTTGGTATATTTATTTATGTTTCTGTAAAGATTATTTTACACATTCCGTCCACGTTTATAAGTCAAGGATGTCGCTGACATTTAATTTCGATTATTCCGATCAGGGTTGTTCTAAATGAACACACCAAATAAATAGCAAATCACAATTAACTTTTTGTGAAAACAAATTTATTTACTTATTATAAAATACGATTGTATTGGAAAATTTGGAAGGCTCCAGGTGGGGCTCGGTAGCTCAATGGTTTCAGTGGTCATTCCCCCTGTAAGGAACTGGTCGCGGGTTAAAGTCCCGTCTGAGCAAACCATTTTTTCCATTCTTAATCGATAAAAAAGTAAACTAAAGGAAAATAATTGTTATGCCGTTAATAAATAAATTGGACAGCCCTGGTTTGAATATTAAAGATTAATTTCGTCTTACGGGTTCACATACGTAAGTACAACTATTTAAAAAGATCTGACTATACTCCGTCCATTATATTATTGTATTTTAGACAGCTCACTGACAGTGGTCGGTATAACTTTGTTCTAGCGTCAACACCTGAAAATCCTAACAAAAATTAGGCGCCAATACGTCATTTTTCATTGACATCGTCATGTCAGCCAGAAAGCAATTTTAGGGATGTAGTTAGTCAATCGACTGTGTTTTTATTATAATAACTGTCACAATTGATATCGACTACAGAAAATATTTTTTTTTTCAAATATCACATAACTGGCGATTTTTAACCGATTTCTAAGCAACAATTCGGATGTTTATAATTATTTATATTTGTATGATTTTTACGGAAAAATGTTTTTTGTAACTCCGTCATTTGTAGACGGATTGTTATTATGATTAGAAAGATAATAGATTATAGTTCCACATGAAATCATTTATAACATTTTATCATAATATTTTCATATATCGATTTTTTATCGAGGTTTTTAACTTTGTCGATATTTTAAATTTTCTTGCAATCACTACGTTCATCTGTCTAAAATACAATAATATGATGGACGGGGTATAGTCTCTCATTACATAGAATTCACACATAGATACTAAAGAGGAGTTCAAAATCATAAATGCAACCACAGTTTTCAGCTCATTTTTGTTTGTTAGACGTTTTTAATACAGCCTTATTCCAAATCAAATACATAGGGAAAAAGAATCTTCTCGGGTGGGACTCGAACCCGCAGTCTTTCCCTTACAGGGGGAATGCCTGACCAATTCGGCTACAGAGACACGCCCGATGACGCCACGTCGCCCTAAAGACGTATAAGATGGGAAATTTGAATCATATCGGGCGTGTCTCGGTAGCCGAATTGGTCAGGCATTCCCCCTGTAAGGGAAAGACTGCGGGTTCGAGTCCTGCCCGAGAAGATTCTTTTTCCCTATGTATTTGATTTGTATAGTTACCATACTTAATGCTGTTAAAATTCCTTCAAGCCTTATTCCAATTGAACAAGGTACAAATTATGTTAAATGTGATATTTTGTATATATTATGTATTTTGGTTAGCGTTAGTGCATACGGTATGTTAATCTTAATATTGTGAGTATTGATCAGTAAATTAAACTAATTTATATAACCGCCCGTTGTTTTATTTTCACAGAACTATTTACGTCCATATTACCTACTCGCCGTGCAAAATCCTTCATATACCTACCTACATATTTCAACTTTTTGATATGGTCACCATCACTGAATATCGCGAAAAGTATATCAATCTCAAAACGTCAGACGTCCGAATTGTAAATTGGCTCTATCTCAAAAATATATAGGGTATATATACTGTTACGGGAGACGGGTAACGGGATTGGAAATAAACAGCTTCGTATGTGAGACCGCTTTATTTACACACCCCAACAGCCAAATCTTGAACACGACACTCACGGCGCGACTGTACCGCACGATGCACTACTGCACTTAGTCTTATTCGCGACACTCACAGCGCGACTGTACCGCACCATGCAGTAGGAGGTCACTGCGCTTACAGTTTTATTCGCGACACTCACAGCGCGACTGCACTATCACTGCACTTTACTTGCACTTCACTCTTTTCCCACTTTTCTTCCTTTTTCCTTCTTCTTCTTCTGTTCACTTTGAACTCCCAAACTTAACTGTCCTTTCACCTGGCGGCTGCCATAAACGGGGCTCCGTTTATACCCTTAATTTCGATCGTCTTTTCGATATTTATTTAATTATTTCTCTAGAATTTTCTATGATTTTTTTTTTTTTTTTTATATTTAGTCCGTCAATTGACTGCACCCCGCTAGATGGCAACAAAGCTGAAGTGCAGTCCAGAAGATACAGACCACCATTCCCGGTGCCATTGGACGTAAAATGGTGGTCCCTAACTTGACGGCCTTGATAGATGCCTTTTCACGCCCCGCTTGAAGAACCCGGGACTGTAAGAGGAGGGAAACACGTATGCGGGCAGAGCATTCCAGCTCTTTATCGTGCGGCAGAGGAAAGAGCCCCCAAACCGTTTAGTGCGAGATGGTATGGATTCCACCGTGTGTGGATGGCACCGCAGACCAGCACGTGTTGTTCTGGATAGGAAGGGAGAGGGTGGGATCAGTTGAAATAACTCCTCAGAACACTCGCCGTGGTAGAGGCGGTAGAAAACGGCCAGAGAGGCAACGTCTCTCCGCAACTGCAGAGGTTCCAAGGTGTTGGGAACCTCAGGATCACCTATGATACGAACTGCACGTCGCTGCATTCTGTCAAGAGCGTCTAACAGGTATTGCGCGGAACCATCCCAGAGATGAGAACAGTATTCCACACAAGAGCGAATCTGTGTCTTGTACAGAAGACACCGCTGCTCCGGCGTGAAAAACCGCTTCGCCCTGTTCAAGTTTGCGCGACGCTGTTTTGATGACGCTCTCGATGTAATTCTTGTTGTTCAGGTTGCAGCGAACATCCATTCCGAGCATGTCAATGTGGTCCTGTAGAGCCAGCGGTGTATTCTGGAGAGTAGGGAGAGGAAGGAAGGGGGAGGTCTTGGCTGTGAACGCGCACGCTTGTGTTTTTTTGGCATTGAACTCGACCAGATTCTCTGATCCCCATTGGGAGATGCAAGTCAGGACCCGATTTAGCTCAACGACAAGCCGCTGTCTATTTGCGTCAGTGTCAGCCCGCTTGGCCGCGGGGTGCCCGAAGTATCGCCCATGTAGAGTTCTATCATCTGCATAGCAATGCAGGATACTGCCTACTGCTAGCATATCATTTATATGCAGAAGAAAGAGAGTGGGCGATAAGACGGACCCCTGGGGCACGCCAGCATTAACCTGCATGAACTCTGAGGCCCGGTCGTCACAGAGAACTCGGATACTACGCTCATGCAGGAAGCTGGCAACCCAGTCGCATAGTCGAACAGGCAGACCATATCTATATATCTACTAGAAGAGCTTAACTATATTTTGATCTTCATTTCGTTTCTCATTTTTATTATTCTTCCAGAATGTTCTGCTAATAACTAGAAGAAATTAAATATAGAATCCTCGGTTATCTTAACCAAATAAATATATACATAAATTAGAAAAACACAAAAACCACAAATATCGTAACAGCAGGATTCGAACCGTCGACCATCGTTTTAGCAGGCCGTTGTCTAAGCCGTTCAGTCACGGCTGCTATTGACAATGAGTTCGAATTTATCGTTCCGATCTGTGACATGTTACGTCATATTCGTAACAATACTTATGCATTCTTGATGGCAGCAAAGCGGTTGTCAAATTTTTATTCATGAGTGTTGACAATTGGACATCCGCATCACGTTATCGTTATACGCTCGGTCGTATCACATTACGCGTGAAGCGTGGATAGAAGCTGCAGTGAATGCGCAGTCTCGATAATCACGCGATGAACTGCCGCGGTAATTTTCATATCCGTGACATCGCCAACAAACTGCAGTAGTGTCGCCATCAGGGGCGGATCTGATATGTACTTTAATTTAAAAATATATATATAGGTAAAGTTCTGTAATTAATATTTTGAAACGATACTTATTTTGAAAAATACGTTATATGTACTATGTTATATTATGTACAAGCAACATGCGGCCTGGGACCCGACTTCGCCCGGAATACATTCGCAAAGAGACAATATTTCAGTGGAGCAAGTACAACACCTCGGTCCTGCTGCCGTGTCATGGCTCCTAACTCTCTTCAATGACTGCATTGCTTCTGTTAGGGTCCCACGTCTCTAGAGAAAGGCCAAAGTAATCGCCATACCGAAGCCGGGGAAACCCCAAAAGTTTCAAACCAATTTCTATCCTGTGCCAAACCTTGAAACTCTTCGAGTGGGTGCTTCTTAATCGTCTAGCTAACATCATAGACCCCAAGCTGATCCCAGAGCAGGCTGGCTCCTCAACCTCACGCAAAATATCGTGAATGGCTTTGAGACACGCAAAGTAACTGGCGCAGTTTTTGTTGACTTGTCTTCAGCCTACGAGACTGTGAACATCAAACGCTTGCTCTGGAAGATGGAAAGAATCACTGGAGATCGCAAACTTGCGGCAGTCTTGAGTGAACTCCTCCGGAACCGACGCTATCAGGTGCAATTGCACTCTTAAAAATGCGGCTGGAGAGTGCTGAGGAATGGCCTACCTCAAGGTAGTGTTCTGGCTCTGTTGCTCTTCAACGTCTACACTAACGACCAACCCCTTAGCCCACGCACGACACGTTTCCTTTACGCTGACGACTTGGCTCTCACGTCACAAGGATCCTTTGAGAAGGTAGAGGAAAACCTGAATAACGCACTCGAAGAGCTAAGCCGCTACTACATCAGTGATGCCCTGAAGCCCAAACCAGCAAAAACGCAGTCGTGCGCTTTCCACCTCAGCAATGGGCTGGCAAAGCGAGAACTGAATATACAGTGGCGCGAAGTTGAAATTGAACACTGCTCACACCCCAAATACCTGGACAAATCCCTGACCTTGAAAAAGAACCGCAAGATCCTCAAACAAAAGGTCTCAGAACGCAACAACCTCTTAAAAAGGCTGACGAACACAACCTGGGGGCCGCATCGCAGGTGCTGCGAAAAACAGGGCTATCTTTGTATTATTCTGTAGGTGAATATGCGTGTCCCGTATGGGGTCGTTCTGCACATGCTGGGCTAGTGGATGTTGCTACTAGTGGTTTGAGACAACCTGTTATTGTCTCAAACCGACTCCGTAACAGATGCTGTATCCTTTACCCGGCATAGCACCTCCAAGCATACGCAGAGACGTGGCGTCATCCATGGAGAGGGGCAAGCTGGAACGGGATCAGCGACACCCCATGCACGGCCACCATCACGTGCCAAAAGGGCTGAAAAGCCGAAAGAGTTTCTGGGCATGCGTTGCACCCGCCGGTGGCGATCCCTCCCTGGCCAGGATGGACCTATGGAGAGCGCGGAGCTCGCTGCCATTCCCTTTCATTCCGCTGTCGGAGAGTTTGCCCCCTGAGCACGACCTCTTCTGGATCAGTTGAAAGTCCCTAAACAGACTTCGGGACACAGGACGGTCGAAGCAAGGAGAATCGTTCAAGGTGGGGTTTCTCAGACAGCTTTCCTAACACGATGGAGAGTAAATAATGCAAAATAAAAATAATGAAAAAAAAAAACAGAAAAAAAAGAAAACAAATTGTCCAAACTGTTTTTTTTATGCCAATGTGTTATGTACCTGGAGTACTATTAGGGGCTTTCAGCTTCAGGGGCGTTCCCCTTACACCCGGTATTATAATTAATTACGCCCTCACTAAATTTTGCGTTCACGATAGTTACGTCTTACGTCAGACCGCTAGAACCGCATGAGTTGCAATACAATGATCAGCTCGAAGCTCGTCGTTCGGGTACAGTTCGGGTGCGTGGCGGGTAGGAATTTCGTTCATTTTTTGAACGGAGTGAGAGGGGAGTTCACGCAAGGGGCGCGGTATGGATATGTGGAGAGCGTGATAGTCATAAGTAGGTAGGTATTATGCGTGTCATTCGTTAAATATGCTTGAGCTTAGATAAAATTCTTTTACTTATACTTATACATTATTTTATTTTGTTCACTTTAATTATGCATGACTGACTTATATGATATTAAGAAAATAATCAGAAGACGATCTGCCCAGGGGGGGGTCATGACCCCCATGACCCCCCCCCCCCCCTGGATCCGCGCTTGGTCGCCATCACTAGTGCGACTTCACTAAATACTAGTACCTATAGAATGCAAGGCTTGGGGCTCTTAGTCCGTTACTCCGTTCATCTTTTCTTTCATCTTATCGTTAATCCCAGTCGCATCTGAAACTTTCAGCTTGGAGTCTGGGATCCGCTTTACCAGTCTAACGGCGGATTTGGCTAAACTTCGACATTTTTTTGAAGCAATTGACATCTGACCTCCACAACCCAAAGGCGATATCGAAGCCAATGCTTCGATATCGCCTTTGGGTTAGACCGGTTGTTGGATTTTGAGGGCAGTCTCCGTAGTCTATACTCGAAAACACATACCTACCTGTATTAAAAAATTTTCTTACGTAGAGCAGACAAACCTTTTACTAAATGAAAGTTGCTATTTTGTTTTGTTGGTTTTCAGCATTCAATTTCCGACTACCCGTAAGGACTGCCATAGATGTTCGTATGGCAACCAGGACCGACGGCTTAGTCCGTTACTCCGTTCTCTAAATCTTCATCATCAATCAATTAGCCCACCGTAGTCCACTGCTGGACATAGGCCTCTCCCATTGTGCGCCATTACATCCGATCCGCCACCTTCCGCATCCAGTCTATCCGTGCCGCCTTTTTCAGGTCGTCAGTCCATCTGGCTAGGGGGTGTCCTACCTTGGGTTTGCCTTCTCTCGGTCTCCACTCTAGGACTCATCTGCTCCAACGGCTATCGGTCCTTCGACAGGTGTGGCCAGCTCATTGGCACTTGAGCTTGCTTGTTCTGCGAGCTGTGTCAGTAACTTTGGTTCTGTGTCGGATGACTTCATTTCGAATTCTATCCTTCAAAGAAACTCCAAGCATAGCTCGCTCCATAGCCCGCTGCGTGACTTTTAGGTTATGGACTAGCTCTACCGTCAGTGTCCACGTTTCGGCACCGTAAGTCATAACAGGTAGGACGCACTGGACATTGCGGTAGGGGGAGAAGAGAAGACTCGACGTAGTTTGTGAAATGCTGCCCAACCCAGTTGGATCCTTCTGGCTAGTTCTTGCTCGAAGTTGTTTTACCGAGCTGGATTACCTGGCCCAGGTACATATTACATATTTTTGCAAAACTTCGAGCGTCGCCCCTTCAATGGCAAGCGGTCTCGGTGCAACATGTTCGTTGAACATTATCTTGGTTTTATCCAAGTTTACACCGAGACCGACGCGACGTGTCGAGAAGCACCATTTAGGGTATGCAGCATTTCGCCCAGTTGTTCCAGCGACGCCGCAACTATGACAATGTCATCAGCGAACCGAAGATGTGAGATATATTCGCCGTTTATGTTGATACCTCTATGTATCGCCAATCGATACGACACCGCTGCACGGCATCCAGAACCGCAGAGGTTTCGATGGAATCGAAGGCTTTTTCGTAATCATTAAACGCCAAACTCAGCGCCTGATTGTATTCTTGAGTCTTTTCTACAATCTGCCGAACAGTATGGATGAGGTCCACGGTGCTATAGCTTTTTCGAAACTGGTTTGCTACGGTGGCTGGAACTCATCGAGTTTACCCGTTCGTGAAAACAGCTTGGCTCGACATGGCTCAGGAGTGAGATGGGCCTGTAGTTCTTCAGCAAGGTCTTGTCACTTTTTTTGAAGAATGCCCATGCCCTAGGTGTTAGCCCCTGTTGGATGACGGAATTAAAGAGACTTGCTAGCTCTTTCAGGACTGGGCCCCGCCTGCTTTCAGGAGCTCAGTAGTAATTCCGTCATCCCCAGGGCACCTGTTGTTCTTTAGTTGCCGAAGAGCGGCCTCTATCTCGCACTGCTCGATATCGGGTATCGTCGTATCGGCTCTCTAATTTGTTTGTTATATCTTTATATCAATTAATGGTCTCGTCCCGAGTTTTAAAAATCTAGGGATGTCGGTTTAGATCCTAACAAGCTATTTATTTTAAAAATTATTTTGGAAATGGGTCTTAGGCTGTTGCTTACTTTGCCTAAAGGACATGAACTGACTCTTATTTCGTTCATCTGAGTAATACTACAAAAATAACTTGGAACAATATATTCTTAAAAACCTCAAATACTTCTTACATATCCCACATGTCTTATACAATAAGATTATCTAACTAAAGAACCTACAAATTAAAAGTCTATAAATACAGATGTCAACTCAGATGAGCTGCTACCGACGTGTCTCGCGTGTCGTTGGAGTTGTGTACGAATTTCCGTCTGCTTCCGTTCCAGAAAGTGTATTGACTCTCCTAGAATGTCTAGAGATGACATGACGTGCCCACGCTAAGTCTCGCGAACTCTTAGACCTTTGGCTACGAGTCTTAGAACTAGTAGAGGTAATCGATTTACCCGAAGTACTACTACTACTTGTAGCCGACCATATTGAGTCACTATGTCGCATTTGTGGACAAAAAGTCGCATCTGAACGTGTTAGTGTGCTAGTGGAGTACATAGGCTTGGAGATTTTCCTCTCAGACCGGGCTGTTTTATTGGGCCGGTCAAGTGTCAACTGAGCAATTGTAGTTTCTATTTTTGGCGGACTTTGCGACTTAGTATCGTAAGTTTTCGTAACAGTCTTCTCTACGCAATCGTCGGTTGTCGTAGATCCAGAGTCACTGTTCTCGTTACCACTAATTATAACTGTCATTATTTTTTCGGTGTTTTCATTCAAATCGTAAACCCGCTGTGTTTTTGCAGAACTTGCAGAAGGAGTTTTAGACTTGGGAAGACGCGTTGTCTGCTGATTACTGTAACATGCTGAGGACACTATACTATGTTGCGGCGGGACAGCTGAAAATATACCTTCGTCTACCTTTGCATAGGCTACATCTGTAGGCGACTGCGGTCCGCCTGAACAACGACATGCGTTCGCTTCTCCAAACATATAGTTATAGCAAATCTGCAAAAGGCATATAGCTATCGCAGTTAAAATTACTAAAGCGACGTATAATGCTGGAGTCCAGTCCGCATTTATCTTAACGTAAGATCGAGTAAGCATTTTCCAAGGTTTCCATTTATTTTGTGCAGCATTGTGGTATTCGAAAAGATTGCGTCTAGATAAACCTTTTCCATAGGTTTGAACCGCAGCGGCTATTCTTAGGACCCCACTGTATGCCGCGTATAGCTTTTCATCAACCAAATGTGGCGCCACGTCACGTTTCATCCAGTGCCATAGATCATTATTAAAATTAATGAAATCTGCATGCCGGCAAGTTTCTGGTGAACTATTTAATATGCACCTAGCGACCGTAGTATAATATTTTAAAAGAATGTTTTCCGAAGCGGGAGATGTTAAACTTACTAGACTGCGCCTTTTAAATGGCAATGCCACAGAAGATGGCTGGTAATCATCATCCATTTTTGGACTTGGCAAGTAAATACAGTCATTAGCATCTCTTTTAGTAATTATATTAGCACAAGGGTCTAAAAGATTCGCAGTACCTATTGCAATTTTAGCAACAGTTAAGTTTGTCCACTGAGGCAGTTGCGGGGGTGGTTTCCAACCTACCCCACGTGTGTTCATTAAAATTTTTATTTGTTCAAAAAAGTTATGAGCTTGTTTAGCGCTCCTGTATGGAATATAGCCCGCATAGTAAGCAAATCTAACAGTGGGTAAAATTTCAGCATTCATATGTGCACCGATAGTGTCAGATAATGCATCCTTCAGAATTCCTGCAGTACGAGCATCAACGTTTTTTTGTACAATTATCAATGCATTTCTAAAATATCTAAGGGTCTTTTTTATGTATTTACTGTCAACTTCCTCCGGTTGCACGGTGGGTGGTATTACTTTTTCGAATTCCTTGCGAGCCTGCAACTTCGCAATGTCTTCCACGTGCCAGCAAGCCAAATTAATATTAGCTCTACTAAATATTGCACTGCCTGCATTTGTACTCGTAACGTACGTTACTTTACAAAATATTAGAACCACCATAAAAAATAACATTGAATTGAAAATTTATGTGTAACATGTTCGTTTACTTTATGACAATAGGTGTCATAGATTAAGTCCTTCCTTGCAAAGAGAATACAATACTACGTCTTCGTTGTCTTCTGTCTTCCTGCATGGAGAATATCACGTATCAAACCTATATGCCATCTTGTTACAAAGATTATCTAGGACTAGCCGACCCGCCCCGGCTTCGCTCGGGGCATAGGTACTTCATACCTTTTTAAGCCATACGTACCCGTAAACAAAAATAGTTCATGGGAATTTGTCGAATTTGTTGACGTTTATGATTACTACCCTACTCCCTTGAGTACGCAGAAGTAGATTTCTTAGGTGATTAGCAGTAGTTATATTATACTTAGACCTATTAAACTATATATAGTATTTCCACAGTCTAACGATTCATACTACATACAGTCTGTCAACGAAGCCGTCTAGACAGAGCAATCGTGCGGGGGGAGGGCAGTGGTGGGGGACGGGGTATTACCCGGTACACCCATACATTTTACCCGGTGCTAAGGATTCAGGGCTGTCTCATTTTGTAATCACACTAACCATGTGATTGTTTTTTTCATGACTCGTTTTGTTTGTTATAATTGTTTTTTTTTTTCGTTTTCTATATTTAGCTATCCAAGATGGCGGACTCGTAATTTTCACCAAAATCGATATGGACATCGCTTTCATGGTTTTTGGGGTCGCTGATTGCGAATATAACATCCATTTGGTGATCCAAGATGGCGGACTCGAAATTTTCACCAAAATCGATATGGACATCGCTTTCGGGGTTTTTTGCTGATTGCGAATATAACATCAATATAGCGATCCAAGATGGCGGACTCGAATATCGTTTTCAAGGTTTTCGGAGTTGCTGATTACGAATATATTATTCATGTAGCAATCCAAGATGACTGGATGGATGATACATTCGTAATTAGCAACCCCGAAAACCTCGAAAACGATGCTCATGTTGACTTTGTGGGAAATTTCAAGTCCACCATCTTGGATCGCTAAATAAATTTTATTATTCGTAATTAGTCACCCCGAAAACCTCGATTTTTTTTTAAATCTCAAGTCCACCATCTTTGATCGTCGGTAAAATGGTCGTCAATCCCGATATCAGACAATTGCCGGTAGGCAATCATATGATGGGAAACTGTCGACTCCCAACTGATCGTGTGTAGCCGCAAAACTGACAGCAGGGATTGTCAGCAGGCCAAAATCGCTTTCATGTGTGGGCGCTGTCAACCTAGGATTGCAGGCCGCCCGATACGATTTGAAACTGCAGGCGAACTGATCGTGGATAGGCTCCTTAAGAATGTATCATCAATTTAGCGATCCCGGCGATTAGCGAAATTCGAACTCGAATACGAATCCGAATCCAACCCTGAACCCAAACCCGAACCCGAACCCGAACCTCGAAACCGAGACCGAAATCGAAATCGAAATCGAAACCAAAACCGAAATCCAAAAACTCAGACTTAAAATATTACGTTTGCTTGATCATAATTGGTTGAGTAGAACCGGAGATATAACCAAAAGTCGCAATAGCCGACATACATGCGAGTGGAGCCGCGGGCATCAGCTAGTAATTTATATTAGTGTAAGATGATGTGCCATGACAGAACAAAGAGAACAAATAGGGGTTATAATTATATAGAATATTACAGAAATATAAATTATAAATAAAAACTGAAGTGACAACCCTGACAAAACTGCAAAAGGTGGCATTTCCGCAAACATCAAACGCGATGAACTTACTGTAAGAACTCTGAAATCGGTTGAAAACACTTAAAGTAAACTTAAATTTGCACTTACAAAATGTCAATTTAAAAAGAAATATTAAAGACTAATTAATTACAGTATTATATCTAAATTTACAATATGTACAAAAATAAGAAAAAAAAGCAGGGTTGGAAGAGACTGTAACTTTAGGCATCGTAGAATTCCTCCCCATCGACCTCTACCGGTACCGTGCCCAAAAGGCTGGCAGCGTTACCCCGCTGAATAGCGATAGCAATTCTTTGAGCGAGGTAAAGGCCAGCCCTATGGTCACGGGAAGAGTCAATTAGACGCTTCGCTATCTCTTTGAATAGCGCGCGCGCACTTGGACCCCACGGACCCAACGTTTCGACTCCAAACTTAAATATATAATCAAGACTCAAATATATAATTATCAGTTAAAGTGAGAGTCTCCGCTGATGCAGCAGCAGCGCATGCACAGTCCATCGTACTTGGAAGATGGGAAGGCGCCAGAGTGTCGACACACGTTGCATCCCACACCAAAGGCCTGCTCATCTTCCAAGGCATCAACGACATACCGTCCGGCCTCTTGCCATCGTCGCGCGCCAAGCCAACAGGTTCAAGTATAGCTGGCACGCCGGCGGTGACAAGAGCCCGACGGATAATGCCTTTAATATTGGCATGACGAGACATGCGGCCTGCGCTCCTGCTACAAGATAATCCGTGATGTCCAAGGCAATCGACTGCTTCTCCACATGGACTTCGATGCGGAGAAACGCACGGTGCACCCAAACGTAAACAAGTCGCGATGAGGTCGGTTGTGTCGTCCAACATTGTACCAATGTTGGGCGAAGGAAGTGCCTGGAGCCAAACACCAGATTCCCATTTCCCCACAGCCAAAAGGCGAGCACGCTCTGTAGCACTGGTAGCTGTAGTTATTAAAAGATTTTTAACACCAACACAGAGCGGCTCATCCCATTGCCTTTGAGAAGATGGGTTGGTGGGCATGGCGACATTTGGACAAGCCATTTTCCAAGCATTTAAGCTGTGCATTTAATGCTTCGGCCTTACCTGGCACATCCGCACTAACCAGTGAAGGAGATAGAATTTTCCTGACTAATTCTTCAGTGCCATAGACCGAGGACAGAAATGCTGGCATACTTACAACTGCAATGTTGCAAACGCCGAGGCCGCCGAGGCGCACTGCAAGGGACGCCTGAAGCCACACTCGGTCGTTCAAATTTATATTTAAAATTTTGCATAGGGTGTCTTGCAACATCCTATCCACACGACCTAAAAAAAGACAAACATTTAAAAAGTTGAGTTGAACGCAGAGCATGTGAAATTTTGGTACGAAAAGACAAAACCGAATAATGGTGAAGGCTGAATGAATATTAATTTGGAATAGTAGTCGGTCCGAAACTTCACAAAAATTTTGTATTGTATTATTAAGTAAACTTTAGATATAGGTACTTAACTTACCTTTTCTTGCATCTAAAACTGCTACCTAACAATGTTTATCCCTACAATATTAATGGTGGAATTCCCCAAAATTGATAAAAATCCAAACTTCTAATCCAATTTGCATTTTTTCTTGTCAAAATACTCTGTGGCTCGTGTTACTGTACTGTTACTGGCAAGTGGCAACATTAAAACAAACGTCAAAAATGTCAAAATTGCGTCAAAAAGTCGCGGGTTTTGCGTGCTAAACTAATAAATTTTCACCGATTTTTGAAAATAAGCAATTGAACAAGGGAATGTAGATCAGAATCATATGCGTAAAGTTTGCTGAAGAATATCTTGTATCTACATTATAATGTCTAGAGTAAGTAATCATTTTTATCAACTCAACACAGAAAAAAATGACGGTCTTTGTCACATTTATTTATATTTGTTTGTTATCAATAGTACTTAATATTTATATTGTATCGTATGACTAAATAAAAGAAAGTGTTTCACAAAGATATTTAAATCTTGTACCACCTTTTCTGTATAAGATTCGCCGACCAAAACATATTCGCATGATAGCAATACAAAAAGGATGCGTAGTTTATTTATACAGTATAAACATCTGCGGTAGCCTAGTGGTATGGGTAATGGACTACTGAGACGAGGTCTCGGGTTCGATCCCAGGTTTACCATGGCACACACCAATGACTTTTCGATGCTTTTCGAAGTTATGTGTGTATTTATCGCAGGTTTATAAGTGCCCGGTAAATGGCAACAGGCTCGCCACCTATTACATTGGGACCTAAACATAAACTGGCGAAATGTGGGTGCTAGCACCTCAGCCTACCCATTTGGGGAATACAGGCGTGAGTTTATGTTATGTTTATGTAATAACTAATTAATAGTTAGTACTATTGAGTAACAGTTGACAAGGGCAAAATAAAGGTTGCAATATTTTATATTCGGTACTAATATTGTTTCGCAATTTGTTCATTGAAATATGTACATCACATATAACACTAAAAGGAATTTAAAATTAGACACTACATTCTAAAATAAAATAAAAATAAAGAAATAAATAAAATATTTATATACATAATGCGCCATGGAAATCCTTCGCTTATTAGTGCCCTAAATCAAAGAAATAGCTTTGAATATAAAGTTTAATCCTTAAACTAAAATAACAATTAAACAGGTCAACAGTAGCTACTGCAAATATTAAGCCAATGCGCTCCAATTCAATTGACAAACAAGTTAGTTAAACTTATTGCAATTAATCCCTATAGCTAAAAAAAAAATTGACAAGATGAATGATCTGCATTGAACGATGATGTCGCACACTATAGAACACAAATAATATAAGCCAACGAATAGATGCTTGCAAAATGAAACTTTTGGATGAATCTGGAACTATAATAGATAAATCTCCTCTACCTATGCTCGCACCTATTTCCCTCCGGGGTAGTAGGTAGATTAGTATTTTGTGAATTAGAAGCATTATTAATAGTTAAGTGAAAGAATGGAAATGGGTACTGAAACAAACCCTTCCGGCTTACTGGTACTTAAAAAATGCTATGCAAATGTATACCTTACAAAAGAAAATGGATACAAATTTCATGCGATTACTTCCAGGATATCAGATCATTCTTCCAGCCAAAGAAGGCGAAGCCTAGTCAACCTGAAATTATTGATGATGACGATGTTATACCAGAGTCACCGGATGTACAGATTAAGAACAGGGTGAGTATTCCGTTTTGTATTGATCTTTGAATTGAACCGTGTGCTTGTCTACCACCTAAATGGGACAAAAATCTGACTAATATTATAAATGTGAAAGCTTGTGAAGATGTTTTTTTTTTACCGAAGTTACTAACATTCCCTCTAACCCCTCCAACTAAGCTAAAATGCTTGCGCTAGGAGTGGGTTCACGTTTGGATGTTTGTTATTAAATCACACTCTAATGACAGGATGGACCTGAATTAAATTTGATATAGAAATAGATTACAGTTTGGAATAACATAGACTTTTTTTTGGGAATACATTCCCATGGGTTATGAGAAAGGGGATCAAATTTCCATACAGGCGACGCTGCAGCCAATGGCTAGTAACAATAAAAGTATACCGCAATGGTCACTGCATATAATTATATAATTATTTTGAAAGTGGTTCCATCGCAAAGTGATACTGATGGATAATTGGATTGTCTTGTTTGTAGTTGTATGTGTGTAAACTCTTTCAGAAACTCTGTTAATTGAACCATTTAAACTTATCAGGCTCTGGATCTCTGTGGCTGTCTCTGTAATTGTTTTCATATATTATAATATCTATTTTAGAAAAAAGAGAACAAAAAACGCAGAGTCCTTATTGATGATTCAGATGAAGAAATCTTCTCAACAAAAAAGAAAAAGGATGATCAGAAACCAGAATCGGCAAGTAAAAGCAAGAGACCAACCAAGGCTGCTCTCAAAGAGGTTAAACCTGTCGATCTATTTGGTTTTGGACCTATCAAAAGAACAGAACCACTAGTCAAAAAGAAACCAAAAACAGAAACTGGCATTCATTCCGACGATGAATTTGAAAAGAGTCTCTTAGAAATAGATAACGCTGAACTAGAATTACAAGCTGATAAATCACCACCCAAAGTTGAAAAAGTTCAACATTCAACTACAGCAAAGTCTGATATAAAGTCTGAGAAATTGAATAATGAAAAATCACCAGAGAAATTGAGTAAACCATCTTCATCTAAAAAGAAATCACCATCAAGAAAATCTTCAAGTACTGATGATACAGATGCCAAAAAACACTCCCATCATTCATCATCACACAAAAGTGATGATCACAAATCATCAAACAAAAGTGATGATCACAAATCATCAAACAAAAGTGATGATCACAAATCATCAAACAAAAGTGATGATCACAAATCATCAAACAAAAGTGATGATCACAAATCATCAAACAAAAGTGATGATCACAAATCATCAAACAAAAGTGATGATCACAAATCATCAAAAACTATTAAAAAACCAAATCCAGTATTGCCAGAATCAAGTAGTGATAAAAAATCAAAATTAGATAACAGCAAAAGGAAATTTTCAGAATTTATAGATGATGACATTAGTCATGCTCAGAGTAGCGGAAAGAAGTCGAAAGTAAATGGCAATCATGATGAAAGTAGAGATGAGTCTAGAAAACCAAATGATCACCATAAAGAAAAATCTGAGAAGAAACAAGAACACAATTTGTCTTTGGTTGGTAGTACAGATGAAGATGATAAACAGAATAGTAAGAAAAGGAAACTGAACAAAAGCCTCAATGATTCCGGTAAGAAATCTTATAACTGTTTTAAAACTTTGATAAGTTTGTATGAAGGGATGCATATATTCATATTAGAATAGCTGAATAAATATGATTGAAACATAAAACAGAGATTATTATAGTTTCTTTATTCGTAAATATAGTTGTGCAAGAGAAATGTGGATGTTTTTTTAAACTATGCAATACATTAGACCAATTTTTTTTTGGTTATCTATTAGTTTTCGCCATAGGAGCTGTTATATAAATTAATTTGATTATTTCGAACTGAGCAACAGTTGAAAAGCTAGCTGGTCAAATCTGAACAATTAATAAGGCATACAATTTCAGTCCTTACAGATGAAGAGAGACATGAAAGGCGCATAGCTTCGGCTGCCCTGTATAAGAACTACCTGAACAGATCTGGTCCTAAACATTTGGGAGCTAAAGAGATTCCCGAGGTGAGTTTCCTTAACGGGTTGCTGGTAAGTCGCCGTATTCCTGTCAGGGGGTGCTAGAGGACCCGAAATGCTACAATTTAGACCCCCCATATGTATGATTTTTCAGATTTTTTCTTACTAACTAACACTGAGGTTTTTTTTAATTTGCACTTGAAGACTATAAGTCTTCAAGTGCAAATTAAAAAAAAACTTTTGCCGAATAAGCATTATTCTAATTTATTTTTGTAGGTAGGCTAAAATAAAAATAAAAACTAAAAAACACGTTAAATAAATTAAAAATTTGTGAACCTTTATACGAAAAAAATATTTTTTCAATTTTCACCATGCTCTACAGTCATTGCTATTTGTCTCAAAAAATACTATGGCAGTGAGCGTAAAAATTACGGACTTATAAACTTTTGCCTTTTTTTTTAGTTTCTATTACTATTTTAGGTAAGTAAAAGTAATATACAATAATAAATTAGAATAATTCCCACTCAGCAGAAGCTTTTTTTTTTATTTGCACTTAAGAGTCCGTACTACCTCAAATGACATAGCATAAACGTGTATAATATCAAAAGTTCTAAAGCATGGACTTTTTAATTCATTTGTGGTAAAGTTGAGGATATATACTAATGTTTATGTGTGGCAAAAACATGATTACGTTAAATTTTCTTGATAGAAAACCATTGCAAAGTTACCTCTAAACCGTACAAATAAAACGATATTATGGATTAATTACGCTAAATAGGATCACTAAACTTATACAATAATTGCAGTTTAGTGGTTAAGAGACATTATGTGTTTCAAATTTTACAAATATACATTGGTTTCTGCGTAACTAGCAAATATCTAAATTTTTACTCAAGCGATACCATTAAACTTAGAAGCGCCCTGCCGCCCGGCCTCCTCCTCAGTGTTGCTTCGGCTATCATGGGAGGAGCTTGTGTCGCACGCGCTCTGCGCAGACGATTACGATAGACGATACGAAAGTATTCAAGTACCTATCTTTTGGCAGGCGAAATGGGTAATAAAGTAAACTGAAAGAGGAAAAGTGTATGTTGGCGTAAAAAAACATTAAAACATATGAATGATGTATTATGTAGGCAGCCTCTGTGGCGTGGTGGTAGTGCACGCGACTGCCACGCAAGAGGCGCGGGTTCGATTCCCGCTCAGTGCAAATATTTGTATGCATGAATATGGCTATTTGCATTGATCTGGGTGTTATTATGTATAATATGTATGTATTGATGATGATTCCGTGATGGTGGTATCCGTGGGGATTTTTCGCACGATAAAAAAAAATGGCGTTAGTGAACGCGACTGCTACGCAGGAGGCGCGGTTTCGATCCCCGCTCAGTGCAAATATTTGTATGCATGAATATGGCTATTTGCATTGGTCTGAGTGTTTCTATGTATAATATTTATGTACATACAAAAAAGTATCTAAGTATGTTTATCCGCATTCTAGATTCCATAACACAAGCTAATTAAGCTTACCATGGGTCTAGATAGCGCTGTGTAGAATGTTGTGGAATATTTATTTATTTATTATTATAGTAAGTATCTAATCTATCTACCTAAGTAGCTTATACTGTACATAACAATTTGCAATAGGTACTATATTAGTAGAAAGTAATAAATAGGTCAGTAAAAACCTACCTATTTCAAAAATTTGGATTGAAATAGGCATACCTGCCTATGTATCGACAAAAATAATCTTGCAGTAGCAGCCCAAGTCTTTCAGGCAGGTCCTGCCTACTACAGGTCGCTCACTGCGACGACGCGACGGACGACGCGGTTGGGCGACTCAGAGCCGAAAGTCGAAGTGCGGTAACTCCAACTTCTGTAGGTTAGGTTAGAACTGTGACCCCAACGCATGAGCCGAGCGAGCGTAGCGAGCGTGCCGCAGCAGCGGACGGCGAAGTGCCAGATCGGGTTATGATAGGAACGAGACCGTCGGGTCAGGTTAGGAAGAGGGTTACGTTCGGAACAAATTTTTAAAGTTTCTACCTAACCCGCGACCGGGTCAAGTTTTCGGGTCAGTTTCGGAATAAATATTTCTGTAAATACATGAGTACCTACCAACCCGAATGATCATTATATAAATATAGCAGTAGTTAGGTACTACTACCATACGTATTCCTATATTTATTATAGACAGTACGTAATTATGAATTTCCATTCATCTGTTTCTATTGAAGGGTCCGCCCTCTGTGGGCTCAGCAATCTAGCCACATTACTGGCCGTCAGATTCTCTGCCCATACGGGGGCCCCGTATAGGGCCATACTTCGCAAGATCCCCAGGTACAGTCTCCTGCAGGGAGCGTTGGGTCTCCTGATGTTGGGCATCAGCCACGCGAGTGCGGCTGATGCCCCCCTCAGTTTTGGGACCAAACTTCGGAAGTGATGTCCGAAGTTCCACCGGCCATCGAGCCCCAGATACTTCATCGAGGGCTCGATGCCGATGCTGACACCCCCTATCTGTAGGCTGGATCCCGCAGGTGGCTCCATCCGAGGTCCGTGGAAGCACCGAGCCTCGGACTTGTGAAGAGCGACCTCGAGACCCAGCCGCCGTGTCTGACCCACGACTTGAGCAACCCCTGCCGTGACCTTTAGTGCTGCGTCTCGGTGCGCTGCTCCCCGCGCCGTAATGATGGTGTCATGCGAACCGGACGTCGGAGGTCGCAGAACGACCTCCGTCCTCTATGAGCGCTGGCCTGAGGGTGACCGGTGGAGTCGCCTGTCACCCTAGCAGAAGCAGGCCGCGGCGGCGGCGCAAGGTGCGCCTCCCCGTAACCGGGGCTAGATGGGGACACTGTGGTCCCCCCAACCCGAAGGAGGCCATCTCGAAAGGGATGGTCCTCCTGGGTCTGCCGGGGTGCGAGAGATATGCTTTTGGCAATCTCACCTCCGGCAACCAAGGACTTGGGACGGCGTGCGTTTTAGTTCGAGTTCGACATAACCACCTCCACCGGCTCCGTGGGGATTTATCGCACGATAAAAAAAAACGAGGGTGTCATCGGCGGAACACGTTACGCTGACCCCTCTGAGCAACGTACCACGCAGCACCCAATCGTAGCCGATGTTCCTCACCCTCCGTAACTACGGGCACGTCGTTCTCCACCACCTCCCCTAGGTGCCGTCTTCTTAGGGGCGGAGGCCTTGGCTTGGGACCAGTAGCACCACTGGGTGCAGCCGTCGTCGCTCAAGACGCCAGCGGTGGGCGGTATGCCCGGTCCTCGAGGACGCCAAGGCGTCGCTCGATGACCTCCAGCAGCTGGACCACCGTTGGTGTCACCTTAGATGGAGCACGGAGAGCGGGGGTTTTCATACCCCGAGCCTCCCCGGCCCCCTGGACCAGCTGCGTCAGCTGACCGATCTCCTCCCGCATCAGCCGTTGCTGCTTGTGGGAGTCAGCAATCTCCGTCTCCAGGCTCGCAACCCGAGCCCGGAGTTTCTCCTCCTCACTGGAGACGCTCCTTTCCAGGAGCTCCTCCAGCGCTTTGGCGGCACCTTTTATCGCGTCCGCCCACGACCCTCTTCTTTCCCGTAATATTTTTCTGGCCTTTTACGGCGGCAGAAATGCGGGAAATAGCCGCCAGGATGTTCTGCACCGCCGGCACCTCCGTGACCTCCCTTGGTAGCGGGGACACAATCGCTGGCGGCTCTGCTACTCTCTCTTTCGCTCTGTAGAGGTCGGCTTTCGTCCTCTACCCGCGCCTAGCCGTCTAGCGTAGCCTTACTAGGAAGTTCCTCCTCGCTGTTCGATGATTCAGACCCACGATGAACCTGGGCGGGTGTCGCCATGGCTAGTCACCGAATGGGTGTCCATTCGATCACCAGTCACAGCTAGGGATTCCCCAGACGGAGTCCGGGTACCCTCATGGGTAGATTTATCCGTTATCGTTTCCATAACCATATTTTGTTTTACGGTTAATGTCCACCGACATTGAGGTGGAAGTAGAGAGGTTGTATGTGAGGATAGGAAAGGTGGGAGTGAGTGAGTGACGCCCTAGGCACTGAGTTCCCCCCAGTGATGCATCCCATTGCCAGGCGTGGGGTTCGGGGTGATTTTTTATAGAGGTTTTCTTCCTCGCAACTCCTAAGAGCTACCATGCCCCTCTGTTACCAGACGGCGGTACGGCTCGGCCGATCGATGGTCCCCATGGGACCGTGTATTTCACCACTGATCGCTCAGTGGCAAAGTACTCGTCGCCCTTAAAGTTCTCCGCTAGGCTTAGCAGAGCGCGTGCGGAGAACTCGAAACCGACCATAAAGGCCCCCCTCCTTGGTGGACTATTGGCCACCAAGGCCCCTCCTTGGTGGACTATTGGCCACCAAGGTACCTTCAGGTGAGAGAGCAGTGCCCAGCAGTGAGACATTGAAAGGGCTGCTATTATTATATTATACTAGCTGCTGCCCGTAGCTTCGCCCGCGTGAAGTTTTGTTCCCGTTCCCGCAACCCATGGGAACCTTAACCCGGAATAAAAAGCAACCTATGTGTTATTCCAGGTTCTAATCTACCCCTGTATCAAATTTCAGCCAGATCCATTTAGTAGTTTTTGCGTGAAAGAGTAACAAACATCCATACATACAGCGATACATACTCACAAACTTTCGCATTTATAATATTAATAGGATAAGTATAAATATATTATAAGTTTTATGTAAATTATCATTACAATATGCACACTTTTCTCAAAAGTTTGTTTATTGCCATAACTTTCTTGATGTCTAATTACTAGCTACTTTACCCTATCGATTGATACACGCGTGAACTTGGCGGCCAGCCTCGCGTCGGCCGGCCCGGGGTCATCGCGGGAGTGAGATAGATGCATCTGCGCGCGAGTAGTACCGGCGCGAGAGCGTTGTTGAGGCGCGCGGGGGTAAAATTTGAATTCGAGCTGGAGTAGTACGGACCCTTAAGACTAAATTCTGGGTTAGTACGAAAAAACTCAAAAGATCGATTATTTCTAAACCTACTAATTTTTGGTCAAACAAATAGGGATCAAAAGTATAGCATTTGGGTCGTCTAATACCCCCTGACAGGAATACATCGAGTTACCACTAACACTGTATACAGATCAATTTTGAATAAGTGTCCAGCGCTGTGCCGCTAGCGCTCCCATGATACGCGCGGTGTGCTCTATTTTCTCATTTTTTACCTCATCTTCAGAAAAAAAAAACTAAGTAAGAATATTGCGCTGTGACTATAACTTAACAAGAAAAGGCCAGTAAATTAAGAGCTATGCAGTATTTTTAAATGCCAAATTATAAAAAAACAGGTTAAAAGGTTTTATCTTAAAAAAAAAACAAAAAAGGTGCATTACCCTTCTCACTAGACTAGATGTATAAAAAAAATATACTTTGGCCCACCAAAATGAATACAAAATAATTCATAAAAGTCAGTCATACCATTTCGAACCAAAACCAGAGATGTTTGATTACATTTCAGGGAACGCCAGATTGTTTGAAAGATTGTGCTTTTCTGCTAACTGGAGTACTGGACTCATTTGAAAAAGATGAAATAGCGGCGGCCATCAACAAATATGGAGGATGTGTCAAGAGTGGAGTTACTAAAAAAGTGAGTACTTTACCAAGTCTTAGTGATGTCCCATTTCGTATCATGAAGAGAAGAATTGAAAAATTATGATTCAATAGTAATGTACCATAATGATTGCTGCTTAAATAATGCTTAAAGCATGATTATGGAGGTACTTTTGGATAGATTTTGATATCTTTAGGCGTCTACTACAAATCTCCATACATCTACCAATGGGTAAAGCCACTGGCACTGGGCTAATGGAAGAAAATCTATTAATATTGCTAACAGTCTATAAAGCCCTACCAATACTTCTTGTACAAGTTTAATGATGTGTTGTAGGTGACACATGTAATCGCCGGGGAAGATGCTGGTCCAGCTAAAATGGCAAAAGCACAAGAACTTGGTATCAAAATTATAAACGAAGACGAATTTCTAAAAATGATAACAGACAGGTCTAAGAAACCGTCAGATAAACATGAAGTAAAAAAAGAAATCAAGAAAGAAAAAAGTCCTCACAGAAGTGTGAACAAAGAAAAAGATAAGGACAAAGTGAGTTCAAGCTCAAAAGATAAACATAGAGATAAATCAAGCTCAAAAGAGAAAGGTGCAGATAAATCAAGCCCAAAAGATAAAAGCAAAGATAAATCAAGTCCAAAAGATAAAAAATCTGAAAAAAGTAGTAGCCCCCAGAAAAATAAAGTTGAATTTAAAATAAAAGAAGAAAAAGAATCATGTTCTAAGAGTAAGTTAGATGTTAGTGAAAGAAAACATCGGGATAAATCTAAGAGTCCTAAGAAAGCTAAAGAAGATAGTAAAACAGATGTTAAGAGTGAGAAAAAGCCTGATGTTCACCCTGAAGCCAAACCCAGTCAAATTAGTCGTAAGTTACAATAATGTTTTGAGGAAAATCTATGAAATATGTCTCGACATGTAGTGTACATTATCGGCGTTCCTGTTTCAAAATAATAATAATAATTCACACATTTTCGCAAGTCTGTCGTACTCATCTGCAATATTATTTCTGCAGGTACTGAGCAGCCTGTAAACGCGTCTATGTGGGTGGAGAAATATAAGCCGCAGAATGTCAAACAAATCATAGGACAGCATGGCGATGCCAGTAATGTTAAGAAGTAAGTATGAATGCCATTGGCTGAGATAAAAATATGAGTACCTCATGTACTTGCTAATCAGGAGCTATGAGCCTAAGCAATTAGGCTGTCTGTCTACCGAAGCGGAGCGAGGCTACGGAGCAGAGAAACGGACAAATATTAGCCTATGAGATTGCACAAACTTCGATTTTGTGCAATCCTATTGGTTAATATTTATCCGTTTCTGCTTGTGCCTAATCTGTGAGTTCACATTAGCCTTGTGTAACACACATTCGAAGTCAAAGTAGCATCTCCAAATGGCACAGATAAATGTAGCATGTATGTACTGGCAGGTATGTACTGTATGTATGGTGCACTCTCTCCATACAATGTTACTTTAATAATGCACCTACACCTTTCTCTGCACCACCTTTGGTTGACTGGTAGAGAATGCCTATGGCATTAAGTCCGCCCATGTACTTGTGCATGAAGTTTTATAAATAAATAAATAAATAATTTTCCTAACATGCCTCTTGCCATTACAGATTAATAAACTGGCTGACAAAATGGTATGTGAACAGAAAAGCCAAACTGCCCAAACCTAGTCCGTGGGCGAAAAATGACGATGGCGGCTATTATAAAGCTGCATTACTGTCAGGGCCTCCTGGCGTTGGTAAGTACACTTTTACTAAAAAAACTAGTTAAAGTATCCAAGTTTCTTAAGGAAAAAAATCATTCAATCACAATTTAGGTATTCCAGTCACGTCTTTTTACACTCCTTAACGACTGCCGAGGTGTCTATCTTGCCTAGTGTAAAAGAAGCACAAAAAATTCAACCGGAAACACGACGGTTTTTTTTTTTATTTCAATCGCTGAACGTACAGCTCTGAATAGAAGTGACGTTCGGTGGGTAGGACTTGCATATGGTGGAATTCAATTCAGTGATTAGTGCCTGCTTCTAGCAGGTGTCCTGCAATCGCAGATTTACTCGTCTTCAAATCTGTGATGTGTTCTTTGACTCGTTCAGCAATAGTCCGCTTCCGCCGCTTCGTTTAGCCAATATAGATTACTAGCTTTTGCCCGCGGCTCCGCCCGCGTGGTTGTCGCTTAACGCGACCAAACATAGCCTATGTCCTTTCTCATCGTCTAATCTACCCCTATACCAAATTTCATCAAAATCGGTTCAGTGATTTAGGCGTGAAAGCGTAATATACAGACAGACAGAGTTACTTTCGCATTTATACTATTAGTATGGATAGCGTTAATTCCCGTTATCACTATTGTATATCATGGAACGCGAGAGTTTAAAAGTGACATGAGCTTATACCCACGGTTCCGCCCGCGTTGATTTCCCATATCGCGAATTTAGTGATCTCTCCGATTCTACTCACCCCTGAAACCAAACATTAAACATACATAAGATTAAGTATGACCAAGACATTACCAACAAAATAAAACCGCATCGAAACTTTAAACGTTTACGCGTCCATTGCGAACAAAACCTTTTTCGTCAGTCAAGTACTGGCTTGCTGCTGAAGCTGGCTTGGGCCAGTCATAAAAGTCAGTATAAAAATAACTACTTTGTAGGTAAGACCACGACAGTTTCGCTAGTATGTGCGGAGCTAGGCTTCGACGTGGTGGAGTTCAATGCTTCGGACACTCGCAACAAAACGCTCATCAAAGAACAGATTGGTGAACTACTCACTACCACTTCACTGTCTGGATATGCTAAAGGTAAGTTTGTTCACTTTTTAATCAAGTTCGTGCAAATAACCAGCAAAAAAAAAATATAGGAATAATAATCCAATAGAGATCAAAGCAAAAATAAAAAAATATTGTTGATGTATTTAAAATTCGGAAATAGAGTGAATAACAATTTTCATTGACATAGCCTTTTGAAAAGCGTGGATGATGATAATTGACAATTACCAGCATCCAGATTTTATTGTAATAGTAGGGCACGCGTAGCATGAAATTCGGGAATTACTCGAGCGCGTCTATAAAGCTAGGGAAGGCTAGTTACATATTGGCAAATTCCTCCAGCCTTCAATATGGGTGGGTGCGCAAATAAAAAAAATCTTCTACTAATTTACACCTACGCGTCAGAGTAACCTATGTTAAGGTTAGTTACTAGCTAACAAGGTGTCCATTTTTTAAATCTCGCGAATTAAACGTAACCTAAGGGCGTGAGAAGCTTGCAAAGATTTTATTTTACTGTCAACAAACCAGGATAACTAAAAAATATGAAATAAGACCAAAGTAATACAAAACTTTAATTAAGATGGATGATAGTATATTTATATATTATTACGTTATGTATTCGCTTCCTCCACCACTAAAAGTGGAAACTGTATATATATAATACTATCATGTAATCAACCAATTCTAATAGGTTACCGCGATGCTCGAGTAACTACAAATTTAGCTGCGTGGCCTCCCTACCTATAAGCTCTGCACGCTTTGTTTACTTTATTTGAACCTTGTGTATGTTGTAGGTGAAACAGGCAAGCAGGCGGTTACTAAGAAACATGTACTGGTCATGGATGAAGTCGATGGAATGGCTGGCAATGAGGATAGAGGTATAGTAGCCACAAGTTTATAGATAGGCATTACACTCCTTCCCCCTCCCTCAGCGACCAGAATTAGCGTAAATAAGAATTCATTATCATCACACCGTGAGTCTCCGTTGCGTGGAAAACATACAGTTTGAAGCCCGGGATTTTCTTATCTTTCTCGTGACCTAACATTTCTACTCTTTTGTGGAAAAGACTGTCGCCTCATCTCTTAACTCTGAGATCTTCTGAAGTCTGAAGTCTTAGCCAGAACCGCGTTCATTAATCGGTTGGCTTGAACCAACCGGTACACCTGAAAATATTAATGAGGCTCATAGATGAACCTCACTACGATAAGTATTTCCGTTTCAGGTGGTCTCCAAGAGCTAATAGGGCTAATAAAATCAGCATCGGTGCCCATAATATGCATGTGCAACGATCGGAACAGCCAGAAGATGAGATCGCTCGTCAACTACTGTTACGACCTCAGGTTCAACAGACCAAGAGTTGATCAGATAAAAGTAAGTATGCACGCAGCATTTTTTGAACAGAATGAAATGGGTGTTCGGAAATTAAAATGAAAAATGGAAATGAAATATATTTTATTGTCAATAAGAGTACAGTTTCTTAACAAAGTGTCCGTTGGCCCCACACTAGGCAAGCCTGTCCTGTGGGTACCTCTTACGATTACACAAGTTACATTTGCTTGGTCGACAATATTACTCTTATAAAATAATCTAGAAAATTTTACATACATGCGTGTGTGTGTATGTATCTGTGTGCACTTGTGTGTGTGCGAGGGTTGACTTATTAGAATAGAGTTGATTTATTAGAACAGGAAATATTTTAAACGCCGCAAACTCTTCCACCAGGCTGACTGCAGTACTTGTGGGCTTTTCTTGCAGTTTGGCTTCGAATTTAGTCATCCTCTCCTCAAAATATGATTGCATGTCCAGTAAGGAAATCCCCATTGTGGTTTTGTGTTATTAGTAGTAGTAGGCCTTTACATCTTAAGTAGATGATTTAAGCAGTATCTGTGTGGCAGGCTTTAGTGTGACTGTATACTCCGATACGGGAATGACAGCACCGTCCGCATGATTGGCACCTGAACTAAGGATCGCTTGAGATGTGGGCAGACGAAGCAGCCCCAGCGCTCCCGTGTCTCTTCTCACGCTTTTCGGTTAAGCTTCGAAACCAACAGTTGTCATGGGTCTTGCATCCATCAACCAGGGACTTCCTCCACTAGGTGCGATCGTCTGCCTGGTTTTCCCATACTTTGGGGTTGATTTCGAAGGCCACCATGTCGCGTTTTGTGCAGTCATTGAAGCGCAGCATAGGTCTGCCGTGTGATGAAATTGGGGATGGGGGTGATGAGATAATACTTAACCAGCAGGTGTGCATAGTTATCTATCGGATTTAGTCATCAAGGCACTGAAGATAATTTAAATGCAATTTTTCTTAGATTTTAAATGTAACATATAAAAATTACAGTGCTATCGCAACCACGCACTTTTTAGTGGGTAGTGCTACTCGGACATTGTGAAATGCGAATACTCAGTTACCGAGGACTTTAAGTTACAATTAGATAATAACTTTTATAATTTTTTGAATCGGTATATCTCAGAAACGGTGGCTCGTAGGAAAAACTGTTGATGCATTTTTATAGATAATTTTATAATCTACTATTTTTGTTTGATGTACTTTTATGATAAACGTACCGTTTTGCTGAAAATCGCGAAAAACTCATTTTTTTACCTTTGACCTTGAATTTTTTTTTTCCTTACATGGGAATGATGGGGAACTTTCAGGTATTGTTTATAATTATGTTTAGAACAATTTTACTCATTTTCAGCTTGGTGGGAATTTATGTACCTTCACTCTCATTTTTTGGTTTAAATTAACCGGATTTTTAGAATTTCTGATCAGCTAGATTAGCGCGATTATTATTATTATTTTGTGAACACAAATATACAAACAGTATTCTCATTCACAGTCAGCAATGATGTCGATATGCTTCAAAGAAGGCATCAAGATCCCTCCGGATGTATTATCGCAGCTGATCGTATCAGCCAACCAGGATGTCCGACAGACACTCAACCTGCTGTCTATGTGGGCAATCGACCCCTCTCGAACAGATGCAGACAGCCTCAGGAAGGATGCACAGATCTCCAAGAAAGATGTTAAATTGGTTTGTAACTTTACACTACTTTTTTATCAGATACTACAGACAAAACCGGGTTCGAATCCTGGCCATTCCACTACCGATGTGAACCCATTCTGAACACAACCAATTTAGCCTAGCTGAAGGGGTTAACGGGAATTCAAGGGTTTCGGTCAATAGTAATCTTTAAAAAACTACTGAACAGATATTTGTTACAGAACTGTTACGTGTGTTTGCTTGATTTGTTGTAAATAAACCTCCATTTTTGTCTCGTCTGTCTGTGGAATGTGTGTGATGAACCACAATTTATTAAATAGCTGAAGTATTGACAACAGTATATATTGCACTATGGTGCATAGACGGTCCGATTCTAACATGACTGGTTTTTATGTTGTGTAACAAATATAGCAATGTTCCGAAAATTATTATTTCATCCGATTCTGTTACATATATTGGTAGATAAATAACTGTGAAGGACAATGCCGTGTGTACTAAACCTTACTAAGATAACTGTCATCATCTTGCACATATTTAGGAAGTTCCGCATTTGCAGGGTCCATGGGACGCTATTCGGAAGGTATTCTCCGCGGAGGAACACAAGACTATGAGTATAAACGACAGGAGCGACTTGTTCTTCTACGACTACAGCCTAGCGCCGCTCTTCGTGCAAGAGAATTACCTTCAGGTCGCTCCACATTGTGATAAGTGAGTTCACAATGAATTATAACAAATCTTATAATATCTGTATAAGTGAAATGCATACACAATGTGTAATGAGTGACTGAGACGCTACGAGAAATCGTTACGGTCTTACTGTCGGTACTTTGGTTGGTGTGGTAATTTGAACGGTTTCAAAGTTCTAGAATGACACTCAGCCTGAATCGCGATTTATCTGAAGACAGATTGTATAGACAGATTGATAGTTTGACATAATGCCTATACAAGCTGTCATCAGATAAATTGCTGTTCAGGCTGAGTGTCAGTCTAGAATACGGGCCTTAGACTCCGAATTCAAATTATTTTTTTGGTTGATTGGTTGGTTAGTAGTTTAGTACATATGAACAAGTGCTCTGCTTATTACCTTCCATAGGTGTGCAAATTTTAAATTACCATGCAAAAGTTACATGTCTAAAAAATGAAGTACATCATAACAATACAACATCAAAAAATCTATAATGTAATTCTTCTTAGAGAAGTTAGATATTTACAAACACGCGCCTCTATTTCTCGGTACGTTTTAAACGGTACAGTAAGAACGTAACGATTTCTCGTTACGTAAAGTACAGATAGTGTACTAACGGTATTTTAAATATAGATTTCGAGTTAAAGCTCTTATGCCCATTTATTACAGGAGTGAAGTCCTGCAAAGGCTAAGTAATGCAGCGGACAGCATCAGTATGGGTGACCTGGTAGATGCCAGGATACGAGGAGCTCAAGCTTGGAATCTGCTGCCTATGCAGGTACGATGGTTCCCTGATATCATTTGTCTCTTGTACTTTACAGATATTTGACCTTGACTTGCTTCCGACTGGTCGCGGGTTGAAATCCCGCTCGAGCAATTCCTTTTTTCCAATTGGGTATTCTCCTGTAGTTAAAATAAAATTATCTGCCCGGGCTCATTACATAAAACAGTGGTAAAAGTTGCATCGGTTCTTATTTTTTCGTTTGTATTTATTTTTAATAATTCCCCCAACCTAAATGATTTGACTATATGATGAATGATGTCGGTCACTAAAAAAATTTTCATACAAGTTACCTTATAACTTACCATTTTGACGTTTAGTAAAAAGTAACTAATTTGACTACTCTGTAGAATACCTAATTTAAATCGATTTGAAAGACTTAAAAAAGAATATTCGGCAGGCTATGTACGCGTCCGTGATCCCCGGACACGAGCTGTCGGGCCACATGACGGGACAGATCCAGTTCCCGGGCTGGCTCGGGAAGAACTCACGCGCCACCAAGATGCGCCGCCTGTGCCAGGAGATACACGCGCACACTAGACTCAGGTAGGCAGTTACAGAGCTTCCAACGTGATATATGTTTCAAATATACCCCTTTTTTTTCGTGCGGAAATCCCCTCGGATACCCCCCTGCCGGAGCCGGAAGGGGAGGGTATGTCGGACTCGAACCGACTAACACCGCACGCCGACTGTGGGTCTTGATGCTAGGCCGGAGGTGAGATGGTCATCGACATATCCCTCGCACCCTGGCTGCCCCAGGGCCATCCCTTACGGTCTGGCCCTCCTCGGGAGGGGGACAACAATGTCCCCGATTCGCCCCCGGTAGGATAGGGGACTCTTTTGTCCGCACTTAGCCTCTCTTTTGGGCCATTGTGCGTAGTTTTTTTCGCCCCCGGTATGGGGAGGCGCGCTTCCTAGCGCGCCGCCGCCGTGGCCTGCTTCTGCTGGGGTGACAGGCAGCTCACCCGTCACCCCCAGGCCTGCGCTCATGGGGGACGGAGGTCAGTCAGTGCCCTGCGCGCGGGCGGCGCGTTCCGCGAGTCTCTCGCTCGCGCCGCCTCTCCCATTCCGCCGTCTCCTTCACGACCATTACTTGCTCGCTGAAGGAGACGCCGGCCGCCGACGCGTCCGCATAGCGGACCATTGCTGTGAGCAGGGTGGCGAGGGTGAGAACTCTCACTCCCAGGGCCGCCACTAGCTCCCGCCTCGGTCCGGCCCATGCCGGACACTCGGTGAGCGTGTGCAGCTCGGTGTCCTCGCTCACGTCGCAGTGATGGCACTCGGACGTTGGCTCCTTTTCGATCCGACGCAGATACCGCCCGGAGCACCCCTGCCCGGTGATAATCTGCGTCAGTCGATACGAGAGGCTGCCATGTGGCCTCTCTACCCACTCCCCCATGGTGGGCCTTACCGCCTCTATGACGGCATGCCCTGCGCGTGGTTGCTCAAGTCGTCGTTCCCACTCCGCCACCATGATCCCGTGGAGCCGGGATCTCTCGGCCCGAATGTCTTCGGGCTCGGGATCGTATCCTCGCTCCCGCGCCTCGTTACGGAACCGATACAGTGCCGCAAGGGATCTCGCTTCCAGGATCCACGGTGGCGATCCGGCTAGGAGACTCGCCGCTTCAAAGGATATCGTGCAGTACCCCCTAATGGCCATGGAGGCCATCCTCTGCTGCGGCGCATGCAGCAGGGGCACGAACCTGGCCTCCAGGGTGTCCGCCCACACGGAGCACCCGTACAGGGCCATGGACCGCACGACACCCGCGTAGAGTCTCCTGCAGGAGTCCTCCGGGCCCCTCAGGTTGGGCAGCAGCCGCACCAGCGCGTTAGCTGTCACCAACAGTTTGTGGCGCAGACTTCGGAAGTGCTCTCCGAAGTCCCACCGACCGTCGAGTACGAGCCCCAGGTATTTCAACCGGGGCTTGATGTCGATGGGAGTACCTCCTACTGTCAAGCTGGATCCCGGGGGTGGCCTGCGCCGACGACCATGAAAGAACAAGGCCTCGGATTTGTGCAGAGCCACCTCGAGACCCAGCCGCCGGATCCGATCCACGACTTGAGCAACAGCGGTCGTGGCCCTCTGGGTCGCCTCGCGGTGCGTAGCGCCACTCACCGTCACTAGCATGTCGTCCGCGTAGCACGTGACGGTGGCCCCGAACGCGAGCTCACCGCGAAGCACCCAGTCGTGTCCGATGTTCCACAGGAGCGGCCCCAGGACCGATCCCTGTGGGATCCAAATATACCCCTTGTGTTCTAGACTGGAATATTTCTGGAAAATTATATTTAGATAATACTAGCTTTTCCGCCCGCGTGGATGTCGGTTATCGCGACCAAGCATAGCCTATAGTCCTTTCTCGTGGTCTAATCTACCCCTATACCAAAGTTAATCAAAATCGGTTCAGTGGTTTAGGCGTGAAAGCTTATCATACATACAGACAGACAGACAGTGTTACTTTCGCATTTATAATATTAGTATGGATAGTATGGATTACCGATTTCTTCAACACTTTTGGGTGCAAGTTGAAGGAAATCTGGAAATCAGCCAAAATGTTTTCTAACAGGGTTAGAAAACATTTTGGTAATCTTCAAAAAACAGTATTCTCGGTCAGCCTGTCTGGCTAGTACACATTCATCCCCGTACATACATAATATGTGTATACCTCGAGACATATTTATATCTTGGACCTGACAACGCCCGCGCCCGCCAGTCAGGGCCTCGTGTCCCACGACTTAAGTCCAAGATATGGATCCCAAGCTACAACAGTATATCATAAAAACAATTTAACCTTAGTTTTATTTTATTTTATACTTTATTGTACACTTACTAGGCATTTAAACAAAGAAAAGAAATAGTATGTACAAAGGCGAGCTTAACTGAAGGTTGAGTTCTCGTCCAGCAAACCCGGGAGTGCACAGAGGAATAGCAATCCAATGAGAGGCAAAAGTCTTGTGTACATTAAATGTCAAGTTTTATAGTGAAGGGTTTTAAACTCGAAAATGTTGTCATTCTACAAACATTATTGACATCCACAGCACGTCAGGATCAAAATCGTCCATCTTCCTCGACTACGCGTCCCACATTCGTGACGCGATTATCAACCCTCTTGTCAAAGACAGAACGGATGGTATCGCGCAATCTCTGGACGTGCTGGAGTCGTACCACCTGCTGAGGGAGGACCTGGAGTCGCTGGTGGAACTGTCCGTGTGGCCTGGACAGAGGAACCCTATGGTGCTGATAGATTCTAAGGTACGTGTTGTTTTATTTTACTAATACAGTATACTGCATACTATATGCAGTATACTGGGTGATTTGATTATATGCTGAAGTCGCAGTCGTATCCCTTTCGGCCACATACGAAACCAAGTTTCGAAACTAGTTTCTAAATAAGAATATTTCTTCTTCTGAAACTGATTTTCAAATAAGAATAAACAATCTGTTTTCGAAACTCGTTACCAATTAAGAAAAGTAATTACTCTCCCGAAACCGGGCTTTTTGCTGTTTATGAAACCAGCTTCCACTTAAGAAAAAATTTTTCTTTCGAAATAATGTACCAAATTAATTTTAGGAAGAAAATTTAATAATGAATAAACACAAACTACATTTGTTAACTAACTTAAAACTTAAATTACATTTGTGAAAAAAAAATTAAAGAGTTAAATAGGGGATAGGTAGGTATACAGTCGCATCCAGTCGAAGTCATATAAGAGACTTACTCGCTGTTTTCATCATCACAAGTAACACGGGTGCAGCGGAGGTCCCGGCCAGACTAAATTATGGACGAAGAAATAGGAGACAAAAAGACGTAGGATTTAGCAATGAAGTCACTTTGGATTCCTGTAGGATGAAGGCCAAATTAAGTGTCACGTACTGTCTTCGAATCCTGTTGCGAACAAAATATGTTCCAAGGAACTGATTACTTGTAACCGAATGTTTCATTAGAGGCCTATTTATCTATAATTGACATAAAAACACTTTCTGGCGGATTCTATTATTAAGAATTCTGTTAGTAACCAGACGTTTCGGCTACACAGGTGCGGATACACTCTGAACTTTGGGGGTTGCTTTTTAAATGTCGAAAATCCTTTAGCAAATCCCTTCTAAATGACTTTATTTGATACTAACTTTTGCCCGCGGCCCCGCTTTTGCATCGTGGATGTCGATTATCGCGACCAAACATAGCCTATATCCTTTCTCATGGTCCAATTTGCCCCTACACCAAATTTCATCAAAATTGGTTCAGTGGTTTAGGTGTGAAAGCGTAACATACAGACAGAGTTACTTTCGCATTTATAATATTAGTATGGATGCACGAATGGGGGGGGGGGGACGTCATATGCCCTATGATCTCGTCATCCCCCCTCGGACCGCGGCTAAATCTCAGCAGCCATGGTCGCAGATACATGATGGTGATTCATACTATTATCTATCATCTCCATTGGCAGGTGAAAGCCGCGATGACTCGCACGTACAACAAGAAGGCTCTCGCCCTACCGTACGCACCCGGCGCGGTGAAGCGCGGCCGCGGTCGGCCCGACGACGATGAGCAGGACGACGACGAACCGACCGACAGCGACCCGGAGAACGATGAGCTTATTAAGGTAACGTTCATTTTTCTAAATTCGGGACATATATCTGTGGGGAACGGAACGTAAAAGTGAGTAAGATGAACTGTAACGTGAGAGGGGAAAAAGGTGCGAGAGAGACGGAGGATTAATGGCGGCAAAAGACGAGTGCGCGGGCGGGATTGTACTATTTTCAAAAATATAACTCAAAGGTTTTCCTAAAGCTAGGTTTAATTTCCGCCAATCCCTCATATCTTTAACCTAAAATATGCTCTATCCGCGCTGTACACGTTTCTTCGATGTCTTTCGAGTATAGCACGGGGTATTACTGCGGTAGACGAGCTCAAATTCACCAAGTATAGATTACTAGCTTTTGCCCGCGGCTCCTCCAGCGTGGATTTCGGTTATAGCGACCAAACATAGCCTATGTCCTTTCTCAAGGTCTAATACACCCTTATACCAAATTTCATCAAAATCGGTTCATTGGTTTAGGCGTGAAAACGTAACATACAGAGTTACTTTCGCATTTATAATATTAGTATGGATTACAAAACATTCCGCGCGTGCCAGAACCTCGGTAAGATACGGTGTCCCAATTTATAATACACTAGCTTTTGCCCGCGGCTCCGCCCGCGTGGATGTCGTTTATCGCGACCAAACATAGCCTATGTCCTTTCTCATGGTCTAATCTACCCCTATACCAAATTTCATCAAAATCGGTTCAGTAGTTAAGGCGTGAAAGCGTAACAGACAGACAGACAGAGTTACTATCGCATTTATAATATTAGTATGGATTCATTATCATCTTACACCGGCTTTCCACCGTGTGAGGTATCCTCGAATCCTGACAATAATGAATCCGTATCTGTAGATACACATTTTGAATTAGCTGTTTTTCTTGGAATGAAATTTTTATAGCATTTACTAGCTGTCCCGGCGAACTTCATACCGCCAATTTTTTCCTACCCTCGTGTCGTCAGATCCCGTTCCCGCTGCACCATTTAGGGGGATGAAAAATAGATGTTGGCCGATTCTCATAGATACCGGATAAGCACAAAAAATTTCATCAAAATCGGTCAAGCCGTTTCGGAGGAGTATGGCAACGAAAACTGTGACACGAGAATTTTATATATTAGATTATGCTCACTTTTTCAATGAAAAATGAATATTCGATGAAAATTCGAAATACTTCGGGAAAAATAAAGCGCTCAGGTTGGACCCACAACCCCTTACAGAGGGAATGCTTCTTTTGTCAGCATAAGGTTTTGAACTTGGAATTTCACGAATTCAAGTACGATACCATTGTAGTCTTATGTCTGTATCTGTTAACCAATATTCTATTTCACAGAAAAAGAAAACCAAAGATGCTGACAAACCAGGTCCAAGTAAGGAGAAGAGCGGCTCAAAACCGCCCGCGGGGCGAAAGAAAAAGGAAAAATAGCATCGGCGTTCCGTCATGGCGTTCCTCTTCCGGTGAAGGGACTAGTGGACGACCGTATTATGACGTCATATTATTTAACAATGATCTTATATTAAAAAAGTAGATACGATAAGGTAAAAATTTCACTCCAAAATAGGAGATCAAGAGTTAATCATGCCAGCTGCTGCGACGTGCGTTTGTGCGACCTGTTTCGTACAACGTACATTACATAAGAATCGCAGTACGTGCGGCAGATGGAAGCTGAGAATGTTAACTTTAAAACTTTCATGTTCCATGATATGTAATAAAAATGTTAATAAAATAAATTAACGAGATCATAGTATAGGTACATCCAGGTTACAGCCTCTGTGGTGTGGTGGTAGTGAACGCGACTGCCAAACAGGAGGCGCGGGTTCGATCCCCGCACAGTGCAAATATTTGTATGCATGAATATGGCTATTTGCATTGGTCTGGGTCACGGAGAAGGAAATGATAGCGGAGTTGTTGCAAGGCAATGGAGTCGCGTGCCATCCAAACGTCAAATGGACTCTATTGTCGGTGACGTCACCAGATAAACGTCAAGTAAACGTCCTTGCGAGCGGTTGTCCTTTTTGAACAAAAGTTCAGCAATAAAAATTGCTTAAACGTGGTTTAAGAATGAAGTGTGCGGTGCAAGGGTGTACTAATTATACAGATAAGCAATTAAAGCATTTTAGTGATATAACATTTCATCAGTAAGTCCGCTATATTTTTATTTTCATTATTAGAAAAAAATATCTTGACAGATCCATCTAGTATAGAATAGAAATATGTAACTTTGTCGTACATTATAAAAGAGTTGCAATAATATCTCAATCCATTTCATGAACATTTCACTACAATAATTTCACCCGAGGTCATTAGTAATTCCAAACATGTTATTTTATTTAAAAAATAGTATATTTCGCTAAAATTCAATATCAAAACATTGGGCCATCTGTTGGTGTAAGGCCAAATCATTTAAGTTTTATAAATGATTTTGCCATAATCCGAGAGATGGCCTTATTTAAAAAATATCATGCCCATTTCAAATTAATGTTGTTCATCATTATAGCGAGACCACTAAATTCAAATTATTTTAAAGTGTATCTAGCTAGTTGTCAAATTGTCAACATATATTATGGCTACTACAATTCATTTAAGATTTCCCGGCAATCCAGAAATTAAAAATGCGTGGGTTCGTATTTTAAATAAATCTACAAGCTAGTACCCCACAAAATACACTAAAATATGTTCTAAGCACTTTAGTGAAGACGATTTTTACAAGACAAAAATGGGTTATAAAAAATAGCGGCAAGGTGTATTACCTAAATACCGATCAAATTGGTCCAGGTGTTGTTGAGTTATGCGCTTACCAAATCATTTAACTATTAATATTTATATTATAGATTTAATATTTTCAGTACCGATTCATAAATTCACTTTGATTGTAAACAAGCTACCCTGATTATTTTGATTAAATAAAATATACAAAACGTGCATTTCTTCATTTCCTTTAGTTAACAATATTAACATCTATAAACTATATATGTATATTATGTACTAATGTTGTAAGGTTTTTATAATTATCATGAACATTATTATTCCCTTTATTCATTAAAGTACGTATAAATCGTATTTTTAAAAATATCTAAAACGAAAACTCCATTAAGTTTAACCCAAGATGTAAAAATGACCTAAGAAATTTCTTATATCCTTATAGGTATATGAATTCAAGCGGACGGAGCCGCGGGTAACAGCTAGTACAAAATAGAAGTGTTCAATAGGTAAATCAGTGGTCCCGCACTCCCGCTTGTCATTACACACATAGATTATTCTAGAATTCTGTGCAGCGCTTAGTGGCGAGTTGTCGAACTATAATGATAATTTTTTAAGCTCTGTTTTTGTTGGGTTTCGCTATGCAGCACTAGATGGAGGTCATGAACTCCCCCCGCCCCGGCTACTTCCCACCCGCATTGGGCGACGCGCTTTTGTTAAGAGAAATATCAATGGGGCATCTCCGTTACTTCTCTCCTCCGTGGTCTGGGTGTTTCTATGTATAATATGTATGTATTTACAAAAAAAAAGTATCTAAGTATGTTTATCCGCATTCTAGATTCCATAACACAAGCTAGTTAAGCTATGCTTACCATGGGTCTAGATAGCGTTGTGTAGAATGTTGTGGAATATGTATTTATTTATTTACACGGGTCATCTTTGACCACAGCCGGTGTAACCTGTTCCAAACGTCTGGCGATTCAAAGGCATGCTTGTACCTATACCATGATCACGTTAATAAAATTCCCGTTAACATTATTGTATAAGAATAGAATATGATTTCTGTCATACACCTTTTATATTGCGATAGTATTGAGAGAATAAATCTACGTAATTTTAATAAAAGATCATTGATTGTGAACAAAACAGTGATAATGAAGACAAACTATTAAACAGTGTGTGATATTTACTGTGGTATAACAATAGTGTGTTTGAACTGTGTATCGTTTAAAACGTTTGACTTGATCGTCCTGGAAATGTTGTTAAAATTATTGTCACCTGTAAGAGCTAAGAGCTTGTCCAGAAAGGGCGAATTCGTAGCGAAACGTTTCGCGTGACAATAATCACGGGTTGGTGAGATACTAGGCACCAATACATTGCGCCCACAAGTATCGCGCGATTCCTAAATACACGCGTAAATCGCGTGCACTACGCCAGATTCTCGACTCGCGTGTGATATGCGCGTAACGCGCGCGAATCGAGATACTAGGGACGCCTTGTTGCGCCCAGTTAACGCGCGAACTCCAGAGCAAGTGATACGGAATTGTTTACAGCTCGCGTGTAGGTTAGGTACAGTACAGGTGAACCACATTTATAAGTCGCATCGGCAAAGTAAGCTAACGCCGATTAATTACGATTGCCAACGTTATTGAAACACCAACTTTATTGCGTTGCGTTAAGATTGAAAATGCAATAAATCCAGAGAGTAGTGCTTTCTCGCTCATTGTTCATTGTTTCGAACATGGCGCGCAAGCGGCAACCAATAATAAAGAGCCATGTTTGGCGGAGCATTGTGATTGGTTAAGATTTTTTGGCGAGTTTCAAATATGAGACTTCTGCGCAGGTACAGTCAGCATCAGAAAAATGTTGACGAGTAGAGTACTCAAAATAATCTTAAAACCAAAATTTCAATATTATATTGATAATTAGAGTACTCAAAAAGTTGTAAGCATCCAGAGTAGTCAAACTATCTTAACAATCGATCTTCCAGAAACATGTTAGTAAGCAGAGTGTTCATTTTCATATACACAATCACGCTACTAAATGGTATCTAATCAAACAAAGTGTTCAAAATATCTGGACAATGTCATTTAATCGCATTTTGCATCCCTTTTTTACTTATGTAGCCATCCTTTACAAATGATGATATGATGATGGGATAATGTGAGATAGATGTATAAGTTAGAAAAGGATAGAAAATCTGTCAAATTAATGACAATTTCTTTTGTATTTTTTATAGTTGCCAGTTGCTTAAGCCATAAACTATCCACTTGAATTGGTGAGAAAAGAGTGAATACTTACGTAAAAAATAAAGGGTCCTGCAACGCAAGATACACCTATGTACTCAAAAATCCACTTCTCGTATTCTCTAATACGCATTATGACTACATCGACATGACATAGACGCAAAATTTCTACTCTTTGAAAATAGGCACAGTTAGATACGAAACTATTGTACAAACATATCATAATAGAGTGTTTTTTTATAATAGATTATAATTTATAATAGAAGTTTTTTTTATACGTCATAAACCGCAATTTTCACCTTCTTTCTCTTTTTCTTTCTCTCTGAAATAGTTATTAAAGTTAAACCTATTTTATTTTTACTTTTTACCCGAAAAGAGACCAAAGCTGAAAAGATTTCGATGAAAGTGGTCACAAATAAAGGTATATAAGAGTGCATAAAATATAAATCGATACTAAACCGTGAATTTTTGGCGCTACCTATATCTAATGGATTTTGTTATTTTTTAAATTAAATAATGTATAGAATACAAAAAAATACATAAAATAGACCAAAAAAGCAGGCGGAGGTACCCATTTGTAATTCATAAATCCAATGATAAAGGTTCCGCCTGCTATCAAACTTATTTCGGTCTTTTCAGGAGCAGTCGTGTTTTTTATTTTTAATAATTATTCCATCGACAGAAGAAATTAGAAATACGGAACCCTATTCCATACTATGATTTATATTAATACTAGCTGTGCCTGCGACTTAGTCCGCGTGGACTTATATCTACTTATGTAGGTTTAAAGTAATTTACACATCATACGAGTATTTATTTCTTACGTATTCATACTCTTTTCTCACCAATGCAAGGGGATAGTTTATGGCTTACAACTGGCAACTATAAAAAATACAAAAGAAATTGTCATTAATTTGACAAATTTTCTATCCTGTTCTAACTTATACACCTATCTCATATCATCCCATCATCATGTGTAAAGGATGGCTACATAAGTAAAAAAGTGATGCAAAATGCGATTAAATGACATTGTCCAGATATTTTGAACACTTTGTTTGACTAGATACCATTGAGTAGCGTGATTGTGTATATGAAAATGAACACTCTGCTCACTTACATGTTTCTGGAAGACCGGTTGTTAAGATAGTTTGACTACTCTGGATGCTTACAACTTTTTGAGTACCTACTCTAATTATCAATATAATATTGAAATTTTGGTTTTAAGATTATTTTGAGTACTCTACTCGTCAACATTTTTCTGATGCTGACTGTACATCGGCGTAACTTATAAACGTGGTACTACTGTACCTACGCTCTTTCTGAACGAAACGATCGCGCGTGTTACCCACGAGAGAATCGCAGTGAATTCGCTCCTTCTGGACAAGCTCTAAGGTGTAGGTTGTGTCTCACCATAGAATAGATTAGTGGTTATATGAATAATAATTAGGGCCAGTTATCAGAACAATACAGGTCATATTGATTCCTATAGGTCAGTATTGTAAACAGTAGAAATCTTGTCCAAATTATTAATGTTCACCAGTGTAAGAAAATAAACTTTATGTGAATGCAAATTAGGTGTGCAATTCTACTCATACATAGCGAGTTTGTAAAGATGTTTGTTACTTAATCATGCACAAATATCTGACTGAATGGAGCTGGATGAAATTTTAGTACAGGAATAAGAGAATAATTTAGAATAACACAGGTTCCTTTTCCATCCATCTACCCACATACTCACTTCTGAAGTCTCAAGGGGTAGGCAGAGATGTGTTAGCAGCCACGTTTCGCCAATTACGATTTTTGGTCCCACGACGTAATAGGGAGGCTATTCCTGTCTAACGGGCCCTTTGTCTTGGGTTGGGTTTACTGTCGGATGGAGAACATCCCAATCCCTTAGCCGCCTTTTACGACACCCAAAAGAAGAGCTGGGGTGGTCCTATTCTAATCCACCGGGAACCACCGTGGAGCTGCTGGCAACAGCTAGTTGTGTAATATTTGTGGTTCAAATCATGTTCATCAATAACATTGTGTGCCAAAACCATTTTTTTTTTAAATAATTGCATCCGAGGTTACTAATATTCCCGCTAACCTCTCGAAGTAATCTATTGCTGGCCTGTCGCCCTAATAGCTAACTTGTGCTAGGAGTGGGTTCACGTCGGTACTGAATGGCTAGGATCGAACCCGGGACCTCGGACCGATTTCTTAACCCCTAAGCTACCGATGCATCTAATATTCATATATTCTAGTACTGTGTAGTGTACTTTTTCAAACAGTACTTAATTTTATGTTGTACACTAACACGATCATATAATCTAAATGTAAGTAATTATAAGCTGTGTTCAATTTACTGTGAAAGACACTCCAAGTATTTACTGTGAAATAAATAGAGAATAGTTATCCCTCCGCCTATATTGCACTATTATAGCACAGTCCCCATGAATGTGGGGACATGGAAAAATAATGGTATTTTAAAAGACTAATAATTAATAGATTACTAACAATGCGCTACATTTTGTTGCTATCACGCAGATGACTATAATAAAGAGCCATATGTCTATACAGATAGGTGTCAAAATTCATTATCTCCAAAATGCAACCTTTTGAAATTGCTATGATGATGATGAAACCCTGCAATGGATACATATCAAGGTATCAATATTCGCACCCTAAGAACACCCATGTGAGGGCAAATAATTAAACCTACCCTCCACCTTGAGGTTGGCAGAATAATCAGTACCCAAATAATGATGCAAGGTGCCATTTCAAGAAAATAAGAAGAAGAAAGAGGGTATTCCAGTTATTAATCATTTGACAAGGAAAGAAAGTTCTGAACTGTTTATTCTCATTATAAAATAAGCCACAATACTCTACTACTTAAATAAGATGTTATTTATATTAAATCAATGTTAGATCCCTTCTCTAATGAACAAATAAATCGATAGAATTTAAAAAAAAAACAATAGTTCTTTAACAACAAGTTTGATGTCAACTAGTCTCTTTGCTGTCTGTTATTTTTATTGTATACTATGTTAAATACATTTGAAAATTCAAATAGCGTTTTATTATTACCTGGTTTTTGCTGAAGTGAAATATTGGTTCCATTCATAAGCATAGGTCGGAATTATATATAGAGTTACTAGCTGTCCCGGCGAACTTCGTACCGCCAATTTTTTCCTGCCCTCGTGGCGTCAGATCCCGTTCCCGCTGCACCATTTAGGGGGATGAAAAATAGATGTTGGCCGATTCTCAGACCGACTCAATATGCTCACAAAATTTCAAACTAATTAAATGACGATTGATCACTTTTCGACCGGAGAGGAAAAATGATTGAATTACTAAAATGGCAATTAAAAAATAAGGGTTGATCGTAGAAGGGTGAAAATTGAGGATTGTATGTATTTTTGTATGTTGTATCATAAAAAAATAGAAATTAAAATTTTTGTCTAAAAAATAAAAAAAAAATATTAGGGGTGGACTGACTACCCCTAACGTTTAGGGGGATGAAATATAGATGTTGGCCGATTCTCATAGATACCGGATAAGCACAAAAAATTTCATCAAAATCGGTCAAGCCGTTTCGGAGGAGTAGGTATGGCAACAAAAACTGACACGAGAATTTTATATTATATTAGATATAAGTACTTACACTGATTTCATGCTTTGGATATGCCTAGAATTTTGATATTTGTATGCATGAATATGACTACTTGCATGGGTCTGGTTGTGCCTCAGAGAGCACATTAAGCTGCTGTCGGTCCCGACTGCCATATGAACATAGGCAGTCCTTATTGGGGAATTGGGTGAAATGGCCCATACAGACAAAAGCTGATCACCCGTCTGGTCAAACAGTGCCCCCACTGGCAGTTGTAGTAATAGATACTATTGGACAGTTATAGATAATCAACTAATGACAACAGTGCAATCAGCCAATTTATCGGCCAAATATTAATGCTAGATGCATTAATATTTAACTCTAGCAATATTGGCCACAAATAACACTCGAAAAGTTTTGGCATTCCATTTTCGGTCAGCTACTTTTGCCGCTGACTTCAAATCATTTGTCCACTGTAATAAATCTTGCTAATCTTAGGATCAATTCCACTTTTAGTAGTCGGGTGGGAGCTATGATTATGATTTACAATTACCATATGACAAATTAATTGGCTGTTCTATTGACTAGTCAAATTAGTTACATACTTTTAACTAAATGTCAAAACGATAAAGTAACTTATATGAAAAAAAAAACAAAAAAAGTATACAGACGAATTGAGAACCTCCTCTTTTTTCGAAGTTGGTTAAAAAGATTTAGTGATGTCATAAAATATAATAATCAAATCAGTTAGGTACTATTATGGGTTGGGTGGATAGATAAGAACCAAAGCAATTTTACTGCTCTTTTACCATTCTTAATTTAATAAGCATGGTTAGATAATTTATTTTGACTATAGGATAGTACCCAATTCAGTAATAATAATGTTACATGTTCAGTATTCATAATTATAATTGAAAGTAATATACATTAGAGCATTTGTCTCAGTAATCAAAAATGTAGTTTCTTTATTACAAATTGAGTATCACTTTCATACTTACCATATTTTTTTTCCATGAAATAAAACCATCAATATTTATATACAGCAAACTTTATTACATAATGATTGAACTAACACTTTACACTTGCGGAAACTGATTCTAGTCGAACAGGATCTAATCTTTGCGTATTAATTTAACTTTAGGGTCGTCTGGCCTCAGCACGACATAGGTGCTCTTATATCTGCGGTTGTCTCCGTCATTTTTCACATAGTTGTAGCACCCCGCTGTAGCTAACCCAATGCCTACTAAGGCCATGCCAGTTGAGGCAAGAACTTCGGGGATTTCGTTCCATCCCTGCTGGATCAGCTGCCCGAGGGACCTTCTCGAGGCTGCAGCCATTTGATTTGATATTTAATGTAAATTTCGAACTATAATTTTTTTTTACAAAGAAAATCCTAATTTTGTGCAGGATTCTGACAGATGACAGATAAAGGGAAATTACCGTCAATCAATGTCAATGTCACTTATGTCAATGAAATAAAATATACAAGGGTGTTTGGGAAAGCATGCTTTTAGCGTTCAGACCAAAGAGGTTCGAACGACAAATGGCAATAAATTTTATTTTTGCTCCGTGCTAGAATACCCACGAATATTTACTCCATGTCCGTCACCCGTCGGCTACTTCAAGGGATCGAAAACATAGGAAAAAAATGAATCTTCTCGGGCGGGACTCGAACCCGCGATCTTTACCTTACAGGGGGGAATATTACTTTGACCAACTCGGCCACCGAGACACGCCCGATGTGATTCAAATTTCCCTTTATTTTTTTCCGTCCTTACGGAGACGGTGGAGTCATCCGCCAATGTTCTTACGAACTATCGGCACCAATGAACGATGTTACAATCATTTTTAAACATTGATTTTTGATAACTCCGCCCAAATACTTGAATGAATTTTACAATACATAGGGAAAAATGAATCTTCTTGGGTGGGACTCGAACCCACGATCTGTCCTTTACAGTGTGAATGCCCTGACCAACTCGGTTGCCGAGACACGCCCGATGTGATATATCGCCCGAGTTAGCATACTTAATTTATACTTCAGGGGATTATGAGATATCGACGCCGAAGATTTCAATATGTTTGAAGATGAGGAATTAAGGTGAACAACGATAAATGGGGTTTTCTTTTAGCGGTGAACGCACATCATACTTGGATTTACCTTAGTGCGAGGCACAATTGGATCAGGTTTGTCTACTTCAATCACACAATACGCAAAAAATTCTATTAAAGAAGCAATCGCATGCGAGCCTATGAGTGGCCCGACCAAACGATCGCGTTGGTCTGTCTGTACTCGTCTAGGAGCAAGTACAAACGCTACAAACGTACCGCGACAGTAGATTCATTACGTGTGCCCATGTACACAAATAAGATCCATAGCTGGTCGGAATTAGCTGAGTTAACAAGACGGGAGAGAAAGGATTTGTGATCATTGATCACAACACAATCCTTTCCCTGCCGCCTTGGTATTGCTGGGACTTGGGACATCTATAAAGATTATTTTGCGTTATTCCGTTCGCCAACGTTCCACCATTCGGCAATAATAGCAAGTGCAAACTTAATACATCAAGCAAGGTGCAAGGAAATATTTCAAAGATCTGATAAATAAAACAGAAAACAATCTCAAAGTGATTTATAGCGCATCAATCTTCACATTGATGTAAATACTGGATTTTTAATTGAACATTCTCTAGGATCACCTTCGCGAACTATAAGATAAGTACTCTTGAACTCTCTGTTATCTCCATCCTGCTGTATGTATCGATAGCAACCAGCAGTAGCCAATCCTATTCCAATGATTGCCATGAGTGAAGCACCCATCACCTCAGGAATATACCACATACCTTTTGCAAACAACCCCTTAAATCTCATAATATGACCAACTTCTTTCGGTTCACGCATTTTCAATTCAAAAAATAAATTCAAATCTCAAATGTACCCTTTAATATATATGACAGGAATGTGACAGAATATGAAAAAAAAAATGAATAATGCATTTATAAATGTCTGTAACATAAACTTATTATATTAAAGGTCTGTAAGCAAATATGCAAATCCATTAAAAAAAATACAAATCGAAGATCGAAGTCGATACTTGTTCTAGGAGTTTGCTTTGAGTGCGCTAGTGCGCTTTGGCACAACATTTGGTTCAGTTAAAATCCAGCTCCTCGAACGTTTGAAGTTGACGTACTTGACGTTTCATTTGACCAGCGTTGCCAGATTGTAACTTTTGTTACAATTTACGTAACTTTTGACCCCCTAATGTAACATCTCCGTAACATGACTCAAAATGTAACTTTATTGTAACTTTTGCCGTATTGGTTCGGGTCAATATCAGTCAGAATAATTATTGTTCTGTAGTCTGTGGTAAATATTATTCTACTAACTACGCTACCCGTATCACCAGTAATATAAGAGTAATACCAACCTTGGTATTGTTAGAGAAATCGCTTGTATGGAGATGACAAGGTTCAAACAACTTTAAACTTTTTTCCCAGTAATAAAGTTTACTTCTGTTCGAACAACTATCAATCAAAGAATAATATATTTTCAAATCATTATTTCATGTTCATTCACTAGTGTGGTAGAAAAAATAATAATTATTATTATATAATGTATCTACGGTGGAAGAGCCATTGTCATAATTTTAAAAGATTTTGTCTCGATTCGATTCGAAAATTTCAATCAGTAAGTACCTATTTAAAAAAGAAATTGAAGGTTAAAAAAAAGATTTTCTCGTAACGTAACTTTGATATCGTGATCGTTTTCAACATTTGATCGAGGTTAAATTAAATAAACATAACATAACATAACATCGGGTCAGGTCAGGTCTCGGGTTCGATCCCAGGTTGACCATGGCACACACCAATGACATTTCGATGCTTTTCGAAGTTATGTGTGTATTTATCGCAGGTTTATAAGTGCCAGGTTAATGGCAATAGGCTCGCCACCTATTACATTGGGACCTAAACATAAACTGGCGTAATGTGGGTGCTAGCACCTCTGCCTACCCCTTCGGGGAATACGGGCGTGAGTTTATGTTATGTTATGTTTATTTGACACTGGAAATTACTCACAGAGTGAGCCATAGAAAAGTTTTGGCACGAACACTAAAGAGAATGCAACGCGGTATTATTTTCCAAAATTGGTGTAAATCCGAGTTTTTATGTATAAAAGTGGTGGATTTTTAGACATAAAGTCTTGGACAACGCACATACGTGTAGATAATTGGCATATTACAGTGAATGGTGACTCTTCGCGTTAATTCTAACTCTCCCTAGTAAGCTTTTAGTAAAGTCCCCACAACTTTACTGAAGTAGCAATCATCTCATCCATCATCATCAACATCATCATCATCATTATCAACAATCATTTTTACCAAATTAATATGCTAAAAAATAAGACTTAACATAAAGATCTACCTGCGATTATCATAAAACCTTTAAAAAAGATGAGCCATAGCCAAAAAATGGCCGTCAACTCGTGAGTAGTTATAAATCCAGTAGGTATTTAAATAAATACTTTATTAATTTGTCCATAGAGTCAATTATCTAAGTCTCAGTGAACAGTCAATGTTTCAACTGTGATCAAAATCAAAATTGTTTGGTATTGAAATGGGAAACAGAATCGATAAATAGTTTATGATGATGACTTTTTTTTAATTGATTAACAAAAACAAAGTAAGTTTCTCCTTCAAGTTTGTACTTCAATTTCTGAATTATTTGTTTGTATTAGGTACTCATAAATCATTCGTTTTATTGTTTTCGTTATATATATTCTTTTGCAGAATCACCAGTCAATTATACTCGCCACCTGTGGTATTTTTATTAAAAAAAAAAAAAAATACCTACATAAAAAAAAATCAAACAATTGCTGCATTTCTTTTGAAGCTTAACGACTTAATGGGACTGAAAACATTTTAGATTAAGTGTAATAAAGTGCCTTATTAACGTTTGTATTGAAGTTTTTCTCGTAATATAAGGTCACGTAACTTTTACCCCGAAAATGTAACTTTTTAAGCAGTCCTGTGTAACATTTGACAATATTCCACTGGCAACACTGCATTTGACGTAGCGCAGTACTCCAGTCCGTAGTAGACGTTACTGTCATTGAAGAAGGTCAAAGTTATAAAGTTTTGTATCGCGATTGGTGTAAAACTCAATGATAAAGTTGAGCTAGCTATTTGAATTCTACAAACACTACACTTAAACAGGGCTGCTGACTTGTTACCATTACTCCGGCGAAGCGGTCGTGTGAACAGTTTAGAAAAATGACGTCCCGGTTCCAAGTTGTTGAGCAAGGCCCTCCTATCGAGGTTTTCCAGTTAAATAAACTGTTTTTAGATGATACCAATCAAATAAAAGTAAACTTGACCGTCGGAGGTGAGTAGAGTGACCTATTAAAGGGTCTTCAATTTACTACAATGTTTTTTTACTTATCAAATTGATTAGTTTTGTTATGCAACCTCCGCGTGTACTTTACCTACATATTATATTGTTATTATACTACGTATCTAATAGTATTGTCACAAAACAAATAACTCTATCATATACCTAATTATAAACTAGGGTACCTAGATTATACTTGCTATTCATTATCTTATTTTTACATGTTCAGAAACTTGTGTATCAAAAGCGCAACTCGAAATAAATCATGCAAATGAAGAACTCAAGTGGGACTTGAACCCAGGACCTTTCCCTTACAGGGGAATGCTCTTCCAACTGACCTATTGAGTCACACCTGAGTGACTTCAAATTTCCCTTCTCTTTATATCCGTCTTTAAGGGCGACGGTTGGAAGAGCATTCCCCCTGTAAGGTGAAGGTCATGGGTTCGAGTCCTACTTGAGTTTTTCTTTTTCCGATATATTACGAATTTAAAAGTTAGCATAGTAAATGCTATAAAAATTTCATTAAAAAAAAGCGGAACTGTTGTGTATCAGTGGTGAGGTGTCCCTATAACCCAATACCTGCCGGCTGGCTCTGTAAAAAGAAGCTTTAATGGATATGTCTTACATTAATACTGAAAATGTCTACCGGCTTCCTTTTAAAAATATTTACCCTTCACCACTGTTGTGTATAATAAAAATTCTCTCAAATATATTCCTATTTACTGTATCTTAAATTCAGCATGTACTTTCAGCATACAGAGATGAAAATGGCAAACCTTGGGTCCTGCCGGTGGTCAGACAAATGGAGAAACAGCTAGCTGCTGATGAGACCCTTTTGCATGAATACTTGCCGGTGCTTGGTAAGTACTCAATACTGTCATTTTAGGGTTAATTTTCGTCACAATACCAATTATTTATATATTTATAACCATTATTATATGGTTCAAATCATTAAAAGAAAAGTATAGTTTTTTGTCCTGTACATTCTAATGGAAGGTCAATTCAACAGCAACTTTGTTAACAAAGCATAACGTAATATAAATATTCATACACCATAATGAGTAATTAATATCAGTCTTACAAATAAAATAAATATAAAATTTACTTTGAACTTCATGAATATTAAGATAACAGGAATATTAAACATATTTTTCATCATCTAAAATTGTTTTGCCAAATCCAAAGCCACGGAGTAAAGTGTGAAAACTGAGTTTCGTAGTACTTATTATCTGTTATGTGGTTGAACCTAAAACCCTATTAGAAAAAGGGTTACCCATTGTATTGGAAAATTGTAGTTTTCAATTGCATTGTTAATGATGGTGACCCTCTTTCCGAGACTTTGCCTTTAGCTTAACATCAGGCGAGGTGAAGTCAAATTGACGTGTCCTATATAAAAAAAATTATTACTAATAAACCTCATATTTTTCTATGAAAATTCAGCTTTATTTAACAAATTTTTTTGTGTTATCCTATTGAATTGATTACACACAAAATAACTCATGATAAAATCTGTTCAAAAAGGTTTTATTTCAATGTGTAACATTCATGTACAATAATAAAAATGGGAATTATTATGTGATCATGGTATATACCATACATGCCTTTGATTTGCCTGACGTCTCGACCAGGTTACACTGGCCATGGTCACAGGCTGACTCATTCCCATGACTATTATTGTATATCATGGAACGCGAGAGATTAAAAGTAAGTGTAACATTCATGTAAACTTCCAACAACAAACATAAACAAACTTCTAAGAGAAATAAGTCCAAAGGAATGAATGAACTTCATTATTGTACAGATACCAGAATCTCCAATTGCTTAAAGTCGGCCTCAAACAAGAGTATTTCAGTACGTTATCTATTCTGTGAGAAGAGTTCTTTGTATCCAGAGAAACTGAAATGTTACCAACAATTTTATATTAAAATGATATACCTATACTCTATTTGTTTAGGTACTTAAAAAAAGGTAAACAAGAAAAATGGTGGATTTCAGAGATAGTCAACCGTCAATGACAATAGTATTTTTGTGCATGATTATGGGCAACATAAAGACTACATTTACCTTACAAAATAATTTTAAAATTTATAATATTAAACTCACACGTTCAACACATTCACAAAATTATAATCACAATTAAAGTGATTTCAAATTCAATCACTAATTAAAATTTTAGTCTGAGTCCGAAGAACTATCACCAACACTAATTAATTACAAAGCGATTATAGGTTTCGTCTATTATCTTATCTAGGGATGACATCTTCTCCACTTCTTTGCCAGCTCTTTAAGGTACCGAATAATAACAATAAATACAAACTACAAACTGCGAATTGACTTTGACAGTCACGCACGTATGGCGCGATCTGGAAAAAACTGTTTTGAATATCTGTCTTTTTAGTTTCTTTATGGTAGGCACGGTGCAATAGTTTTTAAAATCATTCTTAATAATATAGTTATTATAGTTTTTCAGCTTAGGAAATAATAAATGCAACTTAATATTAAACAAAGTAGTTCAATATAGAAAAATATACGATAGAAATGGATTTTAAGTTCTAAAATGATTTTATTTTGGTTTCTTTTTATTTCGGAACGAGAAATGACCCTATAGAAGAACCCTTTTTACGATTTGTTTACCTTTTTTTAAGTACCTAAACAAATGGAGTATAGATATGTTATCACAATACTATTGCCATGTTAAAAGTGCACTGTGTTGTATAACAGAAGTTTCCTCAGTTCATTCACTTTCATTGATAGTGAATATCTTGTAATGTAAAATGTTGATTAATGTTAATTACTAACTTTTGCCCGCGGCTCCGCCAGCGTGCATGTCGGTTACCGCGACCAAACATAGCCTATGTCCTTTCTCAAGGTCTAATCTACCCTTATACCAAAAGGATCAGTAGTTTAGGTGTGAAAACGTAACACACAGACAGACAGACAGACGGACAGACAGAGTTACTTTTACATTTATAAAAAAAATCTTTATTAGGAACAAAAGTAATAATGGGAAGAGACAAAATTGGTTCGATGACTGCAAAAGTATACACTGAGGCGCAGTCATCAACGCTGTATAATTAGTATGGATAAGCACCAGTGCTACATCTAATGATTTCTTATATTGGTTGCTGCTGTGAACTTATCTGATCCGAGAGGATAAAGTTGCTATTAGAATTTATCTACTTCAATATAGTATATACGTAATAAACGAGTTTTATCAACATTACATAAAACCATTTGTTGATAACAGTACATCATTATTTCTTCATAATAGTCATATTGTTAGATTTAAAAATATATATCCTGATCTGCCTGCGTGGAAGACTGATCGCGTTTCCGCGACCTACAGGTACCTATTACCTGGAATTCAATCCAATATTCAATCCATTCATCTATACTTTCTTGTTTATAAATATTATTGGAGAGAGAAGTCTCCTCCTAGTATTATAAAGTATATATCTACAGAACTTCTTGTATTCTCGTGTCGGCAATTGCGATCGACCTATCATTGACTATGATTTTGATGCGGTTTCTTTTAATAGATAGAGTAATTCAAGTAGAAGGTTTATATGTAGAATACATGCTTAATATAGTAGAGGGTGCAGCGGGAACGGAATCGGACGCCACGGGGGCGGTTAAAATTGGCGGTACGAAGTTCGCCGGGTCCGCTAATTACAAATAAACCGATAAAATGTTATTGATACTGTCGGAAGTTTACGCGAATATCACACATTGGAATAACGACCAAACTGAAAAGTAACCGAAAGAAGTCGGGCAAAGAGTAAACAGTAAATTAACACTGAACAAATCGCGGTAGAAATAGTTAAAAAGTCTTTCTTATATCAATGTTGTTACTAATGTTCCAAAAAATAAAACGGATTGTTTGGCAAAAGTTTGATATTAACTTCTACCACAAACTTTCGGTCCTACCACATTCATTGAACGAAGAACCCTTATCATCCGAGCGTCAGGCTAATTGTATTCTTAACGGTTCTATCCAAGTCCTGCAATGTGGAGCACGGAGTCTGCTCTCGCAATTCCCTTTCCCATTATTTGATTTATTTTGACTCTTACGAGAGCGACTCATCTGCCCTCCCATTCTCGAGAGTAGAGCCTGCACCTGAGCATCTGTCAATTAGCAGGTGGACACAGACTTGCAAAAGAGGTTAGCTTGGGTCTAGAAGATCTTAGTGGGCCTTATACAATACATAGGTTTGTTTCAAATCGAGGCAAAAGTAGTTAGATCTGACTTGCGAATTTTCACGTTTCCTCTTGTCGCTGCGTATGAAATAGCTATGAACTATTAGTATAGGAGCTAGCAACGTTTTGAAAGTGAGAATTTTAGGTCAGCTGATTTTGTGATATGCTCTTGTTCTTGCTCTTTCGGTTAGAGTCTGGGCTATCTGGCTGGCGGGAGCGGTTGCGTTCATTACTGCGCATCCTACCTGTCCAGGTGATAATCCTGGATTTCAAAACATTTTAAGAGGCGTAATTTTAATTTTTTTGTTTTTAAATAAGACTACCTGACATACTTTTTTTATTGCCAGACATTTCTGACATTGCTAATTATGTGCCATACGCGATTCTTTTAATTTTTTTCATAAAAATTTAAAAGTATTTTATAATGTCTGTAATTTTAACATTATGTTATTTAAGATAAGAAAAGCTTAAAATTAATTTGCCAGACATTAATTCGATTGTTAAACCTTGAATTAAAATAAAAAAGGCATGAAAAGTATTGCAGTATGATGCTAGTAGTTTGAAAGAGACAGTTGCAGAATAAGCTGAGAATAAGACAGAGAACCATTGCAAATATACCATTGATATTATCTGACCTCCTCCTCGTAACCTGTAGCCTAGCCCTGAATTCCTCAGTAAGGTACTGAGAGGATACAGTGCTAAGCAGAACCAAAGGGGACTCAAACTGACACCTTGGAAAATGCCTCGCTCAATATTTATTGGTTCGCCGTTACTGCACACCCCTCGACATCCTGGATAGCTAAGAACTGTTCTCCATTGCCTCATACATGACGCCAAGAAGATGCACAGAGTTGTATCTAACTTATACAGCTCTAGCACCCCCAGGAGCCTCTGGCAAATGGATTTGCAAAAGAATTTGACCAGACCATTAAAAAAATTATACCACAATGCAAGACACAACTATTAGCAAAAAATATGTTTCCAAAGCCTGTTAACTCTAGTATGCGATTTCAAAAGGCTACTACTAAGACTATAAATGCAATTATAAAAAAAATGAATTCCAAAAAAGCTCCCGGTATAGACACCATCTCGGTTTCCGATATAAAAACAGTGAGGAGTGGCATTTCCCAGGCAATAGCTAATCTCATTAACTGTAGTGTTAAATCTGGTGAATATCCCGACGAACTAAAAATGGGATGCGTTAGGCCGATCTATAAGAAAGGTCATCGCAATGAGTACGGTAACTATCGTCCTATCACGCTACTCTCCACTATCGACAAAATAGTTGAAAAGTACGTTTGTAGCCAGGTGAATGATTTTTATGACGACAAAGCTATCATTTACGAGAATCAATATGGGTTTCAACAGGGAAAGGGCGCTAGTGACCTGTTATCTAAATTTACTGACTACGTCAACGAATCTATGAACCAAAAAAAACATACCCTAGCACTCTTTATCGACTTTTCCCGTGCCTTCGATACCCTTAATCACAAGGTGCTCCTAAATAAGCTTGATACCTGTGGCATACGCGGACCCTTACTTAAATGGTTTAAAAGTTATCTATCTGACCGCTCATACACGGTTAAGGTCTATGATGCGCTCAGTGATACCATTACCGTGTCCGAGGGTACAGCACAGGGTTCAGTCGTAGGACCTCTTCACTTTCTGACCTATGTCAACGATATGAATGAGTGTATTGAACAGAGTACATGTTACCAATTTGCTGATGACACGTGTCTACTAGTTAGTGACAGAGACTTACAGAAAGCATATGAGCGCCTGCAATCGGATTTCCATGCCCTCTGCAAGTGGTGTCATGATGCAGGGCTTGTCCTTAACGCAAACAAAACCAAACTATTACACATCAGGTCACCATATTTAAAGACCCCAGCAGTCAACAACCAGATTATAGCTCACGAACACGCATGCCTACACAACTGCAATAGTGGTGGTTGCTGCTGTCCTACTATTGAACTTGTACACTCCCATACATACCTGGGCCTCATCATTGACGACAAGTTAAGTTGGAAACCCCATGTCGATAAAGTATGTGATAGGCTGAGAGGGTTCTTAGCAAACATTAAAATTCTAAATCGTCGTATCCCATACAATGTGAAACTCCTACTGTATAATTCTTTAGCCGAGTCTCATATTCAGTATGGACTTACCAGTTATGGACGGACTTACAGGACTTATATGGATAACATATATAGTTTGCAACGAAAAATACTGAAGACAATAACATCCCCGCAGATAAATTCACAATACAGTAACAATGAATTGGGTCTTTTTAAACACTGTAAAGTTCTACCCATACACCTAAAAATAAAATACTGCTTGTTGAAAGAAAATTACTCTAAATATTATCTGGGAGATAAAGTAAAACATCCCGTATGCACACGAGCCGTCTCACAGAACCGGTTACTAACGGTACGCGCTGCTAACATATTTGGTGAGAGGACAACGCGATACATTTTACCGCGCCTAATTAATAAACTACCCCCCGATATCAAGGAAAGATTACATGACAAAAATATCAAACATATTTTGAAGGGATTCTTTTTGGCAGGCATGGCGGGATAGGTTTTCGTGAATGTATCTATGTAATCCCTCCCCACCACCTGTGCTTGTTCTTTTCGCCGCTCTGCGCCCGTACACCTAGATTACTGTGTTCAACTACCTACACAATGATAATTTATATTAAAATGTATGATTGAATGTAAGTATGGGTCGGGCCGTGTATCTTGGACCTAAATCGCGAATGTTTCGTGAATTTGATCTCGTCCACCACAGTGTAGCACCCCGTGTTATCTTCAAAGTATAACCAAGAAACGTGTACTGCACGTAAAGAGTACTTTTTAGCACAAGCTGGGTCCAGGATGTACGGACCGAGCTATTTTTGAATGTAATGCATACGTATATGCACTAGAATGTGTTGCATTTTTCACAAACCTCAGTGGTTTTTTTGATGCACGCGCTTAATGCCATGTATTTATATGTATTTTTTTAATAAGTTAAATAAAAAAATAAAATAAAAAAAAAAAAAAAATAAAAAAAAATGTATGGGGCACAGAGTCGAACGCTTTCTTATAGTCTATCCAGCATGTCGATAGATTACGGCGAACTTGTTGACTAATGGCCATATCAATGAGGAGGAGCTCCTTAGTACCACGGGCCCCACTCCTACATCCATTCTGAGAGGCACTCATAACAGTGTTTGTTGAGATGTGCTTTGTTATTTTATCTCTCAGAATTGATGTAAGAAGTTTATAGAACGATGGTAAACACGTGATCGGTCTATAGTTACTGGGGTTCGAGGTACTTCCTGTCTTATGGAGCAGGTGGGTAACACCAGTGGTCATAAAAATTGGCAACGACCCTGACTCGATAGCAGCCTATTATTATTATTATTTTGTAGAGGGTCTAGCACCCTCTACAAATATATTGTATAAAGTAGATACAATTCTGTGCATCTTCTTGGCGTCATGTATGAGGCAATGGAGAACAGTTCTTAGCTATCCAGGATGTCGAGGGGTGTGCAGTAACGGCGAACCAATAAATATTGAGCGAGGCATTTTCCTAGGTGTCAGTTTGAGTCCCCTTTGGTTCTGCTTAGCACTGAATTCTCTCAGTACCTTACTGAGGAATTCAGGGCTAGGCTACAGGTTATGAGGAGGAGGTCAGATAATATCAATGGTATATTTGCAATGGTTCTCTGTCTTATTCTCAGCTTATTCTGCAACTGTCTCTTTCAAACTACTAGCATCATACTGCAATACTTTTCATGCCTTTTTTATTTTAATTCAAGGTTTAACAATCGAATTAATGTCTGGCAAATTAATTTTAAGCTTTTCTTATCTTAAATAACATAATGTTAAAATTACAGACATTATAAAATACTTTTAAATTTTTATGAAAAAAATTAAAAGAATCGCGTATGGCACATAATTAGCAATGTCAGAAATGTCTGGCAATAAAAAAAGTATGTCAGGTAGTCTTATTTAAAAACAAAAAAATTAAAATTACGCCTCTTAAAATGTTTTGAAAATCCAGGATTATCACCTGGACAGGTAGGATGCGCAGTAATGAACGCAACCGCTCCCGCCAGCCAGATAGCCCAGACTCTAACCGAAAGAGCAAGAACAAGAGCATATCACAAAATCAGCTGACCTGAAATTCTTTCTCGAAAACGTTGCTAGCTCCCGTACCATATGTATGGTATTGTATTTTTTGCTGGTATCCGCAACTGCACGTTATCGTGCAGTTTGTTGCGTGAGCTTAAGAGCTTAAGATTGAATAAACCGTTCGTATCTATAGTGAATGCAAGTGTTACGACCTTAACCGACTTATCGATAATTATGAAACAATATTATTTTGCGTCACAGTATGCGTAGTAACTACCGTCGTCATGAGGTCAGTGACCACTCTGGGGTCTGATGTAACGATACCAAGATATTATAAAACCTTGTAATAATTATTTATCGTATACGTTTTTTATTTCTTTAATGGAAATTATAGATGCGTAACATCGTTTGCAATCGTACAATACTGAAATTAAATTCTGTGATTTGGGTGTACTAGACTAGATATGACAATAGCTCTGCTAGCTTCTCTACTTCTCTCTCTAATTCTACGTAAAACGTCATCTTCTATCTATGTACCTATATAAAAATCATTGCTGTCCGTTTGTCCGCTAAAACTCGAGAAGGCCTGGACCGATTAAGCTGATTTGGGTTTTGAAATATCTGTCGTAGTTCAGGACAGTTGTAAACGGTGAGAAAATATGGGTAAACTAGCTTTCGCCGCCTTTTTATTGGATGTCAATCATCGCGACCAAACATGGCCTATTCTTCCTCAAGGTCTAATATACCCCTATACCGAATTTCATCATAATCAGTTTAGTGGTTTAGGCGTGGAAGCGCAAAATACAGAGAGACAGGCAGACAGAGTTACTTTCGCATTTCTGTCTGTGTCTGTGAACAGATATCCGTGGTCTGTGTCATGTACTCATGTCATATCCTTGTCTAGTGAAATTCACAAAACATTAATGTAAACATATTGGCAGGTTTAATATTAAAGTGTGTAGGTAAGTAACCTTGTTGCAAAACAGAGCGCATCTCGCCATCAAACGCAATAGTTTGGCGAGAAGGTAAATTTAACAAACTATGTAATTATTAATGTGGAAATATATCATTGAAAAAAAAAATATTAGTAGGAATTAAACGGGAACGGGAACTTCCACGCGGGCTAGTATCTATCCAAAATTTGGTTACATTAATTTGGCCATGAATTTCTATATCTCTTATTGTTAAAATAGCGAGTCTGCGAATAACGTCATACATCAGCAAACATAGCATAAATGTAATTATAACCAGGATGCAATAGTTTGTTAACAAGTGATATAAAAAAGTGATAGTACGTAATAATGTAATAAATAGATACATACTTATAATCACGCCTTTATCCCCGGAGGGTTAGGCAGAGGTGAATTAATACCCACATCTCACCAATAATTATTGTAGTCGGTCCCATGTAATAGGGGGTGTGTCCATTGCCATATTGCGGACACTACTGTTACTCGAGGCATGCATCTAAGGCTGGGTCTGTTGTATATCTTTCTGATGTTAATCAACCCTATCCCTTAGTCGCCTTGTACGAAACCACATGGGTGGCCCATATTCTTCTTTTATATTTATATATTATAACCGGGCACCTTTCCCTCTCAGTTATATCTGCGTATTTTTTCGTTAGTTGCTTTTTACGACAGCCTGCGGATGTATTACAACCTCTATGTAACATGTCAATGGTAGTTAGAACATTCTTTCATGAAATCCACTCAATGAATATGTGTTTGTGATACAGGTTTGGAAAAATTCACCACAGCTGCCACATCCATGCTGTTGGGAGAAGACAACCCCATTCTTTCTTCTGGACGCGTAAGTACTCAGTTATGCTATGTCATCATATGCCACAGTTATGGTATGTCAGCTGTTTATATACGAGTATTTGCATCAATTAGCGTACAATTAGTGACATCAAATGTGAGATATATACTACTAGCTTTTGCCCGCGGCTCCGCCCGCGTGGACATCGGTTATCGCGACAAAACATACCCTATTTCCTTTCTCGAGGTCTAATCTATCCCTATACCAAATTTTATCAAAATCGGTTCAGTGGGTTGGGCGTGAAAGCGTAACATACAGACAGACAGAGTTACTTTCGCATATAAAATACTAGCTTTTGCCCGCGACTCCGCCCGCGTGGATGTCGGTTATCGCGACCAAACATAGCCTATGTCCTTTCTCATGGTCTAATCTACCCGTATACCAAATTTCATCAAAATCGGTTCAGTGGTTTAGCCGTGAAAGCTTAACATACAGACAGACAGACAGACAGACAGAGTTACTTTCGCATTTATAATATTAGTATGGATTAACCTCTCTTCACTACAGCCTTACCTTCTGCGAAGTGTAACGCGATCTTTAATAGGGAAACTTAATTACAACACCTCCTCTTTGTGTTTGCTCTGTGGGTCAATTAGACATCAATTCTATCAGAGATGAAAACCAATCACATACCTATGTCATATTCAGAGACAACATAGTTACATCCAAACCGTACATATCTCTTTAACTATGACATTGTTTAGCAGTGAATTCATTGTTTGACTAATTAGAAGCATCCGCTCGGCTACCGCCGCGCGCCGCTCAGGTCCATGCATATTAATTGTGAAATGAGACTTAATTTAGCTTACAACCTGTAGAAAAACATAGGATTGGATTTTTTTTTCGGAAAATTGAAATCAACTACTTGAACAAACAACTAAAATGAAGAGTTGCTAGTGTTGACCAACGGGTGAAACGCGGGCAGTAGCCAGTGCTAAATAAAATCGGTTTGGAGATTGGTAATTTTAGGCCCGTATTCTAGAATGACACTCAGCCTGAATTGCGATTTATCTGAGGATAGACTGTATAGACAATATGTCAAACTATCAATCTGTTCTCAGATAAATCGCGCTTCAGGCTGAGTGTCATTCCAGAATACGGACCTAAAATTCCTATCTCCTAAAATTATAACTGATATTTAAGTATTTGAATGAATTTTTTTTATAGCATTTATTATGCTAACTGTTAAGTTCGAAAAACATTGGAAAAAATGAAATGCTCAAGTGAGACTCGAACTCACGACCTTTCGCTTACAGGGCGACTGCTCTGCCAACTGAGCCATTGAGCACCACTTGAATCATTCCAAATTTTCCTTCTCTTTATATCCGTCTATAAGGGCGACGGTGCAGCCATCTGCCAACATTCTTACGAACTGTTGGAAACAATGAATGATTTTTCAACCATTTTTAAACATTGAAGTAAGTAGTTTATTAAACAAGTATAGAAGTGACCTAAGAATGTAGTCAGTTGACATCGAAATAAGCTACTAAAAGAATGAATTGGGGAAATCCCTCCTCCGGTTTCGAAGTCAATTATTAAAATTATGTATCACTTCCGACAGTTTCAGATAAGGTTTTTTTTTTAAGAATATTTGGACCGAAATTACTAATATTGCCTTGTACCCCTCCAGTTAAGCTAAATTGCTTGTGTTAGGAGTGGTTTCACGTCGGTAGTGTAATGGCCAGGATTCGAACCCGGGACCTTTCGATCGTAAGGCCGATTCCTTAACCGTTAAGCTACCGACGCTGACTGATTGATCTGATGCGTATTAGAATGCATAAACGCAAAATGTACGCACAAATAAACGTCCTGGCTGTCGCTACCACTTATAACGCTAATATTGACTTGCTTCAAAATTGATAACATCCTGTATCGTGAACTGCAGCCTAAGATTGAGATACTAAGGACAGCTATAAAATTGTCAACATCCTTTTATCGTGAACTAGCTTTTGCCCGCGACTTCGTCCGCGTGAAGTTCGGAATAGAAAGGTATAGGACACACTGCTCCTGTTCCCGTGACCCAGATAAAGTTCCTTAAAGTTTCTGTGAGCCTGGTACTTCAAGCAAATGTACCAGGGTCACAGAAATACTGTTCCCGTGACCACGACCCACAGGAGCCTATATCCGGGATAAAATTAAGGTCGAATGGGATGAAAAATATCCTATGTCCCTCTTCTGGTTCTAAGCTACATTCCAACCAATTTTGAGCCAAAGCCGTTATTGAGTTATTAAATAGTGTAACTAACACGACTTTCTTTTATATAAATAATAAAGATTAGGCTGATAGACTTAGACTGATTCAGATATTAAGTCTAACTAGAAATATTTACATGTTGTACTTGAATCGTGTTGATATCTCGATTGTCGCCTTTATTATTAAAGTGCCGTTTACTTAAGAGATTGAATCGTTTATACATGTTTATTCAAAACAATTACTATCGACGCGAAGATTTGCAACAGTAAACTCTAAGTAGAGCAAAATTAAGGTGTTATTTAGTCATTCAATGGTCTATTTTATCCTGTCTTTTAACTTTACATCGTCAAGCTAAAGTTGCAATTTCAGGAATGAAGGTTGCCATTATCGTTGACAATAATGGTATTTGCACAGCTTGACGGTCTCGTCAGATCATTTTTTACGCCCGCTGATCGCATTAAACTAATACTGCTAATATACGTTTATGAATAAAAGAGCCATTGTCTGTTGCCACCCACTGTTCAACCACAAAACGTAGCATGCTTACGGTATGGTTGGCAATATCCATGGGGAAGGAAACGATAGCGGAGTTGTTGCAATGCAATCGAGTCGCGTGCCATCCAAACGTCAAATGGACTCATTCGGTAGGAACGTTATACCTATGACGTCCTTCGACTTTTGACACCCCGCGCGTCTCTTTCTTACCACCCGCATTCGGCGACGCATTTTTATTAGGAGAAATATCAATGAGGCATCTCCGTTACTAATCATATTCTGTCCTCCGTGGCAATATCTAATAAATGGGCTAAGAGCTCAGACCAGTTCATATATTCCTGTTAAGACTATGCAGAGATGATGTCCTGAATGATATATTTTTCAATATAGGAACTACAAACATCCAAAAACTAGGAACTTCTAATACCATCTATGTTGGTAAGTCATTCACTATACAAGCAGTTCGTTTGGTATACCTGGTAAACTGGACATGCAAGGTTATGTTGAAAAACTATCAAGAACTTGTTATCCAATAAGCATGAATGAAAACTGCGTACAATAGGTATCGTGGCATTTAACTTGTTCTAATATAACTTTTTATAATGCACACAAAGTTTGATGCAAGTATTGTATTTTGTACATCTAAACACCGCCTTAATCGATTGTATTGCTACCATCCTATAATAAATTTCAACTCCCGTATACTCCCGACTAATGTTAGTGTACTATATCAAGAACGGTCTATCTATTTATCGTACCATCAACAAATGTTCATAACTTTTATCTGATATCGTTCAGTTCATTATGATTACAGCGCCATACTGCCGCGATTATAGTGATCGTTACAGATTGGTATTATCACATTCATTACCTATCATCGGGTAGTTTGATAACTCGGGATAACTAACAGTATTGGAAATGAAAACGATGTACCTATATTTTGGGGCGGAATGGTGCCAGAGATTTTTTTCTTACAACTAGCTGTCCCGGCGAATTTCGTACCGCCAATTTTTTCCGCCCCGCGATCGGCGTCAGATCCCGTTCCCGCTGCACCATTTAGGGGTATGAAAAATAGATGTTCGCCGATTCTCAGACCTACCCAATATGCACATAAAATTTCATGAGAATCGATCAAGCTGTTTCGGAGGAGTACGGGAACGAACATTGTGACACTAGAATTTTATATATAAGATTTTTCTTTTTTTAATAAATTATTTTTACTAACCTGCGTGACTGAGCTCCGGTTTACGACGCTACGCGGCATCGACCTGAAAAACTCTTCCAAACTGGATTCCTTTATTGTCTATTCATAAAAATAAATAAGAGTGATGTGCATAGGTCGGAATTAGGTAGAGTTGTGTATGTACTTGCATCGAAATGTTGATGTGAATGTGGATCTTCCCGGGTTTTCTGATGGACAAACTCGTAGGATCCAGTCTCCGTACATTTGCTTAACTGGCTCGTATCAAAGCCGTACCACTGACAGATGTTTCAAACTATCCCATAATATTTTATAGTTATACAATACATAAAACATATTAACTGCTTCAGAGAAGAGCTCTTAGGAATTTCCCTGAAGATATTGTGCATGAAAACCAGCTTTTCTTGCATCTTAGCAGGACTTGGGACAGTATTCCACAACAGGATATTGACACCCTTGTTTTGAGTATGCAGAATCGCTGCACATGTGTCAGGAGAGTCTTAGGTGGATCCACGGATTATCAATTTTACGTTTTCAACAATTTTTATAAAAAAATAGTTTTTTTGTTTAGGTTTTCATGTTTCAAAAATAAAGTTAAGATTGTAATTTTGTCTGAGTTTTTCCTCTTCTTTTAATTTTTTTTTAAATTTAACTTTATCTAAAAGTTTATTACCAGATTAGATAGGCTATTAAACAAGGTTTATTTTAATGTGTAGGTTTTTTAACAAAAAGATAATAGAATTTTAGTTATTTAGGTTTAATTGAAATATCCGTAGACCATGTTGATGTGTGTATATATATACAAGGTGATTTTATAGTCGTATCGGAAAAAAAATAATTGGGCACAGTTTCGATAGCAAAATCATCTGGAAGTATTAATTTAGTGAAATATACACATTCACACAAATACAAATATATCTATATTTTCTATACACAGGACACATATTTTTTCCAATTAACTATTGTATTTTATTATATTGGTAGGTGAAGATCATAATAAGAATTAAGTGTAAAGCTATTTTGGACCTTATTAACATTTCGAAAAAATGTTTATAAAGGCATTTCTGCACAGTTGGGATAATTGTATGTTACAAAGAATCATAATAATTTTATTTGAATTAATAAATCACACTCTTTTTCTGTTCTTTAATTTATTAATTTCGACATTCGAGGCATATCCACATTGAATGAAATCAGTTTGAATACATAAATAACTCTACCTTATTCCGACCTATGGTGATGTTCCACCGACACTAAGAAAGGCCATGTGTTGCTATAGGACATTGTTCAAATATATGTATAAACTCTTTCCTTTAGTGTAGTAGTCAGCTTACGAATAATTTCAATGGGAGGAGTTGTGAAAATCCTTTTTGTGGTTTAGCTCGTCATGTACAATGGAGCTTATAATGTCCGCTCCCCATTCCGGGGGCGAGTCGAGGACACCATTGTCCCCCCTCCCAAGGAGGGCTAGGCCGTAAGGGATGGCCCTGGGTCAGCCGGGGTGCGAGGGATATGTCAATGACAACCTCACCGGCCTAGCACCACGACCCACAGTCGGCGTGCGGTTTTTGTTTGTTCGAGTCCGACATAACCTCCCCTTCCGGCTCCGGCAGGGGGGTACCCGAGTGGATTTCCGTACGAAAAAAAAAATGTCCGCTCGACACGTTGGCGAACGCGCCGCCAGTCATCAAGGATGATACGAACACCCGCACTTGACGTTCGCCAACAGGTGTAAACCGACATGTTCGCTATTGTGTTCGCCAACGTGTAGAGTGGACATTAGTCATTGACTGAAACACACAATAATACTAACAGTGTCTCCTTAGCGTCCCCGTTCTGCACCTATTAACATTACTGTATAGCGTAAGTTTCAAAGTTAACATCTTAATATTATACATTTTGTGTCCAGGCGTTTGGTATACAAGATCTGTCAGGCACAGGTGGTCTGCGCATCGGCGCCGAGTTCCTGGTTCAACATCTGAAATACGACACTTTCTACTATTCGATTCCTACATGGGGTACGTACTCGTATTTATCGTCATACAAACTTTCTAATGTCATCTTCGTTAAACCTCATATTTACATAAATACGAACGAAAAGCAAGACGAAAAATGCCGAACCTTCGTACTGTTATGAGCGTTTGCGGCACCCAATACATTTCCCAAAATTTGACGATATGAACTAATGTTTCTTTTTCGCGCTATGAACGTTTTCCGTTTAGTAGATTAGGTATCGTATGTTCAGATCACGCCAATATGACTTCACCCCATCTGACAAGCTCTTGCAGCTTAAAATGAAGTGTAAAGTTGTAAAGTTAAAGTGTAAAGAATAAAGGTCAACGCCCCTTCACACAGTATTAGACCATTATTACACCTAATAGGCCTACCACACACACAAGCTTCACCATAGTTTTGCCTGCGAAGATCGATTTGCACACCGAACACCGCGCCTAACTGCGCCATTTTTACCAACCACACGCACGGAGTTCTGTGTACGGGTAGACCCACTGCCATCATGTTTACTGTTTACTCCCCCCATGATAAAGTTAATCCTATACCCGTACATTTTCTATCACCCAGAGAACCATCACTTGGTCTTCGTGAACTCCGGTTTCACGAAACCCAGGACTTACCGCTACTGGAACCCGAAGACCCTTTCGCTAGACTTCGACGGATTTATCGAGGATCTCAACAGTGCCCCCGAGAACGCGGTAATCATCCTCCACGCGTGTGCCCACAACCCGACAGGAATGGACCCCACTCACGAGCAGTGGGAGAAGATAGCTGATGTTATGGAGGTAAAAACTTGATGTTGATACCATTTTTTTTCGTGCGGAAAGCCCCCTCGGATACCTCCCCCGCCGGACCCAGAAGGGGAGGTTATGTCGGACTTGAAGCGACTAAAACCGCACGCCGAATGAGGGACGTGGTGCTAGGCCGGAGGTGAGGTTGTCTTCGAAATATCCCTCGGACCCCGGCTGACCTAGGGCCATCCTTATGGTCTGGCCCTCCTCTGGTGATGTTGATACCAAAACATATTGTTAAAGTATCTGTTTTTAGTATTATAGTATGACCGCGCTCTAGGAAAGCGGGGCGTTGGGGGGAGACGAGGTAAAGAAAGAGAAAGACAATGATTCGGAAGCGGGCGACTTGCCGTCTTGAGTGTCGGCGGTGAACTGACCTAATCTGACGGTTGATTGGTCAATATCCTCCCGTTTCGCTGCGCACAAGCCCAAGGGTCGGTACAGTGGTCTTTAAAATAACAGTTATTTAGTAAATACATGTGATGTAGGTATATCGACAGCCTCTGTGGCGTGGCGGTATTGCACGCGACTGCCACGCAGGAGGCGCGGGTTCGATCCCCGCTCAGTGCAAATATTTGTATGCATCAGTATAGCTATTTGCATTGGTCTGGGTGTTTCTATGTATAATATGTATGTATTAACAAAAAAGGTATCTAAGTATGTTTATCCGCATTCTAGATCCATAATACAAGCTAGTTACGCTTACCATGGGTCTAGATAGCGTTGTGTAGAATGATGTGAAATATTTGAATGATTTTTTTATAGCATTTATTATGCTAACTGTTAAGTTCGCAAAACATTGGAAAAAATGAAATGCTCAAGTGAGACTCGAACTCACGACATTTCGCTTACAGGGCGACTGCTCTGCCAACTGAGCTATTGAGCACCACTTGAATCATTCCAAATTTTCCTTCTCTTTATATCCGTCTATAAGGACGAATGTTGTGAAATATTTATTTATATGCAATACATACAAATACTAGCGCCTTTTTCCTTCAGGGGATAAATTTTCCGATATTTGTTCGTAGGAGCGCAAGTTGTTCCCGTTCTTCGACAGCGCGTACCAGGGCTTTGCGTCTGGTGACTTGGATCGCGACGCGTGGGCGGTGCGCTACTTCGTCAAGAGAGGCTTCGAGATCGTCTGCGCGCAGTCCTTCGCCAAGAACTTCGGGCTTTACAGTGCGTGTATTTTGTTTTTGTTATGTAAAAATTCCATTAGTAGAAGAAGATTACCTTTACCGTATTCCCCATATTCTATATCTTCATATTCTTTAGTATATCCCCTGTGGGGATAATAATAACCCACAAAAATCCATGCAGTGTTTCATACTTATACTTACTATTTTTTCTTTTTTCCGTACCTGCTTAGTTAAGATTCACTTTAACCAATAAGCTACCGAAGAGTATGATTATTTATGCGCAACTCATCTCTTCCTAACAATATCGCTATACACTGTACCTCTATTCACTAAAATACATCAAGTCTAAAGTAAAGCCAACGAAGCGAGAGAAAAAAAGTAAACAAAGCGGCTTACTGAGTTACGTTGCGATAACTAGCGATTATTTTATCTGTCTCTGTCGCACATCATATCACACGGACGCGACAATGGCCGAGCGACAGCTGTCTTTGCGTGTTTCATAGTACAGGAAAGCTTTCAGCACAGCGGTTCTAAACTGTCAGATCCGCCATCTTATGAACAATTTCATTCTTGTCTGGAATGCGTTTGAGGTGATACGTAATAATTTTCAAATAAAAATGTTTGGAACCGCTGAAACTTTGTTCTCTCGCTTCGTTGGCTTTACTTTACATACCGTTATTTTGAAGCAAGTATTATATCCAAATTGATCTTTTTTTCTATTTCCCTTCAGACGAGCGTGTTGGTAACCTGACAGTGGTGGTGAACGACCCAGCAACAGTCGCTCCCATCAAGTCTCAGATGACGTGGGTGGTGCGAGGCATGTACTCCAACCCGCCGGCTCATGGGGCGCACATCGTGGCCAACGTACTATCCAACAAGGAGACCTTCGACCAGTGGTACGTATGGCAAGGTCAAGGTCAGAGCAAACGCAGAGAGGAGGTGGCTCAAGTGCACAATGCACGTTATTGTAATTGCTAACTAGGTCCTGTGCCCCGAACACAACAGCGTAAAGATGTCGAGAGAGCGGAGTATTCAAAGAAAGAAATATTTTTATTGTACCCAGATTGCGATTGGCAGACTTCACATAGACACAGGTTCGCAGTAGGCAGGCTGCCGGTCGCAATGCTCCGCTTTCTCGATAACTTTACGTTACGAATTCGATCATTTTTATTACTCCGAGCACTGACATATTTATGAGGTCTCTGTGATAGGAGTGAAACTTTTGGCTGTTGAGAATTTTAAGAGATAAATAAAAAAAATATTTATATGTAACTGGAATACCCAGGGTATAAGCAAATTTCAAATTTCTTTCCGAAACCATCGAATCCGAAGTTTATACGTAAGGAATAATCGTATTTACTTCCATATCTTTTTATGAATCAAGGCCAATCTGTTTCACACACAGATTATATCTTTAGAATATAATTTAGCGATTCTGATCAACAAGAATAATTTTAATACAATAACATTTTTTTAATGACTGGATAATAAAACTTGTGTATCAAAAATGTTGAAAATAGTGCAAATTTGTATTTCTATTTGCGTTGGTCTTTGTGGAGGGGGAAGAGCCGGAAGGCATATAGCATAGGCATAAGCATAGGACACAGAGCTGCACAAGCTGACCGAGTGCCCTAGCGAGGCGGGTCCTAGTGGCGGCTCTGGGGGTGGGAGTCCTCACACTCGCCACGTTGCTCACAGCGATGGTAAGATGCGCGAACGCTTGGGGTGCGGCTGTCTCCTTCTGCGAGCAAGTAATGCTCGAGAAGGAGGCGGCCGGTCGGGTCCGGACCAGACTCCGGGCCCGGGAAGCCCGCGCAGAGCGAAGACGAACCGGACGTCGGAGGTCGCAGAACGACCTCCGTCCTCCATGAGCGCTGGCCTGGGGGTGACCGGTGGAGCCGCCTGTCACCCTAGCAGAAGCAGGCCGCGGCGGCGGCGCAAAATGCGCCTCCCCGTAACCGGGGCTAGATGGTGACCCTGTGGTCCCCACAACCCGAAGGGGGCCATCTCGAAAGAGATGGTCCTGGGTCTGCTGGGGTGCGAGAGATATGCTTTTGGTAATCTCACCTCCGGCAACCAAGGACCCAAGACGGTGTGCGTTTTAGTCGGTTCGAGTCCGACATAACCGCCTCCACCGGCTCCGTGGGGGTGGTATCCGTGGGAATTTTGCGCACGATAAAAAAAAAATAGGCATAAGCATATAAAACTCGTTGGTAATATAATAAATAAAGATTTCGTGACAAAAGTCATAATTTAGGAAACCGCCATCTAGCGACCCCGTCCATAACAATCCAAATTATTTCAGAATCAATATATAGTAGATTAGAATATTTATGGCTTTATTCAGTCATCTTCAATAATGTATTTAGGGTATTATTTGTGTTTGAAAAATAAGTTTTTAATAGGAAAAAATTGAAAAGATTGCTCAAGCATTGTCGCCATCTGCTTTTGAAAGTTAGGAGTGTAAGCTTTTTTTGTTCCTGATTGTGCATCTGTATAGAATTATATTATATTATCTGTAATAATATGTAATAATATAGTAACAAAATAATGCAGCAGTCTAGATTTAAGAGGTTATGAATGTAACTGAACTCATGTATTTATATGTCTGCTTACCCAGGAGAGGACACATCAAGCACATGGCAGACAGAGTCAAGGACATGAGGGAAGCGTTGAGAGCCGAACTTGTCAAGTAAGTAGAAACATTCTGACAATACTACCGTATTCTTCTTTGAGTATTATAGCTTTTGCCTGCGGTTCCGCGTGGATGTCGGTTATCATGACCAAACATAGCCTATCTATTATGTTAATCCAGGGTGTAAGCTAACTCACTAAAAAAATATCCCTTCCTAAATATGTAGATGAAATTTGATAAAGACAGATTATATTATGCTATTTCCCACTATAATCTATCTTTGTACTAAACTTGATATCCCGAAATGCGTTCTTATGGGTTACTAGCTTTTGCCCGCGGCCCCGCCCGCGTGGATGTCGGTTATCGCGATCAAATATAGCCTATGTCCTTTCTCAAGGTCTAATCTACTCTTATACCAAATTTCATCAAAATCGGTTCAGTGGTTGAGGCGTGAAAGCGTAACATACAGACGGACAGACAGACAGACAGTTACTTTCGCATTTATAATATTAGTATGGATGGGGGCGTCTTATGGTTTTGTTAATGTTATATTAATTTATTTTTCAGTCTAAACACACCCGGCACTTGGGACCACATCGTGAAGCAAATCGGCTTATTCTCCTACACGGGGCTGACGAAACAGCAGTGTGAATACTTAATGGCAGAGAAACACATATATCTGCTAAAGTCGGGTCGTATCAACATATGCGGGCTCAATCCATCCAATGTGCAGTACGTGGCCCGCGCCTTCAACGAAGCGATCAGCAAGTTCCCCGCACAAGAGTAAATGTTCTTGTACTATACATGTAGATATACGATGACTGGGCTGTATATTTTGTGATGTAGCACTTGTCAGTACGTGATGTTGTCAGTACGTGGCGTTGTCAGTACGTGACATTGTCAGTCTGTGTCATTGTAAGTGATATTGTCAGTATGTAACATGTTCAGTCTGTGTCATTGTCAGTAAGTAATATTGTCAGTACGTGACATTGTCAGTACGTCATATTGTCATACGTGACTTGTCAATATTTGCAAAGGATACAGTCCAGCTATCAAACGAAATGTGTGAGCGTTATTTTCAGAGAATTCTACCTACTTATGAAACTCTAACTTTATAAGATCTTGAAATGAATTACGAGAAAGAATATCCAGTTTCAAAGTCACTAAAATCCCCTTCCCTTGCGTGGTGTAACTTAAAGTGGTACTTTGTAATGTTGAGAGGAGTTTTGTACAGTTGTACATCACTAACTGTTATCGCGGTTATTAAACACTAGTTTAACGTCATACATAATAATGAAGAAGTGCGTGAAATTAAATTTTGTGTGTGTGATGACCATTCATAGACCTATCCGTTTACGTAATTTATCACATAGTATTATGTCATTGCATTTAATAAACGTTACTATGACGTCGTAAAACGTGTAATTTGAACAATGTTGCTAGATTATTGAGAATGCTGGTGTCGTTAACTGTTTATGACGCTCACACGGAATCGTGTCGATAGCGTTTTTGCAATAATATATATTTATTATTACTTATGTGTGCGTAGTTTGAGGTTCATTCAAAGTACCTGCTCAAAGTTCACGAGAATATTATGAAAGTGTTCAAAAATTTATATTTAAATTAAATCGTCTAAATAATGTTGTCTTATATGATATTTTCGAGATTATTACTTTAGCTACTTGATTATTTATAAAAAATATTATTTAAGCACACCGGGCAATATCTCAAATGAAAGTTCGAAATTTTTTAAATGGTCAAAAAAATAGTTTAAATTCACAAAGTGACAACTATAAGGTTCGATCCTAAGAGCAGTTGTTTTGAAAAGCCTTAATAATAAATAAACTATTCTAGTAAACGTCGTATTTGAACATATTAGTCCATGTAATGTACACACGACCAAGTAATTAGCTGTGCAGTTCACACTAAGAAAGCCAGCATTGTTGCATTTTTAGTTCGCAAAGGAGATAAATATACACCTTTTTCATACAACTTATATAATAATTAAATATTCTAAATAGCGCTATCTAGACCCATGGTAAACATAGTTTAACTAGCTTGTGTTATGGAAACTATAATGCGGATGAACATACTTAGATACGACATTTAAAAACATTACCCTCCTTCCTTTGGCAGTTGGGTAAAAAGATAGCATATTTGTTTTATTATGTGGCTAACAATTTTTAGAACAATGTAGGTACTAAAGAATTAACCAAGATTTTTTTGATAAGGTTTATTTTCGTACCGAAGCCGCGTTTAACCTACATTTTTACTATTTTTTATTTTATTGAAGTATTAAGTAATGCTTAAATGAAAACCGACGAACGTAATGAGTAATGCACACAAAGTATTAATTGTTAAAATACTTTCTTATTCTTCAATTGGTTGTATTATTTACATGCAAGTTGTCAAAATACCAACATTCTATAATTGAGAAGCAATATTATTAGTGCAAAAAGATATATTTTTATATTACCTATATATTTTAAATCGTTCGTAATGCAATTAAAATTTTGAAATGAATAATGAGTGTTCGATTTATGAATCACATCGAGCTAGATGTTAATTGATCTACTCCCATACTCAACAGTTTAGTCTTAGCTAGATGAGTAATATGTAGTTCAATCGATACATGTATTCTGATTTTTAATCTATCTAGTATTGTAAATCATTTTTTTATAACCCAAAATATTATGCTAGAGACATTATATAATATAATATGTAGTTATATAATATCATCCATGTGTAGTTTAGCATCGAGATCCATATAATTCGCGCAACTTTTTTGCGATATCTCCCAATTAACCTGTTTTATTTCAACTTGTTTAGGATTTGGATCAGTTAACAAGATCGACAATAACGCCACGTCACTATACCGAAACAAACCGATCTTAGCCGATGTCGTACTCTCCCCTTCGACGAGTGATTAATCAAAAGCCTGGGTACGGTGGGCCGGCCCGACCTAGAGGGAAAGAGATGGAGCGATGCACCCTATATGGTTCCCTGCCTCTATCCCTCTCTCTCTGTGGCCGAACACCAAAGCAGCAAGCACACAGCAAATGTTTCTTGACAAGATATATAAAGAACCATTTGCATAATGATAAGTGACGTTTTCAGTATTCTGTATTGTCAGTACGTGACATTGTCATAAGTGATTTCTCGATACGTGACATTGTCATACGTGACTTGTCAATACGCAACATTGTCATGAGTGACTTGTCAAAACGCAACATTTTCAGTACGTAATATTCTGCTTGCTTCTTGACGATATGAAGAACCTGTGTGCTTACTGTTTTGGTGTGTGGTTCCCCTTATATGTAATGTAGGGCATTATTCTACTACGACCGAGACGGAAATTAAAAATGTTCTCTTATTTATATTGTGTTTATTAATCATCTAGCGTTTATTTTAAGTGATTGTAACTGTATTTACTATTTAGCTATCAGCGGCACCAGAATAAGTGTTACCTAATGATTTTGTTGCTTTTATTACAACTATATTTATTGCATTTGCAATCATAATTGTTGCCTATTACATTATGGAATTGTTACAATGTGTTGTTTTATTATTAGTTTATCCTATAGGGCAATACCCTTATGTTTAAACATCACATTTTCTTTATTGAGTAGGTATGCGTAGGTATATAATGTTAAACTCATTTTTCTAAAGGTAAACTTTGCATACTTAGGTATTAAAAGATAGCTAACAATGCGACATATAGCTTTGAAAAAGTTAAGAACTACGTCATAATGGGTAGGTTTGAGGAGCAGGCTTTTATTCAATCACGTACGACCGGCCGATATGAAAACGTAAGATAAGATAAGAAAAATCTTTATTGTACACTTATAAATTTTAGTACATGTACGGACAACATAATAAGAAATGTACAAATGGCGGCCTTATCGCTACAAGCGATCTCTTACAGGCAACCTTTTGATGGACATTTTTTAATCTCAAAACAATAATAACGTTTGGGTAGTTATTACTGTAGTCATAAACTTAAACTATATACACACATATATACATACATACACATCCCTACATACATACATAAAAATAAATATACTATTTACATACATAAACATATTATTAATTACATACCTAAGTATAGTATCTAACATAAATCTTAGCACATACTTACATTAAATTTCTATAATACGTACTCCCCAAACATGCTAAAAAATGCGATTACCGAACTACTGTGTTACCAATGCAATTAAGCTGGCAGTTTACCAGTACAACTAAACACACCTTTATTTTGAATATTAATTCAGAAGATACCAAGCTAAATGGTAATTTCTTTTCCAGCGAACTGCAGTCCAAATTATAACGACGGTTATTTCGGCTTAGAAGAGCGGCATTACTTCGGTATGTGTTGCCATTATGGGTGCTGGGATTGCATTAATAGCACTAATTATAAAACTGTAATATACTGCCAATATATAAGTACACCTTTGATATCAACACATGCCGTTTTATATCTCCTTCCTAATCCTTAGGCTGCGTTTCCACCAGAGATGTGCGATGGAAATATGTCGTGCGAGGATGTCGAGGATATCTGTGCTGTGAAAATGTGTGGGGGTTTCCAACAAAGCTGTCGATGAAAATGTTCCTACGAGGATGTCTAGTGGCGCTGTGAAAATACGCAGAAATGTGTGGTGCGAGAATGCGTTGCGAAGCTGTGAAATGTGTCGACGGGGGTGCCGCATGCGCAAACCTCGCAACACATCCTTATCAACACACATTTCTCGCAACACATCCTCGCACAAATCGCTCGCTTGTTTTGTATGCGCAAAAATCTAGCTCCGCTGACCCGTTTCCACCAGGCGAGGCAAAAGAAGCGATTCTATTGGTTCTTTACAAACACATCCCTTGCTACGCATCCTCGCACATCTCTGGTGGAAACGCAGCCTTAGGCAACTCTCTTTTACATAGATACCTTTTTTAAATACTAACAAAATCGAAATCTTAGTTGTTAAGTAGTCGGCCTTACGATTGAGAGATCCCAGGTTCAAATCACGGCCATAACAGTATAGACACTCCTAACAAAAAAATTACATACATATGCTCACGCCTGTAAATAACCGAAGGGGTAGGTTGGGGTGTATTAACACCCACATTTCGCCAACGAGTTTCGGTTCCACGTTATAGGGGGCGGGCCTATTGCAAAAAATCGGCAAACAATTTAGTTACAGGCCGACGCCCATTATTGGCATCGGCGAGCTGCACGATTTTTTGGCCAAGCATAATAGATCTTATCACTATCATCATAAAATAGACATTTCAATAACGATCGTCGACTATCGTCCACTTACCAATTAAAGTTCAATCTTATATCCATAACAATACGATCTATTGTTATTTGACAAATACAAATCCTGATGCTTGCCGATGCCGGGACCGAGCAGCTCTTAGAAGGAATATTAGTAATTTCAGTGATTATAAAAAAAATGCTTGATAGTTTTAAATGCGGCTCTCATTATTTTTTTATTATTATATCAGAATAAAACAATGTTGTTCATGTATAACAGTTTATTATACTTAAGGCTGGTTGTCACGAGATTAATTCCAGAAATGATTCTCGTGATAATAAATATTTACATAATAATATGTAGGTATGCAATGTTACGCTTCCATGGCATCGTCATTTGATGGAGTAGCGACAGCAACGAGAGGTCGGGAGCCGAAACGATTTGCAACTGTAACATAAGAAATATTTTTTTTTAGTTTCTATGACCCAGTTATCTAAATTTCGATGTTGCCAGTGCGTTTGCTGAGGTAGGTCGCTCAATGACCTCCGTCCTCTATGAGCGCGGGCCTGATGATGGCAGATGAAGCCGCCTGTCACCCTAGCATAAGCAGTTCGAGGGGGCGGGGTAAGCATCCCTATATTCGGGAGCAGGTTGGGGATAACGTTGCTGAAGATAGATTCGCTTGCGATTTTTTTTTTTAAGGAATATTAGAACCGAAGTTACTAATATTCCCTCTAACCCCTCCAACTAAGCTAAAATGCTTGTGCTAGGAGTGGGTTCACGCCGGTAGTGTAATGGCCAGGATCGAACCCGGGACCTCTCGATCGTAAGGTCGACTCCTTAACCACTAAGCTACCGACGCATTTAATTTTTTTTTTTTTTATTATCTTACCACTTCAAATTAGTAATAAACCGTGTTTCAATATCGCATTGATTTGAGCAGACTGAAAAGCAACACACTAAAAAAGAATTGTACTTACTAATAAATAAATATTATTATTTTTAGTTTTATTACTCTGCTAGGTTAATAAATAGTTTCCTTTATATCAGTAGATACTTAGCTAAAATATTCTTTTAAAATAAGGAAACTAAAACCTTTCTACTAATCACATACTAAATGTATGGGAGTGTTTAATGTCAAAATGTTAGACACCTCTCGTTTGATGTTTAAAAAGTTATTGATGTCATTTTACTCATTAGGTAACGTACTTTCGATATCAGTTTACAGGTTTTTGATAGCTGTAATAGTTACGGAATAATCGCCTGGACACACTTAACGATTACACCCTGTATATACCTGGATGATTTTACAGTCGTTTCGGATAAAAAGAATTTGGGTACAGTTTCGAAAGCAAAATCATCTGGAAGTATTGATTTGGCGAAAGATTTTTTTTTTTATAATATCTGGGAATAACGTTCAGGTGAAAGGAAATTAAAAAAAAATTCTTTCGAAGGAATTTTTACAGCATTAAGTATGCCAACTATATAAATCGAATACATAGGGAAAAAGAATCTTCTCGGGCGGGACTCGAACCCGCTGTCTTTCCCTTACGCCACGTCGCCTTAAAGACGTATAAGATGGGAAATTTGAATCATATCGGGCGTGTCTCGGTAGCCGAATTGGTCAGGCATTCCCCCTGTAAGGGAAAGACTGCGGGTTCGAGTCCCGCCCGAGAAGATTCTGTTTCCCTATGTATTCGAAAAATTCTTTCGTCAAATTAATACTTCCAGATGATTTTGTTATCGAAAATGTGCTCAAATTCTTTTTATCTGAAACGACTATAAAATCACTCAGTATATAGGTCTAAAAGGTGTATAAAGTAAAGCTAACGAGACGAGAGAAAAAGCCATCATATGAGCAATTTCATTCCTGTCCGGAATGCGCTTGAAGTGATAATAGTTTGGAACCGCTGAAACTTTGTTTACCTTTTTTCTCTCGCTTCGTTGGCTTTATTTTAGTGTTGTAAAGAGCAAACTGTGCCAGAAAGGCTATTATAAAATCCAAGAATATTTAAACGATAAACAAGCTTGGAAATGAGCTGTTCGCTCAGCTTTGCTACTCAAGCAAAACATTGTATCTAGACCATAAGTTTTAGGCTAAGTAAATGTTTTGTAAATAGACCAAAAAAAAAAAGTCCGCTGAGTTTCTTGCCGGAGTCTTCTCAGGTCTGGGCCGCGTTTCGAACCGGTGGTCCATTTACTAGTATTAGTTAGTATTTAATATTTACTTTATGTTGACGTTTTGTAAGTTCCGATTTAATGGTCTATGCAAAATAAAATGTTTTTGAATTTGTTACCTTGGTCGTTGGTGGTGAGGTCGAGCACCTCGACGCAGCACTGCTTGTTGTCGCCGCCCACCGCCACGGCCAGCGGCGCGTCGGGGCACGCGGCGGCGCACAGGGCCGCGCCCACGCGGCACGTCCGCTCGCTCACCTGCACCGCGAGCGACTGGCCGGCAGCAGACCTGGCGACACGCGACAGTTCATTCACATCTGCACTAGCACATTTTATGCCTCGTATACACTACTCGCGAAGTTCCTCGGCGCAGTACTCGAGCAACTTTGCCTACAGTCCGAAGTGCGACACCACACACTCGCTTAACTTCGCGAGGAGCTCATTCGCTCTAAGGTGCCGAAAGCCTGCGCACGTTCGTCCTTATGACATTAATGATATCGGGGTCCCAAATAATAGGCTCTGCTTGCACAGTTTCGAGGAACAACATATTTTCCTCCTGTGAAGACTGTATTTTGTTCATAATAAACACAATATGTGTCACACGCAATAATTATAACTATTGAGTACTGAAGTCGGCCGAGTAGTGTAGAGAGGTACTTCGTGAACGCACTTCGTGCAACTTCGGGCCCTTTGACTCGGGCGCAAAAACCGACAACAAATGGAAGTCGCCCGAGGCGAGGTAAAGTTTGACGAGGTAAGCCGAAGTGCATCTCCACACTATCGTATTCGCCTAACTTCGTTCAACTTCGCGAGTAGTGTATAGGGGGTTTTAGGTCCAAGATATATAGTTCGAGCAATATCTATACTAATGCCTTGATTACACGCACCGAGCGGAGTAGTGAGACAATGCACTCGGGTGTACATGCTCGGTGCGTGTGAACGTATTTAGCACGTACACATCGCACTCGGCCGACAGCACTGTCTAGCCACTCCACTCGGTGCGCGTGACCAAGGCTGTCGCGTGGGTTTATTCCCATCTACCACCCCCAAACTTACCACCGGGCTGCCGGCATTAACACTTGTTTTCAGAGTGTATTTATTTTAATTTATTAAAGTATAAAACCCAATCCAAAGCGTTTTGAAAAGTGTGTGATATTTTAATATAAAGCGATAAGTATACGACAAGATAGAATGACAAAGTGGATTTATTAGTTAGTCAACAGTGAACAGTGAAGCAAAATCACGATATACTTTTTAACATGCTCAATATAATGTTCTGTGCGTTTTTAACAGTGCTGATATCAAATATATGAAGAAACAAACGAAAAATACGAACTATATTCACAAATAGTGACATAATATTACTATCATACAATATTGTAAATAATATTAATTGTGAATACTACCTACATACTATTCAAATCGCGCCGTTTATAATGTAAACAATACAATGGTACCAACACAAAAGTACTAAAGCGCGTTCCAGTCACAACTAAGCGAGAGACTTTAAACATAGTTTCCGTTTTGATACCAAGACTTTTGAGATTTTTTCTACCAATTTAGTAATAAATAATATTTTTTTAAGTCTGCTTAAAAATGGATTCAGAAGCCAATAATAATATAACATATCGCAAGCTAACCCGAGTAAATTCGTTTGAGAATAATATTGTTGACGCTACGAGTGATAATAATGATCAATCTGAACTGCTGAATGCAACTATCAGGAGCATACCTAATGAAAGTTCTCATATTGATATGGAATATATATATGAACTTAAAGAACGAATAAAGTCCTTAACGAGTGAATTACTGAGTGCTCACACTGAGATAGATAACTTAAATAGTGAAAATTCCCGCCTCAAAGCTGATTTACAAAATTCACTGAAGTTAAATGATACATACAAGAAAATTTGTTCAACTCCCACTAGAATGAATGTAACACCCAAATCGCACAAGAAAAAAACGCAGCAGCAATCTATAATTCGACACACAAACATTGATAACCAGATAATAAAAAATGCACAGACAATCACATCAAAAATTGATGACCAATGTCTGCAAATGATATCACCAGTAGAAAAAGATAATCAAATTAAAAAAAGGAAAATAATTATTTTAGCTGATCAACAAGGGTCCAGAATTCGAAGTATCCTTCAAAAACTTGTTGGCGAAAAGTTTATCGTAAAAGTTTACTGGAAATCAGGAGCCCCAATGCAACACGTTTTAACAGCTAAGGAAGAGATAAGTACTTTAAGCAAAACTGACTTCCTTGTTGTCCTGGGTGGCATTAATGATAAACATCCTAATGATTTATTATTTCATTTAAGACAATTTATGACAAATACCTTTAATACAAATATTTTAGTCTCAGAAGTACCATATAATAACTACCTTAACGAAAGAAAATTGAATTATGAATTGAAATTTCTATGTTCTAAGTTTGTCAATTGCACGTATATTGATATGAACTACTGTGAGTTTTTACCTAAATATGGTTCTTTTGTGCTTCATATGTGTCGGTCTCTTCTTAAGGAAATTCTTCACATTGACTACAAATTAAAATACAAGTTGTACTGTGGTAATAATACTGACAAACCGGAGCATGATACCATTATTTTAAGGGACCAATGCACCCAAACAGAAACAGATCATATTATTAATTGTGTGAATAGCGAATCAACTCCAAAAAAATCAATCAATTTTTTTCGTTCGCAATAGTAGTAGAATTTTCATTTTTCATCAGAATTTAGACGGTTTAGCGTCCAAATCGAATTCTCTAATGGTTCACCTTGATTCCCTCGAATCTGATATAGAAAAAGCTATTGACGTTTTATGTATTACTGAACACAACATGATAGATTCTGACAAAGGATTAATACAATTAGGAAACTATAAACTTGGGTCAGTATATTGTAGGAAAAACAGACGTGGTGGTTCTTGTATCTTCATCAGAAATACGGTGAAATTCAATCCTTTGCAAGAAATAAATGAATATTCTGTAGAAAAAATCATAGAATGTTCGGGCGTGATCTTGACAGAACATAATATCTGTATTCTATGCATTTATAGACCTCCGAGGTCCAGAGCAGAAGATATAAATATTTTCTTTGCCAAATTCAATTTATTACTGCATAAATTCTGCTATAATAAAACGAAACTAGTAATTTGCGGGGACTTTAACATAAATATACTTGATAATAGTGATATATCGACTAAATTCACGCAAATGCTGTGCGGCTATAATATGAAACTGGGCATTAACGAACCCACACGACTGTCAAGTCAAAGTTGCCTAGATAATATTCTATTTAATATTCATGGATGTGAAGTTCAAGTTATTGATTTGGAACTTTCAGATCACACAGCTCAGTTGCTGTCATGCCCGGTAAAATTAAGCAGCTGTCTTCAAGCTTGGTATATTGATAAGCGGGATTATAGTAAAGAAAACCAAACAAGATTTAAAGATTACATTAATTCCCTAAGCTTTAACGATGTCTACACATCTAACGACCCTAATATGGCATTCGATAGCTTTTATGAGGATTTCAAATTATTTTATGACCTCTGTTTCCCTGTAATACAGGTGAAATGTTCCAGTACGACCCGTCCTAAGTGGTTATCGAGAGGTATTAGGGTTTGTTGTAAGCGTAAGCGCCAACTTCTGTGGGAATACAGAAAAAAACGCACGGAGAGCTCAAAAAATCGCTTTCGAGCGCTATCGTCTAGACTAAATCGTATCATAAAGTTAACGCAAAAGTCGCAGAATGATAACTTTATACGAACTGCTCCTAATAAATCTAGAGCCACTTGGGCCGTAATCCGTGGAAATCGGAATAATTTACATACTGACCAAATTCACCACATAAAGGTTGATGACAAGATTATCCAAGAACCTTTACAAATTGCTAATCATTTTAATATTTTTTTCACTGATACAATTCATCAAAGTTTACCAGTTGACCACAAAGTATCAATAGCTTACGAATTGAACTCTATATTCATGTCTCCCACAGTACCAGGTGACATACACAAAGTTATACAAGGTTTGAAAAGCACAAACAGTACTGGATATGATGGTATATCAACCAAAATAATTAAACTTGTCTCTGTTGCATTGTCTCATGTACTGAGCCACATAATAAATTTATGTATTGCAAATGGTGTTTTCCCAGAACAGTTAAAGTTAACAATTATCAAGCCATTATATAAGAAAAATGAGAGAAATAATATGCACAACTATCGACCAATAGCACTTGTGCCAATTATTTCAAAAATTTTTGAAAAGGTGATACATAACTGTTTGTACAATTACTTTGAAAATAATAGTTTGTTTTGTACGGAGCAGGTAGGATTCCGGAAAAATAAGTCCATTGATATGGCAGTCTATAGCTTTTTATCCACAGTATTGAGTAACTTAGATAAGGGAAACCAGGTTTGTGCGTTGTTTATGGATTTAACAAAGGCCTTTGATTGTGTTGACCATAAAGTGTTATTAAAAAAGTTGTACGCCTATGGAATCAGAGGGAATGTTTATGATTTAATAAAATCATATCTGAGCAACAGAACCCAAGTAACTCAAATCACAAAGATATGCAACTCTTCAAAGAAAATAATTGAATACAGGTCAACGTGTAGAAATGTCACACTTGGTGTTCCCCAAGGTAGTGTGCTAGGTCCGCTATTGTTTATAATATATATAAATGACCTACCTAAAGTGACTCAATATGATACTGTGTTATTTGCCGATGATAGTACAATTGTTTTTGCTGGTCAAAATAAAGTGCAGTTAGAGCAAGAAGTAAATATGACATTAAATAATACAATAAATTGGTTGACATCAAATAATTTAAATATTAATATTGACAAAACAAATTTTATGACATTTAGAAATAGAGTGAATAAATTATCAGATATTGACATTAACTATTGTAATCAAAAAATAAAAGAGGTAGAAACATCGAAGTTTTTGGGTCTCAACATTGACAACAACCTACGTTGGAAAAACCATGTAGAGATATTGTGTAAGAAAGTTAGTTCGTTTTCATATGCACTTTACATGCTCAGAAAATCTGCTAGTCAATCAGCCGTTCTCACTGCATATCATGGTTATGTTGCACCTTTCTTGAGGTATGGTATCATGTTTTGGGGCAATTCTTCTGACAGCGAATCGGCATTTGTGGCACAGAAGAGGTGTATTAGGTCTATATGTCATTTAAAACCAACAGACAGCTGTAAACCCTACTTCTCACAATTAAAGGTATTGACACTACCATGTATATACATTCTAGAAGTGCTACTATTTGTTCGCAAAAATTTGCATCTGTTTAAAACATTAAATAGTAAAAGAAAAAACTTTACCTTATGTATACCATCAAACAAGACCACTTTAATGAATGGAAGTTTTCTATGTATGGCTCCACGAATTTATAATAAATTACCTAAACGAATACTGGAAATTGTAGAAATAAGTGATTATAAAAGAGAAGTTAAGAATATTTTAATAAGTAAATGTTATTACACTGTAAATGATTATTTGAATGACAAAGCACTAGATGTGAAGTAAGTGATTAGTGGGTATATATCATAACTTTGACATTTTTTTTTTTTTTTAGATATATTTAATTGTAATTGACTATGTACTTGACTAATTTAACGTTTTATGTTGCATGAAGGTGATTATTGTTTACCATGAAAATACTGACATCTAAAATTTGGACATGAAATATTTTTATCTTTTAATATTTAATGCATTCTCTATTCCTGGTTAATGATTGTTAAATTCTAATTATTATGGTCATAATTTGTGACATTGTTGCATGCCAATCTGGCTGAAATATGGTGGAACCTAAATGTATTACCTGTAACCTCTTTGTACCCATATATCGCAATAAAAATATTTGAATTTGAATTTGAATTTGTTATTTGACACTAATTAGGTGTCGTTTACCACCCCGGTGGTCAATAGCACATAATTAGTTTCATCCGCCACCTTCATAGTTATAGGGTTTATTCTCATATCCTATAGGACCTAATGTGAATTAAAATATATTAACTACATATTTGAAGCTATAGCGGAGTGGAAAATCCTTGGTTATAAAAAAATAACCAACCAAAAAAAAATATTCTAATCTATCAGTCGGGGTGAGCAGTGTATTGAAACGTAACTGAGAATAGACCCTATAACTATGAAGGGGGCGGATGAAACTTAATTTTGTGCCATTGACCACCGGGGTGGTAAACGACACCAAATGAGTGCCAACCACCACCGCGGTGGTAAGTCTAGGGGTGGCAGATGGAAATAAACCCACGCGACAGCCTTGGTCATACGCTCCGAGTGGAGTGACCAGACTGTGCTGTCGGCCGAGTGCGATGTGTACGTGCTAAATACGTTCACACGCACCGAGCATGTACACCCGAGTGCACTGTCTCACTCTCAAAACGCGAAGTACACGTTTCTTGGATGTATTTTGAAGATTGCACGGGGTACTACGGGCGCTACGGCAGCGGTGGACGAGCTCAAATTCACCAAGTATGGATTACTAGCTTTTGCCCGCGGCTCCGCCCGCGTGGATGTCGGTTATCGCGACCAAACATAGCCTATGTCCTTTCTCATGGTCTAATCTACCCCTATACCAAATTTCATCAAAATCGGTTCAGTGGTTTAGGCGTGAAAGCGTAACATACAGACAGACAGACAGAGTTACTTTCGCATTTATAATATTAGTATGGATTACAAAACAATCTGCGCAAGCTTTTATGGAGCCTTTTATATCTTGCATTTTAGGTCCAAGAAATATGAGCCGAGAAATATAGAAGCCGTTGAACATCTTGAATATAAGTCGGTGTAGCGGGGGTGTCCGCGAATATACTATCCGGAACGAACAGTGACACGAGTCCATGATTTGATAAAAATCTATATATTGGTTAGTTGAAGGAACCCTGCGTCGCGCACCGCGCTTACTACCAAAAAGTCGTAAAAACGCGCTCTACGCAGCCTGAGTACATTGTCACAAAGATCGCCGATATACATACATATTCTCACATATAAATACCCGAAGGGGTAGACATGGGTGTATTAACACCTTCATTCACTATACAAGTACGGCATAATATTTTGGGAAAGTGAAGTGTTCGGGAATTGGGGTAATTTCATTATTTTTGTCTTATAATAATAAAAATAGGTGCATACCTCGTAATGTCCCATGTCTTCAGTTTTTCATCCATACTAACTGTCACCATCAACCCTGGGACTCGGTCACTTAAAATTAAACCTGCAAAACGAACAAGAGCAAAAACTGTAAAAAGTTCTATACTAACCTTTTTGGTTACTAAAAACTATTAGTACTATTCGATTTTTAAATTTTAATTATAAGGGTCAAGACACATATCGACGCCTCTCGCGTTATGCTGTATATCTATCACTTTCTAACGCTTTGAAACATCTGTAATGAGAACGAGATACACAGCAGATAGCGTTCGCTGCGTTGGTACTAAAGAATGCTTACGCTATTTTAGTTATTTGTTTAAAGTACGGTCCATACCTGTGACTTCTTTCTCGTGTGCATTTATCGTCCACAGAGGTTCGTCCTGCCTGCAATCTACGTATGCCACTTGGCCAGTATTGTTACCCATCTGAAAACAAAACATTACAGTAATTAAATGGGAGAATCAACAAAGTATTGGATCGAATGAATAGTAGGAGCGTCACTCTCTCCTGAAACGGCCATCTTGAAGCCGGAGATAGTTTTGAGTCAGCTTGGGTGCGAGGCAAATACCTTAGACTCCGAAATTTGAAAACTCGAACCGGCGTGCGGTTTTCGTCGGTTGAGTTGAGTCGAGTCGGTTCGAGTCTTAATAACCGCCCGTGCTAGCCAGCGGGGTATCCGTAGGCAATACACTCATCTGCCGGGGTGCGAGAGATATGCTTTTGGAAATCTCATCTCCGGCAACCAAGGACCCAAGACGGCGTGCGTTTTAGTCGGGTCGAGTCGAACATAACCACCTCCACCGGCTTCGTGGGGGTGGTATCCGTGGGGATGTATCGCACGATAAAAAAAAAGGCAATACACTCATGCTGCCTTTTCTAGTAGGTGTTGTACAAGGCTCTTTTTACGTGTGAAAAATCCCTGCGTATACCACTCCCCCCCCCCCCCCCTCCCTCCCGCGGGAGCCGTCTGTGGGTCGTAGAGCAAAGCAGAAGTTGAAGTTGTCGGTCATATCCCTCGCACCTCGGCCGACAGGTGTTGTCCAAGGCTAGAGCTAGAAGACTTACCGCGAAACAGAAGGGGTTCTGTGGGTCCCACACGACGCGCTCTATCTCTGGCGCGAGTGTCCAGGCGCGGTGCGCGTCGGGGGCGCGGCAGTCTGTCACCCGCGCTCGGCCGTCGCACGAGCCGCTCAGTAAAGTCTGCGCCTCTAGCGGGTGGAACGCGAGAGATTGTACCTGGGGAGAGAACATAAGTATGACGTCATATTTTTTTTTTTTTGTAATGACTTCTGTATATACACAGTAATATACTGGGCGATTTTATAGTCGTTTCGTATAAAAAGAATTTGGTCACAGTTTCGATAGCAAAATCATCTGGGAGTATTAATTTGGTGGAACAAAAAAAAATGTTTTTTTAAACCCCCATACATTTTTCCTTTCACCTGAACATTATTCCCATACATGATCAAAAAAAATTTTTTTTTCTTTCGCCAAATAAATACTCCCAAATGATTTTGCTATAGAAACTGTTTATACAAACAACTGATCCTTAGGCGCGCACCGGCCGCATCCCCTCCTCGATGCCTACCGAACGTTTTTATTAAGAATGTATTCATTCGTTCACGCATACGACACACAAAGATATTGTACCTTGTTAATTATATTAAAACTGTTCTATAAAAATCTTATCGTTTATTCATCAAGATCCTTAACAGTTTTTGGCGACCGTGATATATTACTGTACGGAGGTGCAGTACACGAATTTGCAATCCAAGAAACGAAGACGGACATTTTGATTGACCTTTGGATGACATTGTGACGACTACAGGAACAGCAACGACGGACACCGGATTTCGGAATCAAGGGCTTGACTAGTCTAGTCGGCTTCTTAAAGGGAGGTTTGCCCATTCCACTTCTTATTTCCCATTCCTGTATAGCTTGCTCGAGTTCCGACTTATATAGGTACTTAACTAGTTAGATAATTTTCACGTAGTGAAGTCTTGTACCTAGTACCTATATTTAAAGTTATTTTCACTGTCATTTCACAAAGTTTAAGAAAATATTTTATCTTACTACATTTAATTAGTTAGCTATCTTACCTACCTACTTACTTACGTACTGTTGAAGAATAACACGCTTGCGTATGCGTAGAAAATACTACCCAATTTATTATCATATCAGTTTCGTTAGGTTCTTTTTCTTTACAATTAATTATTGATACAATCTATAAAACAAAATATAGGTCATTTGAATATCCTTTTAATTTAGTGGATGAACCATAGTCCCTCTCATTATATAACATTGTTTTGTGTGTTGATGAACCTTAGGTGTTAACTAAATCAAAATCAGTAAATTAATCTCACATACATATTAATTCCAGTGCGTTTAATCGAAGAGTGAGTGCAACGCTTATCTGCTGCATTTTTACCTATTGGCGAATAGTACGGACGTACGGAACACGAAACCGGTTTTCGTTCGGCGTCGACGGCCTATTGTTATCTGTTATCGCTCAGCTGGTCACAGGTTTGCTTCAAGTAAAGGTATTTATACATTTGAATTAATTTGCTTTTCGTTGCAATGACTGGTACAGATGAGAAATTGGTCCAAGAAATAAAAGACCTTAAATGTAAACGGTCATCACTAAAAGGTAGACTCACAACTTTTGAAAAATATTTAGATGATTTACAACAGCAAAGTATTAGTTCTAAAATTAAACTTGAGATGAAAACCCGATTAAAAAAGATAGAAAAGTTGTTTGAAGAGTACGATCTCGTACAAACGAGCATAGAAGTTAAGCAAGAAAACCCCGAAAATGAATCGGAACGGGAATGTACTGAGACTCGATTCTATAGGTCAATTGCTGAGGCTCAAGAGTTAATGAACACTAATATTGATTCTGATGCACAAAGTTCAAGTTCTCATTCATCAATATATAATACGAATATTAAGTTACCTCTGATTAAAATCCCTAATTTTGATGGTGACATTTCGAAGTGGTTAGAATTTCACGACACGTATTCTTCTTTGATTCATAATAATGAGTCCATAGCAAGCATAAACAAGTACCAATACCTAAAGAGTTCATTAACCGATTCCGCAGCCTCTGTTATATCATCCTTGGAAATATCTAGTCGTAATTACGAAATCGCTTGGAAACTTTTGTGTGATCGTTATAATAACAAGTGTAAGTTAGTGTGTAGTCACCTTAAGTCCTTGTTTGAGGTTACCGTAACTAGCGATGAAAAATCTTTGCGTTCGCTCGCAGATCATATTGCTAAGCATTTGAGAGCTTTAAACACATTAGATGAAAAAACCGATAATTGGGATACACTAATTATTTTCTTATTTGCTGCGAAGTTAGATAGCAATTCAAGTGTCAAGTGGGAGGAACATAAAAACATGTTAAACGAAAAACCCAACTTAGAACATTTTTATGTATTTTTGCGCCAAAGGGCAGATATTCTCGAAGCAACCTCACTGGATAACAGTAAGCAAGGTTGCGGGGAGCTGCAGCAGTCATCACAAGAACAGCGGCAGCAGCCATATTCTAAGCGTTTGAGTAAACAACAAAAATCGTTTGTTGCTACTACTACTGAGAATAGTGGGACCAAACCTACTAACTGTTTGGTTTGCAATGGTGAGCATTTAATTTATTATTGCGATAAGTTTTTAGCTATGTCACCGGCAGATAGATTTAATATGATAGTTCAACATAAGTATTGTATTAATTGTCTCCGTAGCGGACATTTGGCTCCCCAGTGTAAATCTAGACCATGTAAAATGTGTAAAAAGAAACACAATTCACTTCTGCATTTTGAAAAATCAAATGCAGACAGTAAGCAATTAGTTTCTACGCCAATATCATTGTCGACTTGTGTGGCAAATGAAATTCTGCTATCAACCGCAGTTATTAAAGTATCTTCTACTAATAATAGTGAAACTTTGGAAGTTCGCTGCCTGTTAGATTGCGGAAGCCAGTCGTCTTTTATTAGTCAAAGTCTAATGGATAATTTAGGCATTCAAAGTGAGAGTATAAGCTCGGTATGTGTGACTGGTATTAATAATATATCATTTGAAGCGTTACAGCGTTGTAATATTAAGGTACAATCGCGTATAAATGCATTTAGCACGTTAGTCAATGCATTTGTTATTAAAGAAATAACCAGTACTTTACCGAACCGTGACGTTGATATTTCTAACATTAAATTGCCAAAAAATATAAAACTCGCAGACTGTGAATTTTATAAATCAGCCAAAATAGATCTGTTGTTAGGAGCTAATATATTTTGGGACGTTTTATGTTCCGAACAAATAAAACTGGGTCGTAACTTACCTATTTTACAAAATTCGATGTTTGGCTGGTTGATTTCAGGTCCAGCTATGTGCTATAAAGGCAAAGGTTCTCAAGGTCAAATTGTTTGTAATTTCAGCCATGAGATAAAGCAACAACTAGATAAGTTTTGGGAACTTGAAGAAGTTCCCATGAAGCCTGTGAGATCGCAGGAAGAGGAGGCGTGTGAAACACATTTTGTTCAGCACACTCGTCGCCTAGAGGATGGGAGATTTTGCGTCACGCTGCCCTTGAAAATCGAGCCAAACCAGTTGGGGGATTCCTTTTACATAGCACGTAAGAGATTTGAGTCATTAGAGAGGCGTTTTCGGAGGCAGCCTGATGTCAAAACCCAATATGTTAATTTTTTAGAAGAGTATGAGTGTCTCAATCATTTGTCACAGGTTGAGAAATCTGATAGTGATGGTGCTGTGTTTTTGCCGCATCATCCTGTTCTAAAGGAGAATAGTGAAAGCACTAAATGCCGAGTTGTATTTGATGCATCATGCAAGACAACATCTGGTCTCTCACTCAATGACCTAATGATGGTAGGACCTACTGTTCAGGATGATATTTTTTCTATTTTAATAAGACTTCGTCAGCATCGATTTATAATTACTGGCGATATAGAAAAAATGTATAGGCAGATTCTTATCGAGCCCAATCAAAGACACCTTCAAACCATTTTATGGCGAAAAAATGAGGTTGAGCCATTGAGATATATGCAACTTAATACGGTAACGTATGGCACTTCTTCAGCCCCTTTTCTCAGTACCCGGTGTATAGTACAGTTAGCTATGGAATGCAATAATCCAGCAATAAGAGATGTGATGTTGCATGACTGGTATATAGACGATTTAATCACGGGACATGGGAAAGAAAATGAATTGTATGATATTTATAAACAAATTAAAAACAAATTGCAATCAGCAGGATTTATATTACGTAAATTTAAAAGTAATTCACGAGAATTATTGAAATTAATTTCTGACGAGTCTACCACTGACAGTATACAAGAAAATTTGAAAATTTCATCTATAACTAACACTTTGGGTATAGAATGGGATCCTACATCCGATTGCATTCTAATATCTGTTAAGAAGTCAAAAAATTATGAAAACTTTAATTTTTTTACAAAACGCATAGTTTTATCAGTGTCATCAAGTATTTTTGATCCTTTAGGTTTGTTAAGTGTATGTATCGTAACTTGTAAAATGATTTTGCAGTTGTTATGGTTACAAAAAATTGGATGGGATGATCAAATTCCAGAAGATATTTCTCAGATGTGGCTGAAGTTCATTAGCAATTTTAAATATATTGAGAATTTGTCCATCCCACGCCAGGCTATATGTTCTAACCCAATCAAAATAGAATTGCATACATTTTCAGATGCGTCTCTGAAGGCGTACGCTGCTTGTATTTATGTGCGTTCGAGTGACGCATTAGGCCAAGTGACAGTAAGACTTTTAGCCGCTAAGTCGAAGGTTGCACCGCTCAAAACGGCAACAATACCTAGACTTGAGTTGTGCGGAGCTGTATTAGCCGCCCGCTTATGTAAAAAGGTAACGGAATCTCTACGTTATAAAGTACATGCCACATATTTTTGGTGCGATTCGAAGGTGGTACTGGGTTGGCTAAATACGCCTCCACACAAGCTTAATACGTTTGTGTCACATCGTGTCGCTGAGGTCAGCGAGTTATGTAATAATAACGCTTGGATGTATGTGCCATCAATTTTAAACCCCGCCGATCTTGCATCGCGTGGGGTATACCCTGAAGATGTACAAAACCTCGAGCTGTGGTGGGATGGTCCTACTTTCTTAAAGAATCCACAGCAAAGTTGGCCTGACCAGCGATGCGATGAGGCACGCACAGATTTGCCTGAAATTCGTGTTAATTTTGTTAACATAGCTACATTCGAGTCATTTATTGATTTCAAGCGATATTCAAATTTTAACAAATTACGTCGTATTTTTGCTTACATTTACCGGTTTATTAATTTTAAGAACAGTAAGCAAAAAGGATATTTTACAGTGGATGAGTTAGAACAATCCGAGCTAAGGCTTGCTAAACTGTCACAGCAAGAGAGTTTTCAAAAGTATAATGATAATTTTAAAAATCTCCCAGCTTTATATAGCTTAAGCCCTATTTTAGATAAAACAGGAATTATTCGTGTAGGTGGGAGGCTACATAATTCTGATTTTAGTTATGACAAAGTACATCCAATAGTTTTAGACAGTAAACATCACTACACAAAACTAATTATGAAACATTTTCATGTTAAATTAATGCACGCTGGCCCGCAGTTGCTTCTTTCTGTCGTCCGTGAGCAATATTGGCCCATTGGTGGCAGAGTTTTAGCAAAACAAGTTTGTAAAGAGTGTTTAATATGTAGACGTCAGAAAGGAGCCATTGCGAAGCAAATCATGGGTAATTTACCTAAACAAAGGTTGTCCCCAGGTTTTCCGTTTGAGGTAACTGGAACTGATTATGCAGGACCTTTTATGATATTAAATAGAAGGGGACGTGGCGCCAGACTCATAAAATGCTATCTTTGTGTCTTTGTATGTTTTAAGATCAAGGCTGTACACCTTGAGTTAGTCAGTGACTTGACCACAGAAGCATTTATTCTAGCCTTGCGTCGCTTTATATCCCGCCGAGGAAAGCCTCGGGAAATATTTTGCGACAATGGCACCAATTTTGTCGGCGCAAGTCGAGAGATTGCTGCTCTTGTCGAGAGCCTTTCTGATTCTGTACCAGAACTTGCAAATGAGGGCATCAAATTCAAGTTTTCACCTGTAGCTTCTCCTCATTTTGGAGGTCTTTACGAAGCAGCCGTGAAATCAGCAAAATTTCACATAAAAAGAGTCGTAGGTAACGCTCATTTTACGTTTGAGGAGCTCACTACATTATTTTGCCAAATAGAGGCCATTTTAAACTCGAGACCTCTCATTCCTCTGTCCTCTGATCCAAACGACCTTTGTCCTTTGACTCCGGGGCACTTCCTTGTAGGGAGACCGCTACTGTCACTGCCCGCACCAGATATGCTAGACGCTAATCCGAATCGCCTTCACAGATACGCCCGCATAGAGAATATTAGACAACATTTTTGGAACCGGTGGAGCCGTGAATACATATGTCTACTACAACAGCGCACCAAGTGGCAAGGCAGACAACCTGATATCAAGCCCAATCAGCTGGTTCTTATCAGAGATGATTCTACTCCACCATTGAAGTGGCCATTAGGGAGAATTACAGCGGTTTACCCCGGGTCTGACGGAGCTTGCAGAGTGGCAGACATAAAAACCAGCAAGGGAACAGTACGGAGAGCAATCAATAAGATTTGTCCTTTGGTTGACTAATCAGCAACCTTATGGAGATTTTGTGAATATTTTTATTATTCTAACATAAGAAGAAACATCACTTTCAAGGAGGTGGAGATTGTTTATACAAACAACTGATCCTTAGGCGCGCACCGGCCGCATCCCCTCCTCGATGCCTACCGAACGTTTTTATTAAGAATGTATTCATTCGTTCACGCATACGACACACAAAGATATTGTACCTTGTTAATTATATTAAAACTGTTCTATAAAAATCTTATCGTTTATTCATCAAGATCCTTAACAGAAACTGTGCCTAAATTATTTTTATCCGAAACGACTATAAAATCACCCTGCATAGTGTGTATTTTTAAAACGAGGCAGTCAAGGCAACCTTAACCGCCGTAGTTACACCAAAATGTTCTTAGGAGACCTTCCCTAACTTGTTCAGACATTTTAAACTGCATTCACAGATTTTGGAAAAAATTTACAGTCAGCAAGAAAAATGCTAAGAGACCAAAAAATTTTTTTTCTATTTAAATGTTCAGGTGAAATTAATAATGTATGGGGGTTGTAAAAATAAATGTTTTTTTAGCTTACTTACTTTGTCTTGGAAGTAGTCCAACTTAGTGTGTGGCGTGCCTTGGTCCAAGTCCCATAACAGTACTGTGTTGTCTGCTGACCCACTCGCCAACACGTGCCTGCACATGAAATAATAATAAATACATACTGATTGCCTACCAGCACATGTTATACAAAATCATAAATTGGGTACTTTCCCATAGTTAAAATAAATTATCTAATCAAGCTTATTAACTACACTCTTTTACCATTCTTAGGTAAAAGAGTGTTTAAAATTTGTGTCAGTTCTTATTTTATAGTTTTAATTTATTTATAATCATCCACCCAACCTATAATAGTAACTGATTTGACTTAATATTTTATGACGTCACTAAATCTTTTTTCATACCTCATAACTTATCGTTTTGGCGTTTAGTAAAAAGTAACTAATTTGACTAGTCAGTAGAATACCCAATTGCAGATTATGCTGCTTCTGACTTACGTAAAATTCCTGTTCCACGATAGATCAAGTACTGCCTCCTTGTGTCCTATGCGTTTTGTCTTTTTCTTTTTATTAGGCTTTTTCCCAAGTTTGAATGCCGGCTCCAAACAGTTCTCAATATCTAAGTCCCATACTTGGATCACCGGGTCCATACCGCCCAGCGCGCATAAATTTCCTAAAAAAGAAATACTGATATATTAGATCGAAAAGAAAACGTCGGCAGCTTAGTAGTTAAGGAGTCAGTCAGCCTTACGAACGAGAGGTCCCGTGTTCGATCCTGGCCATTACACTACTGACGTGAACCCACTCCTAGCACAAGCAATTTAGCTTAGTTGGAGGGGTTAGAGGGAATATTAGTAACTTCGGTTCTAATATTCTTAAAAAAAAACCGAGAGGAGGAGGCCTAAGAAACTGTGCACTGTGATTTTTAAAGGCTCTGAGTTAAACCTAGCTGGAACACCGTGATTGCCGGAAATCCCACATCACAGGAAATAGAGGAAATGGTGAAATGGCCCCACGCAAGAGGGCGGATCACCCGTCCGGCCGCGCGGCGTCCCCTGCTAGCAGTAAGTAAGAAAATCAAGCCTGAGGACATCTTCTTCTATCGTGGCGATGGCGCCTCGGCCCTCAAATTATCTTCTCCCATTGTGCTGCCACCTGTATGGCGTTCTCGGAGGCGCACATAAGGTCCTGCGGTATACATGTGTAACTGTATGGGCATTTAGCACATGTCAACCATCATATTAGGCGTGTGCTTATTCAGTGTTATGTCGGTGTTTGTCCCCGCATACAGCTCTCTAAACTGCAGAGTAACCAAACATAGTTCTACTTGACGCTAGATGGCGACACTGCATCCGAGTACAGTTACATTTAGTGAAATCTAGTGTGAGGTCGTTATACTAGGTAGTAACATAGACATAGAATGAAGTGAGTAGTTTTGTTATTGACGGTAGATGGAAAAGAAAGAAGTGGCCAGGTGTCGGTGAAGTGATACCCACCCTGACCCCAACAATGTGTCACGCCTTCTTTCATATGGAAATCTATACAGAGAAGACCACCTCCTCTCTGTGTTTGTTTGGTGGGTATAAATCTTAGTTGTCACTTGTGATTACAAATATCATAATTTGCGAGCAACTAAAAAGGACTGAATGAATTTTTATTTAAATGTCCTTTTCTCACAGGTTTGCAAATCCAACTGTTAATTTCTCGATTATGAGGTTCATAACTACTTTGTGACATAATTGACTAAATATTTGGAACACTATTATTTAAAATTTGTGTATAAACAAAGTAACAAATTTGGATAGGTCTCACAGACTCGTAATAGAATTTAAAATCAAGTTATTTGCCAGCACTATTTACTTGCCTCTCTAGCTATTCAGTGTTACTGTACCTGGATTGGGGTCTGTAGGATCGTGGCTTAGCCACTCTATACATAGCGGGAACCATGGCAGGATGATGTCGTGGTGTACGTAGAATGAGTCCTCTTCTTTATTGTATACTAGAAACAAGCAGCGTATTCAGTACATAGAAAAATAAAGGCAAACACACACAGCAATTTATTTATTCAACTTCATGCACAGAGTACAATCACGGACTTAATGCAGTAAGCATCCAGTCAACCAAAGGATGGTGCTATAACGAGGCAGGCACAAAGAAGTCTTCATTGAGTTTTGAAATAATATCAAAATTAAATTCATATGCTGAAGTAATACAAATTTCAACATGAGTGTTCATAGATAGACTCAGATATGGTAATGACATGACTCATCCATCTCCACCAAGATGGTTCAAGACAAGTTTGGAAAAATAAGTTGGTCAATACTTACTGTATACTTCTAATATACTAGCATCACTCTCAACATGACCTACTAATAGTAGATTATCATTTGGCTTGATTATGTCATCCTCTTCATCGCTGTCTGGCCCCTCAGTCTAAAAAGAAAAAAATATACACTAAGTGAGCTTTTATTTTAGACTCCTTTTTTAAAAATCAGGTACGGCTCTGGTGCAGAAGAGTGAATTCTGGGTTTTGACATGCAAACTATGGATGCAATCAGGAGTGGCACTCTGATGAAGAAGAGGTATCTGAGGGGTGTGAGATGTTGCAACAAAAAATTTTAGGTAGTTTGTCTTACCCTGATCTGAACATTTTCACTGAGGTCTCCTAAATTAGGCACTGTTGCCACAGTCCCAATGCCAATTGGGTTACCAACTGTAAAAAAAATTACATTAAATATTTTTATTTAACTAGCTGTTTCCTGACTTTGATTGTATAGATTTCTTTTAACTTTATTTATTTGCAAGTCATAGATAATGTAAACCCACCTTACACTATCTATGTATTGCAAAATAAACTCCAAGGGAATCCCAATAACCAAATGTAATGATATTTCATTGCATGAGCTGGCTTGACCCAACTTAGTTTTTTTTATATCCAGCCTGTCAATTATTGACTACACCTTGCTGTATATATAGTAAGCTAGGATGAAGTCCAGTTGTGATAAAGACTAGTTTTGCTCCCTTCGGCCAGATTGAAAACCAACATTTGGAAACCGGTTGCCATAGCAGAATTATTTCTTTTATAACGAAATATATAATATTATTGATAATAAAGAATATAATAATATACAAATTAAAGCTTTCTGTTTGAGTTACAAACGAAGATCCAACTTTCTGTTTTGGAAACCAGTTTCGAAAATAGAATTATTAAGTACTCTTTCTTGGAAACCAGGTTTCATTAACCCTTAACTACCTACCATCTATTTTTGGAACATAACCACCTACGTGCGGTCCCCGAGACCGCTCATGAATAACCACCGTAAATTCGGGTTCTATTAGTATGAAAAGGATTTAAATCAGTAAAATACTTGTTTATACTTTAATCATTTATTTTAGACTGTCAATCATCATAAACTATGATAAAATATTGTGATATGTTACTATATTTCCAGAATAGTAATTTTTACATGAAAAAATACTCTGCTTACATAATGAGATCTGATTAATAAGGAACTTTAAAATCAATTTCTTTTAACTAAGGGCTCTAACTATTAAATTAAATAAAAAAACTAAACATAATATTTCGTGGCAGTTGCAGTATATTTTTTTCGCACACTCTAGAAGTCTAGACAAATGGGCACCTGGCACATAATACATAAGTAAGCAGACGGTTTTTTGAATCACATGTGGAACATGTTTTGCGAATTTCAAGTTTCTCTACTTCAGATGTGTTCAGTAGATCTTCACTTATTTGTAGAATGCAACGAATAGAATCTCCAAATATTTAATGGCGTAGCAGAATTATTGAGCATATCTCGAAAAGCTGGTCTTATACCGAGAATGATATTATGCTGTGGTGTTCTTCCTCGAACGGTGTTCGGCACAGATGCCCAGCGGAAACGATTAGCATCAAATTATTTCTGTGTTTTTTTTTAGCTACCTTCAGATTCCAAGCAGGACAGCGGATATCAATCGATATCTTCATCTGAAGACTTAGTTTCATTCGAGGCCCTAGATGAAGATCTTGGTCTTGAAGTGACTGTACCTGTTGGTTCAGGCTGAGATAAAGTGTCTTGCTCTGAAATTACATCATCATCACCCACCGATCTCAGATTCGGATTCACAGTCTTCAACCTGAACAGCATACTCGACCGCATCGGATTCCACGTCATTGCAATCTTCGTCTGGCATAACCTCGTCGTTTGACATCTCCTGTTTCAACCATCTTTCAATTCTTTCGTTGTTTTACCTCATTTTTGATTAAAATAAAAAAGAATCGTGTGAGTGAAAAAAAATCATGTAACCACCTACGAGCGGTCACAGAGACCGCTGACGAAATATTTTTACTTACCCTGGCCAAACACGCGCAAGTCTACACTCGCCGAGCGCTAGCGCAATACTGTTGGATGTGTCGAAAAGGTATATAGATGCGCACAGTCCTACGACACATGCAGATCGAAATATTTGAATTTAAAAATATGTATTTTTGAGACAGAGAGGTGGTTAAGGGTTAAAGAAAAATAATTCTGTTATGGAAACCGGTTTCCAAACTGGCGGAAGGGGTTTTTGAATTCCATATATATAATATATTCACGCCTGTAAATCTTTAAAGTGGTAGGCAGGTGTGTATTATCAACTAAATTTCGCCAACTATGTTTTTTGATCCCACATGGGGGTGAGCATATTACTATTGTGTAAGTTCTACAATTTAATAACAACTTTTGAACTACATCCACAAGGCAAAAAATAATAATAAAGCTTCAATAAATAAAAACATATTATCTTCTTCATCATATTTTTCAGTGATGCAAGAAACACTTTAGAAAAGATGATTTATAGGTTGCCGAAGGACTCCACTTTAAAATATCGTAAGGAAACTCCTTGAACCTACTCAACTCGTTTAATTTTTCTATAGCACTCACAGATTCTATCTAAAGGTACCTACAATGTTAATATTTTTTTACACTATTAATTCTCTATTGTTTTCAAAAAATACTAGCTACAATAAATAAAAACATACTATTATCTTCTTCGTCATATTTTTCAAAGTTGAACTCATCATTCGGGTCAGCGGGAGGGTCTCTGGGGGCGGCAGCGGCTTCACCTTCAGCATCACTCTCATCATCCCCTGCCTCTGTTAACCTAGAAACACAATCATTATTATTAAAATGGAAAAGGACATTAATATTATTGCATACTATTATTATTCCTAAACATAAACTCACCGCAAGTCCTCAGCAGTCTGTTTAATTATCTTCTCTAATTCTTTCTCTGTTAATTCAATCTGTGAGACAGTAAAAGTTAAGTAAACACACCAATATTAAACCACAATAATGGTATAAATAGTAGTATTTATGTACCTTCTCAGTCACTGCTTTTGCTACACCACGGCGCACAAAATGCATGCAAGATATTAAGCTAACGGTCGGTGTTTGTTCCTCCATCGTAAAATAAAGTACTTTTCTTGTATTTAAAAATATTATCGTCCACTTTCGGCCTCAGCACATGGTAATTTAATTTTTTCCTCATGTGGTGTGGGAGATTTGTTATTGTCGTGATAAGTGTCATGTTGTGACTTGACACTGACATTGACAATTAAGAAAACGTTCAGAAATCACGTTTTAACACTGGCCCTAGCTTGCCCTTTGGGAGAATTGAAGTTTGACTCAAGCAATAATAAAAGCAGTGAAAATATTGTTGTATTTTTATTTCAACACATGGCGAGGGCAAAAATAATGTCGTGAGTTATATTCTGCAACTTAAAATCACGCGAACTTTCATTATCATACGTGGTCTGTCTAAAAAACGTACAGCTCCTGCGCGAGTCGCGCACTTTGAAGTTTGCACCTTTGCACTATTATGCGTCCCTTTGTCTACCATATTGCCATCAATGATTCGTGTTGTGTGTCTTGAGTTACGTTTAAAAGCAATTTTCGGTTAATTATTATCTAAACTGTGTACCACTGAGGCCAAAGATAGTATTTGGCCAAGGAGACTCACGCCTTGTTTACACCTTACACCACTCAGTAAGTACTCACCAGATGGCATATCATTAGCATTAGACTCTGTCATTTGTAAATGTCAACTTAAGAATAATATCGAAAAAAATATTTTGTATTGTTTTGGAACTACAGCTCGCTTTCGCGGTGTTTTATGGAATAATTTAACTGTGCAATGTATGTGTTTTAGTAAACTCAAAGGATGCCCTCTACTTGTGCGGTACCATTCTGTTCAGAAAGATCAGGTGGTCATAAATTTCCGCGTGACAAAGAGCTCAGGGAAAAGTGGATTGTAGCTATTCGTCGTGTTAATTTTCAACCCTCCGAATATGCTAAAGTTTGCAAGAAACACTTTAGAAAAGATGATTATAGGTTGCCGAAGGACTCCACGTTAAAATACCGTAAGGAAACTCATTGAACCTACTCGACTCTTTAATTTTTCTATAGCACTCGCGGATTCTATCTAAAGGTACCTACTATGTTAACATTTTTTTACACTATTCATTCTCTATTGTTTCAGCAGCCCATGTTTTGAAAAAAGACGCTGTACCGTCAAAATTTTCTTGGAATGAGAAGAAAGTTCACAAAGATGATAATACAGAGAAAAAAATATTGTACTAAGTTCAAATTTTATACACTTACATTCTTTTTTAAAGCCATCACTTTTTGTACTTTTCCATAATGTGATAATGACAGTTCCTTTACTGAAGTAAAATCAGCCTCATCCCACCCATGGCAGTAAAATTTTGTGTGATTCTAGTAGTATACTTGTAAAAAATATTAGAAATTGATATGGATTGCCATTGCCATTTTATACACATTTATATTTCAATTTTCCTAAATTTATTGTTTCTCTGACAGAAAGGTTAATAATTCTCTAAATTTGTAGATCAGGTCAAAGATGTTCAGTGCTTCAATGTAAATCTGGATCTGCAAAAAACATCATACTACATTCATGTCCAAATCAAGAAGCTGTTCAGAAAAAATGGGCTGAAGTATTTAAAGTCAATAGGGAAGTTGTTAAAAACATGTTGATATGCAGCCAACATTTCCTTAAAACAGATTACCTTAGTTCCAGTATGTATACTTATTTATATTTAATACTTAATGCTGGTCTTTAAAAATATAAAACATTATTAACTCATTGACTTTGTGGTTGCAGAAAAAGGAGATTCTTCAAGGACTCGAATATTAAAACAAAATGCTGTACCCTCCCAGAAACTACCGAGGACTACAAGAATTATAAGTGTGAGAAAAAAAGTATTGCATTGCAAAAAGAAATATGTAAGACCGAAGCCACCAAAAAAGTAAGTCATCTATGTAAAATAAAGAACTGCTTTAATACATACCTTAAGTTATGTACCATATTCTAAAGCATTTACATAGAAATTGGAACAATGATCAATTTCATATTGGACAGGGAGGATAGGGGGACAGAGAGGTTTACTCCGGATCGGTAACTCCTAAAGTAATGGTCAGAGTAGACCCACCAATTCATTTTGGATTGCTAAATGGTAGGGTCATGTCCATTGAGCTACTTTGTTGTTATAGAAATGAAACTAGTTCATTGTAGCATTTGTTTAAAGTAAATTGAGTTATATTTCTTAAAATGAGACTACTAGTGCCATCTATCTAGCTTTTGAGTTATACCAAAGATATACCCCATGGCTTAACTGTCTCTTTTTTTTCTGCAACAACTCTCAAATATTTAATTATAAGTATTTTAATTACTCATTTGTGGATTATCATACAAATAACAACTTTTTGTTGGCAAGTATAGAACAATGTTGCCATAGCAAAAAAGACAAAAACTGCAATGCAAAAACATAAAATCATTAAAATAAATCTGTGTTTAAAAATAAGTCTCTTCTTTTTCAATTTGGTTTACCCCTCTAATCGACTAATGGTCGACTATCGATAAAGTGATGTCAAGTTTAGGATTTTCCTTCATTGACAAAATCTCATTCAATCATTCGGTCCAAACTTGTGACAGTTGTAGAGTTGTCCTTGCTTTTTATTTTATAGTCTGTTTTGATCATGGTTTTATTAAAAAAAAAAGTTACGTGCTGTAGAAATTGCGCAAATTGAATAGAATTTTAGTGATTTAGCATTTTTTGATATTTTTTCGTTGATAACAAAGAGTAATATTTATGTGTTGCGAATTTGAGGTGTTACTAAAATTCATCATTGTGTGATTCGCGCTGGGGTCATTACGTTCACCGAAATTCTCATTCACTAGCATTTTTTCGGAAGGAATTCTAATACAGACATTCACATATTGGAAAACATTAAAAGTAAATCTTTTTTAACTACGAAATTATAAATAAAGCACTATAAAAGTTAGAGTTCATTTTTATCTATTCACATTAGTTCATTACCTTATCAAAACCTTACGTCAAATGTCAACGTAATTGTCAATAGTCATCGTAAATTTGAATTTTCCAGTGTTTTATTTTTATTTATTTACATTTATTGCAATGCAACAGGGTGGAGAAAATGAGTGATGCGGTGGATGAGGAACCAAATGTTAACGAACAAGAGAACGTTCGTGAATGTCGTGCATGTTTAAAAACAATGGAAAGCAATAAAAGTGTTTGTAATATTTTTCAATGCTGGGTACCTCCTTGGCCTGGAATGGAAGCAACAATAGCCGAAGATCTTGCGAAAATAGCAAGTATAGAGGTAAGTGAAGAGATAACACTGAACATTTGGCCAAATATTTAAACTTTATAATAGTTTTTTTGAGTTAAAAAGTGGTCCTATTTCTACTAAAATGACCAACTCAAGTCCCCTATATGGTTGATCCTTAACATTATAAATTGCTCCTGTACTTAATTGTTTTTACAGTTACGGGAAACGGACAATTATTCAAACATAATATGCGAACCTTGCTACACTAAGTTGTTAGACGCTTCAATATTTGTTGCAAATGTCAAACAGAGCGATCAAATACTCAAAGAGAGACAGACAAAGTTAGATCATGGAGAAAAAATATGGCCAAAACCAATACAAATCGATAAAAACATCAACAGTAATGTCTTCCAAGATATGGATATAGAAATCAAACAAGAAGTAGTTTCCGATGAAGAGTACACTCCGAATACAACAGAGAATTCATATGTTCAAAATGCAACAGAAAATTCATATCCTACAGAGAATACAGATCCGGAATTTGGAAATTTGGATATTAAAGTGGAACCAGAAGAGTTATTGGAACCATCACCTTTTGAAGAGGCTATTCCTTTTGTGGAACCATCACCTTTTGAAGAAGCTACTCCTTTTGTGGAACCACCACCTTTAACAATAACGATTAATGGTAAGTTTTTAAACTGTAACTTAATGGTAATGGTTGAATCAGACAGCCTCTGTGGCGTGGTGGTAGTGCACGCGACTGCCACGCAGGAGGCGCAGGTTCGATTCCCGCTCAGTGCAAATATTTGTATGCATGAATATGACTATTTGCATTGGTCTGGGTGTTTCTATGTATAATATGTATGTATTTACAAAAAAAAAAGTATATAAGTATTTTTATCCGCATTATAGATTCCATAACACAAGCTATAAAAGCTTACCATGGGTCTAGATAGCGTTGTGTAGAATGTTGTAAAAATATTTATTTAAATAAAAAAAAAAATTATAATTAATTAGTTTTGAATTGCCTCACTTTATTTCAATACAATACAAATACATAGCAGTAGCCATAAATATTAATAGTATTATAATTTAATTTGTAATCTCAAACTCACTAACTTGTTGAAATAAAACCACTTTTTCTATATATTCTATATGGATTGGATATCCATAAAAAGTGCATTTATTTCAATGAGTGACATTCGCTTAAACTTTGAAAATGATCACTAACTTGTATTAGAACATGGTGCTTCGTTTTTTAAACTGTTATTTATTTAAAGCACATTACATCTGCTCATAGTCTGGGGACTTCTATAATTCTATAATCCTATCGTTAGAATGTGTCGCAGATATAACGAACTGAATCGGGCTGATGACGTAGATATATTTAATGCTAGATTCTCCCAGTACAAGAGGGTCATATCAAATATAATAAGTGCACAATGTTGTTTAATAAATCGTGTTTAAGTAGCTTTTATAGTTTATTTGATATTTTTCAAGTATTTATATAACTGAATAGGTTTTTAGTTTTAAATTTAGTATAAGCATTTTTTCCATTTCACGATGTGTATGCTATATTTGGAATACTGTCTAGATCTAATATATGATTGTATATGTCTCCAAATGCTTGGTCATGGAATGGCAGTAATCTGTAAGCGTACCTTTAACAAAGAAATAAATAAATAGACTGATCACAGATATAACAAAATAACAAAAAATAAAAAATATTTAAAGTAAGACCTCTGGCCATATCACCCAGTGTAAATTAATTGATATGTTGACTAAACTAGTCCATTAGCATGGGTAGCTTCAAGGTCTTACCTTGGTGCATAAGTATGTTGTATGCATGACAAGCATGATTGTTAATTGTTTTTCATACAAACAAATTTATGAGATCACCCAATTTTTTTTTGTCTTTACAGGAACTATGTCATTAAAGTCTTCAAACTCAGAAAATAAAACTTTGGTAAACGGAAGTGATGAATATGATGCAATTATTACTCAGGGCACGAAAAATACAGCTCTTCCTAACGGCAATGATGAGTTATACAATGAAGAAGTTAGTATCTTATCAAAGAGGATAATTTGTAACAAAGAATTATTAATAAAGCTTATACCGCGGCTCCGCTCACGTGGATGTCGGTCATTGCGACCAAATATAGCCTATGTTCTTTCTCAAGGTTTCTCTCTCTAAACCTTAGTGGCTATTTGTGCTATTACTATTTTCTTTCACGTTATTCTATTGTTTTGTTTTAATGGTAATAAATAAATTAAAAAAAATATTTAAGTCATAGTCACCCATATTTTTTTTTTTTCAAATTTGTCATTTCGGCTGTTTGAGACGAATTGAACTGATTTTGATGCGGTTTGTGATTGCAAATGATTGAGCGGAACAAGAGATATGACCAGCAGTTGTGATGATTAATGATGGATTAATAATTATTTATTTTTATTTGCAGCACCTTGAAGCTACTGTGAAAGAGGAGCCGCTGAGTGAAGAAGAAGACTTTGTACATGGTCTGAATCTGTCGCTAGAATGCTTGTTGTGTACCAAATTATTCAATAGTGTCACTGGACTGAAGGTACCAATAAATATCTTCTTTTTCTTCTTCTTATTCTGGCTTTTTGGGAATATTTATTTTTATTTTTTAGGAACCCTAGATGATCTGTATTCATAATGTTATTATTTTCTTTATTACAGCGCATTTCTGTTTTTATTCTACACAGATATTGTTGTTGCAGGCTCACGTAATAGCGCACCATTCCTACAAGTCAGTTAAAAGAAAGGCCCTAAATGCGAAGTCCCCGGAGAAAAGACGAAAAGATGAATATCAATGTCAGATTTGTAGAAGAAGTAAGTTAATGTGGTTTATTTTATAGCACATACTCAGGTTACCATGTCTTGATCAAACGGCCACATTTCTGAGGGCACATATTTTTCCCACGGGTTAAAATTTTCGATGATTTTAGACCCTACCTCTCTCGTATGTAACGCACTTCAATGTTTTCCTGGACCCCCTGCCCCTCCAAACTTTACGTAAGAAACCAGTGACCATTTGTACCTATGCTAAAAGTCACAATTATTTTGCGCAAAGTAACAGAAGGAGCTAAAATACTTTTTTTGTATGGTAATCCCTTCGGAAGCCCACTGCTTAGTGTCATAAGATATAATGAGTGATGTTGTCACCAGCGTTCCTAACATCAACGGACCTAATGGTACATGAAACGTGTCACAACAAGCACTCCTGCTACGGCTGCACGAAGAAGTTCGATACGTTTAAACAACTGTCAAAGCATCGCAAGCGGTGTAACCTGCCACTCAACAAGCCCGTTGTCAAGCCCAAGACTTTAGATGATGTTAAAAGGTAATGTAAATTAATGGGCAATGTTGTTTTTTTTAAACTGACCTTTGTTGTCTGTGGCAGTAGACAAAATCGTTCTGAAATTCAAACTTTTGATTCGATTCTTTTTCTTTATGGCGTCTGCAGCGAATCGTCGCAGTTCAAACTTTTGTGATTGAGATGTGGGTTTACTAATATAAATTGATTAATTTTCTTTTCATTTAGTTTCTTTTTTGTATATTTTGTGATATTTCTTCACCATTATATTTTATTTCAACCTAATTTTTGGATAATAAAATCTTTCTTCGTCTAAGTTTAACTATGTGATTCAAAAAGTACCTCACTACCTTAGATGTTGATGGGCAGATGGAATTCGCTTCCATAACATTAAGCAATTATGTAAAGGAGGAGTAGGAAAGAACCCCAGACTTTTGGATGCAATCGGGGTTAACTATATGGTCAGCCGGCAGAGATCATTCCCATTGAGCACTCTGTTCTGTATAATATCTTACAGTATTTCTTTATTCCCAGGCCTGTGAAAGAAGAGAACCGCAATAGCCTAGATTTAAGTTCCCATGTGAAAGAAGAGAACCGCAATAGCCCAGATTTAAGTTCAGTAGACAAAAAAGAAGAGAACTTAAACGATAGCAGTATGAAGTTACACTTAAATAATAAAATTCATTCTAGTCAAAATGAAACACCAACCATCAAGAGAGAAATTGAAGATCCCGATATTAGTGAGGCGGATTCACATATGGAGATACTAGAGAAAGATTTTACTTAGTTAATAAGGTGTGGAATAATAGAGAATGTTTGAATGTTTAAACATTTCTTTTTGGGTGAACCAAAATCATGGAATTCGCGTCATCGTCACCGACCGCGTCTCGTCACTTTAGACGTTCACTGTGATACAATTCACTAGTTACTAATTTTCACTTCTATCGGCTGTCAGACTGGTGAACCTGTTAGTATTTTGGAATTAATCTGAAGGTATTTTAAAACCTCAAGTCATTTTTTCGCCCACCGCTGGATATCAACGTTTTTGATGATTAGAATATGGATAAACCTACATTGCTTTTGGGTGATGTCATCAATTTTCTGAGCAAAATGATACAATACGTATTATTAGTCTGTTAAATATAAATTTAGTGCACATATTTTGAGAAATGGACTTTTTTAGAAAAGGACATTTCGCGAAAAGTACATTTTGAGAATAGGACATTATGAGGAAGGACATTTCGAGGAAAGGACATTATGCGATGAGACAAAATTTACAGTGTCTATTGATTGTGGATGATGTCATCAACTTTTTTGAGCAAAAGTGTGGTTAATAATACAGCAACTTCAGCAGTTATTCGTAATTTATCAAACTTTTTGAGCAATGAAGCAGTTAATTGAGGGGACTTATAAAACTTTATTCATGAACAAACGGTTATTCCCCGTTTTCGGATGTTTTGGATGATTCATCAGCCTTTTTGAGCAATAATTTGTAGTTAATGTTGTTAGTATCTTATGGCATTTGTAAGGTTTCTCCTGTTGAAATTATATACTTAATGGAAGATACCTTGAATATAAATAAAACTAGCCTTTTAAATAAGTTGTAAATATGTAAATGAAGTGATTTTTTATTACTGTTCGATTGACTGTAAATAATAAATTGTGATTAATTCTGATCAACGAAACTGATCAAGTGAAATTGATCAACTATTCTAGATTGTTATTTGGTACAACAGATTAAACAGTTTGAAAAGGTGGTTTGGAAATAGTGAACAAAAATGGACTGGAATTAAAACGGCGGTAAAAAGACTGGGACTAGTCTATATAGTATCCACCTACCCGCACCGCATTATTATGCTTTGTATAGAAAAGTGCGATCCGTACGATGCGTGAAGGTGGACGCACTTTTTCGATTTTCAATAAAAAGCATAATAGCGTTGCGTGCAGTGCAGGTAGGTGGACGCTTAGCTTAAAACCGGCTTGTTTTGATTTTATAGTGTTCTCAATAGGTCAATATTCATATCAGGCGAATGGACAAGAAGTTTGATGTGAGTGATAAATAATTGTCAACCTTATGCCATTAGGCTAAAGCTTAAAATAGTATGTAAAAACGCGCTACCGTCTTATCGGACAATATTTAATACTGTATTTTATTCAGCCTTCTTTAAATGAAATAAGGTTGATATTTAATTAACACTTAAAAACAGCTCGACCAGTTTCCCTCACGATCTGAATAGACACTATATCGTACAGACGTACATTCTGTCTCGGTCGATCTTGTTCACTCTCCCTTCTTCCTAAAGCCGAGTACTGTAGGTATTTGACATCTAAACGTAGATGGAGGATACAATGTAGATATGTAAATACGACAAAGAAGTTAAGTATACACCTTTTCATATAATGTTAAGGTGTATACTTATCTCTTACCTTCTGTATCTATTACTCCAGTAGTCAAAGTACCCCAAAGTACATCAAAAATATGGTTCATGTAGTTTAAATTAATGTTTCTTCCATAGACCTATAAGCATACTATGGTTTCTTCCTCTAAAATATTATCTGTGATTCAATCAATTAGCCAATTGTAGTTTACTTTTGAATATGGCGTCACCTAATGTGTGCCATAGTGTCTCCCCGCTATCTTTTTCAGGTCGTCCGTCATTCTTGCTTGGGGATTTTACTTCCTTCCGTTGCGTCGTCTCTGCTCTCATTATGTCCAATCACGGCACTGGGAGTGTAACATGTTCGTTTTAAAAATTTAATCTTACGATTTCATTTCAAAATAGATTTCCTACATATAATTTTTACTGATTATAGGATTTTTTACATTTTTTTTAAATGTTGCAACGGTCAAAATTGCAAATTGATTTGTATAATTCATTTTTAACATAACATAAACTCTCGCCTGTATTCCCCGAAGGGGTAGGCAGAGGTGTTAGCACCCACATTTTGCCATTGTACATACATTATTATAAAACTTTTAGTATTGTTTTAATTATTATAATTAGGAAAGCTTAGGTTTTATTGTTTGGTACCGTTCGCTGTGATATTCTTGCGCACTGCGTGTTGTTTCGTTTCGATAGCAAAGTCATCAGAAGTATTAATTTGGCGAAAGAAAAATAAAATGTTTTTGATTTTTATAGGAATAATGTTCAAGTGAAAGAAAGTATGTAAGGGGGTTAAAAATTCATTCGCCAAACTAATACGTCCAGATGATTTTGCTTTCGAAACTGTGCCCAAATTATTTTTATCCAAAACTACTGTAAAATCACCAAGTTTATATTTAAACAAAACTGCACGTGCTGCGTGTAAGAATAAAGCTTCGAACACAGGCGCGATTTTATCGGTCGATAATATCGCGTACCGTTATTAAGTTGTTTTTAGTATTTAAAGTAGCAATAATAGGAATTCGAATGCACGATAATAATGTGTATGGTATTATCGGCCGATAATAACGCGCCTGTGTGTTTGAGGCTTTAGGAAGCGAACGGATTGAGGGTATGTGTTCAATATCCAAAATCATCGAAAGGAATTTGGTTTATGAAACCAGCATTAAATCTCATGTAACTCTGAAATGACTGACGATATATCAAATTAATTTATTAGTTAAATAAGTCATTTTTTTAGTGTAATTTTCATCTGTATATTTTCATATCAATAATAAGAAATGTAATTAGTTAACTTTAGGTTACGATTATGTTGTGATTTGTATGAAATAATGTTTCTGCATAAATATATTGTTGCCGTTTGCAAATTGTGAACTTTAATATTGTTTTTTCTTTCTTCACACTTCTGAAGACTTACTAATATTGTTATGTGAAACCCAAAATGTTATTGAACCCAACCCAGTGTCACAGACATGAACCCTCTGTCCACTTGGATCCATGGCTCCATTAAAGGATCCTAGAACATTTTGTCTCTACCTGAAACCATCATGATAAGCAATTCAAAATATTGGATCCTAAGACACTAATGCAATGGATACAAGTAGCTTTTCGGTCTCTTCGGTCCAGTTCCTGTTGGGTCCAGTTTAATCTTAAGTCTATTTCTTCGAACGTCTTCAATTCATTGTAGAGAATTCTGTGACTTCCGCTATTTTTCGTTATGACACCAAGACACAAATTTTTGTTTGAAAAATCAATGGAAACAAAACAAGTTAGTCATTCAAACAATACATTTAATAATATAATAATTTATGTTTTAACAGTTGTGCTTCACAAAGATCGCTCGCAACGTCAGGTGTTGTGCCAAGTGTATATTATAGTCCATATATAAATATTACAATACACAAACACAAATAATACTTGCTTTATAATACAAAATATCCCAAGAATTAACCGACTACAATTTAAAGGCTGATACTGTTTTAAAGATTCTCCAACTCAACTAACATTACTCCGGGATTTATTTCTTGTTCAAACAGCTAATTCCAGGCTCACAGTTATCAAAAAAAAAAACAAAATATCTTCCGAATACTATACAAAATAAATTTTCATTTCATTCACAGCCTTTTAAATTTAAATAACAGTGCGTAAAATGCTTTAAATATATAAATTTAATGTAGCTAAATATAAATAAAAATTAATTTCTATTCAGCTCATTGAGGATGCGGAGAATGTACAAGAATAAATTAAGAATATCGAGGTAGAGGTTGATGGTGGCGAGTATGTACTCCTCGGGGGACAAAGTGGTCAGCATCATCTGAGTGTCAAATATGAGGAACAGACTGAATAGTATGGCCCCTACGAAGGACAGCGCTACTTCGAAGGCCGAGCTCTGGATGAAGAGTTGCAGGAACCCGCCGATTATCAGCACGCTTAGCCCGGCGAATAGCCTGGGAATAATAATATTTCTTGTTAGTTTATTAATCATTTAATTCATAATAATTCTGACAAGACGCACTTAATTGGGGATCTGGTATTCTTATACCATTTTTATGTACCCCTTTTTCTTACTCTGATACCCCACTACCACCTGGAGAGTGGTTATGTGGGACTAGAACCGATTAAAACCGTACACCGTTTCAGGTTTTCAGATGCAAGGGGTGAGAGATTGATCTCTCGTGCCTCGGCTGACCTAGGACCATCTCCGGTTACGAGAAGGCACCTTGTGTGTTGAAACCATGGTGTCTCCCATCTTGCCCCAGGAAAGGGCCAGGGTTATTTGACAGAGAACCATTAAAATCATATGACATACAAGGCATCAAAGGTCTTCTGAATAATATCAAGATTTTTATTTAATACTATCTTTTACCCGCGGCTCCGCCCGCGTGGATGTCGGTTCCCGCCAATTATTCGAATTTTTCTCAAAAACCATCCTTGAACTTCAACGAACATTCAAAAAAAAAGAATTGTTGAAATTGGTCCAGGTGTTGTTGAGTTATGCGCTTACCAACACATTTAGCGATTAATTTTTATTTAATGTTAAGAACACTCACCCATATCCAATGAAAGAGAAGTCGGTCTTAGTGTTGAGGGTGAATACAGTGAGTGAGAATACGACAGCGAAGGTCAGCGTTAGTGCCTGGATGACCACCCCGGTGTTGTAGTACGACACCACCACGCCTACTGAGTACGCTTGTACCACCGTCTGGAAAGAAACGATCAACAATGTTTAAATGTTTTGAATGAGTGAGCTTAGTTTATGGGACAGATAAGTAGATCTACTATTATTATTAGGTATTAGATATAGACAAAAAAAAATGCCCGCTGAGTTTCTTGCCGAAGTCTTCTCAGGTCTGGGCCGTGTTTCGAACCAGTGTGGTATGCTTAAACTAGTCCATATTATTAATATTGACGTTTTGTAAGTTCCGATTTAATGGTCTATGCAGAATAAATGATTTTTATCTGACTGAACTGAACTATGTAACCAGACCTACAGTATTGCTGACTCATTAAACACTAAACTAACGATACTATAAACATGGTATTGTATGTAAATACTTACAAAAGCAGCCAGCAGGTAGAGGTTGGCCGGCGAGTCTCGTCTCTTGGCGATGAGAGCGAACAGCGTTACCATGCTTAACACGAACGCTATGAGCACCATCCAGTTACTGTAACATTACATATTGTACCAATTATTTTTTTTATGGCATATTTGTACATGGCAAGGAGCTGATGGCGATACTGCCAATGTGAGATCAGCTATGGAGATTTCAGTCTTATTGGTATGGAGAAATAAACAATTTTTTTTTTGACTTGATGCCCAAGTTAATGAACACTCTAAACACTCTGTATAATAGTAATCTACTTATCTACTCTGCCATACCGCGTGATTTTATAGGCGTTTCGGAGTGAAAGATTTTGAACACACTTTCAAGGCAAAAACGCAGGTGGAGCCACTGGGCAAGTTCTTTTCCACTGGTGCCTAGGAAGCGGTGTTATACTAAACTTAGTTTAAAGCAGAATTTGACGACAAAAAGTTGTAATAGGGTTACATTATTTTGAATAAATGAATTTGCGTGGTAAAAAAAAAATTAAATACGTAAATGTTTTTTTTTTACAAAGTAAAATCCTCCAGTACTCGTAGTATTAATATCAATAATGTGAAGACATAATACTGTGGAAAACCTGCTCATATGTTTGTGTTAGGTCATTCTTAGAAGGAAAACTGTTTTCTGAACTATTTTACGATTGTATAAAGCCTAATGCAATGAAAGTATTATGTTAACCTCAAAACTTACTTGTTATGTATGAAAACCTTTACGGGGTCAACGAAGTGGAATGTCCCAGCTATGGCAACGGTCGCCAGCAGTTGGATGGACAGGAGACCGTACACTTTACGTACGAAGGCCAGGCGGATCTGCTTGTCTGCGTTGGCGACATTGTTTCGGTACGCGAAGTCATCCTGAAATCAATATTAGGATTTTTAATTCTAAATAAGCCGCGTGGTTCCCGGGAGGGTAGAATTTGGGCCACCCCATCTCTTCCCATGCGGTGTCGTACAAGGCGACAAAGGGATAGCGCTGTTTAACATCAGAGAGATATATACAGCCGGAGTCAACCTCAGATATAGGCTCGAGTCAACAATAGTGGCCCGGGATATGGCAATTAGCTCACCCCCTATTATTATTTGGGACCGAATACTTTGATTGGTGAAATGTGGATGTTTATTCTCTAATTATGTATGTATGTAATTCAAAATAACAGACTACGAGTGGGAATCTAAAAAATTTAAATAGACGAGTACGCAGGGTACGTTTAGAGGATCAGTGGAGTCGTACCCTTTTTAAAACTTCAATAATAATTAATAAAATAATGATGCATTCCCCAAACCAATTATTTGGAAACGGCACCTTTATTTAATTTTGTATACATTTCCACCAGATGTCATCTTTTCAAGTCCAGAAGATACGAGGCTGTCTAGATACTGATAATTCTAAAATGGTTGATTCCCTATTTTGATGGCTAAGTAACATTCGCATCTCTACTACTGTCATACTGCATGCTAACTCAGCCTTCGAGGTAGCATAAAATAGGATGTGTAACTATGTGGCATATATACATTCGACTATGTGTATCGATGTGGAATACTTTCGCACTACCGTGCTTCGCGGTGGAAAACATTCGAAATTATGAGTATCGATGTGGCGCACTTTCGCACTACCGTGAGTCGTGTTTCGGTACTTTAGGGCTACAGTTCATCGCTATTTTGAACTTCGAAGTTTAGTATAATAGTCCATCTTTACTGCTACTGCTACATACTTCCAATGGGGACGGCGATTTTTTGTACGGACGGGTGATCAGCTCAGCTGTGTGGCGCCATTTCACCCATTTCCCCAGCAACAACTGTCATACATTTTCGTATGGCAACCGGGACCGACGGCTTAACCAATGCAAATACTCATATTCATGCATACAAATATTTGCACTGAGCGGGTTTGAATCCGCGCCTCCTGCGTAGCGGCCGCGTTAACTACCACCACGCCACGGAGGCTGTTACATGCAGCCGTATTTTATCGGTTCGCATTCGTCACTGTTAAGGACATTACAAATGTTTTGGTGTTTGTGGAACATTTTATATTTTCGTCTGCCTATGTATGAATGACGGAAAATATCCGACAGTCACACTGATGTTTCAGTAATTAGGCGTGAACTTCGCGCTTTGTATTAGGCTGGTAATTAGTACAAAGGCAATTTTATCAGAAATACTCGTAACAATTCTGTTTTTACTGAGACACGTTTCTTCATAATTTATAGAAAAACGTATCTCAATATAAATATAAGTAGAAATATTTATGAACCATAATAAATCTCAATGACACAATAGTTTGCAATTTTCGATCCATTGTGTTCAGTTCTTATATCTTGGACCTAAATCGAGGTATAAAAGGCCCTGGCGTGCGCAGATTGTTTTGTAATAATCTATACTTGGTGAATTTCAGCTCGTCCACTGCAGTAGCACCTCATGCTATATCCAAAATATATCCAAGAAACACATACTGCGCTGTGTGTATAGAACACATGTTAGGTTCAAGATATATTGATCGTATAATACAGGGTGAATGTTTTAACTGGGATGGGCAAATACAAAACTATGAGATTCAGTGAAAAATGCGTAAAGAAGTCTTGAGCACCATAGAAATCAGACTCATCGATTTTGAAAAAAGAATAGATAAACCCTATTAATTTGATTGTCACTAATAAGGAAAGAATTCTGGAAAGTAATATCAGGCAAGCTTGAGGAAAAATCTCATTTTAAAGTAGGTACTTTTTTTTTCCTCAGGCTTGCTATTATAGGTATCTTAATATAATAAAATTAATTCAACAGTAAACGACAGTAGGAAATGACACTTCATGATATAATGATACTATATTCAATGTAATAGTGATGCATTCAATTATATTATCTTTCACTCATGGCGCAGTAATGCCACTCTCAAATTGTCATAACTTTCTTGATGGATCAAACAAGAATCAAACAACAGTTTTATTACAATTGTCATGATCATACTTTGCCACAACATTATATTTATTTTATCCAAAAGTGCCAACCTATTAAATGTTAGTGGACTCAGTCTACTTAATTAAAAATTCATCTCGTTCACTCATGGCACAGATCGCAGTAATGCCACCTTTAAATTGTCATAACTTTCTGGATAGATCAAAGAAGAATCAAAGAACAAGTTTATTAGGACTGTCACGATCATTCACTTTGTCAAATCTTTATTTTTATTCCATCAAAAACTGACAACCAAGTAAATGTTAGCGGACTCTGACTGATTAAAAATTTAACTATAGCTTCTATACCTTGAGGATTGTGCTATGTAAACACCATTCATTAAAACAATTCTATCCAACCTTATTTATGAATATGAATATATAACATCTTTACCAACTCATCCCTCAGTCATTTTTAAAAGTCAAAAGTTTATTTGTTTGCATTATAATGTTTTGAATACAATTAATATTTCACCAAATAATTCATACAAAAATTTATTGATGATATGTTTATTATGATGTGATGTGATATGAATTACTGATCATCATCATCCACATAGAGACGTTAGTCCTGATTGCATCCGAGGCCACGGTGCCTTCGGAGCTCAGGGTCCGCCTTCCGGCTCTTCCTCCTCCACTTCGCACGATCTTGGGCGTCCAAGGTAGTGAGACCGTTTTCACGCATGTCACCCTCCACGACGCCAAGCCAGCACTTCTTGGGCCTACCCCTTCTACCTGGACCGGGTGGGGGCGCCATTGCCAGGCATTTGTTACCCACGTAGCTGGGCGGTCTCCGCAAGACGTGGCCGCACCAGCGGAGGCGGCTCTCTTGCATTTTATCTGCGATGTCACGGACATGAAGGCTGCCGCGGATGCGCGAGTTCCTCACGCGATCTTTACGCGTGACTCCACACATCCACCGCAGCATTTTCATCTCCGTGACACGCAGCATCTGCTTGTGTCGCTCCAACAGCGGCCACGCCTCACAGCCGTGTAAGAGGACAGGTCTAATGATTGTTTTATAGACCTGCCCCTTCAGCCTGACTGGCATTTTAGTGTCGCAAGTGACGCCAGTCATTTCCCGCCACTTAGCCCACGCGGCGGCAATACGTGCCTTGACGTCGTGGTCGATGTCACCAGTAACGTGAAGTACAGATCCCAGGTACTTAACCTGATCCGTGCGCTCGACCAAGTTCTCGCCTATGCGAACGGGTGTGGGATCTGTTGAGTTTAACGCCAAGTACTCTGTCTTCGCCACATTTAGCTTCAGACCGCCGTTCTCAAGCGCCTCCTTCCACACTTTCATACGTCGCACCAATCTGTTCCTGTCTGCGTCCATCAGCGCAATGTCATCAGCATACATAAGCAACCATGGAGGCTGCTCATGAATTACTGATGATATGTATAAATGACTCATGTAGTGATGCAGTACATATTTATGCAATAGTTTTCCTCACATTACTTTCACCATAAATTGCAAGAGGCCATTGCATCAAAAGGCATTTCCAATGGCATTAAACATTAGAAGCCATGACAATTACTTAAGAAAAGCCATGCTGTTGATAGATAATATAACTAGATAGTCAATTTGAGTATTATCTTATCACCACAAACACATAAAACGATTACAGGTATCATTATGAATATAATTTGAAACGCTATAATAACTTAACATATTTCGATTGTTTAACGTAGACATTCATTAGCATACGAATAGGTATATGCTCTTGGCTTGACTGTATTTATAATTGTAATCTTTTCACCACTCGTTGAAGGACAAACACGAAAAACAACATTCACTGTGTACATATGAGCAGGCTACTAAAAACCTCACGAAACTTACCTCGATAGATTCTTTGCCTCCTAACTCGCAGTCCTCTTGAGCATACATTAGGGGTATGGACGCCATTTCTCTGTGTTAAGACAATTTAATTTACACTTTACACAACTGTTTTTACACAAATTATTGGTTTTCAATACGTTTCAACTTCGTTTATAAAATGGCTCCAATGACGTTGTTTTGACGTTTCTTGGCAGATCAGGTGATGTAACTTTTTAAACGTTTCATTATTACTGAATACGAGTATGAGGCTTTTTGTACGACAGTAAAAATCAAAAGTCAAACCATTCTGTATAAAAGTATTTTGACAGGAAATAGCACAGGTACTTATAATAATATAGGGCATACGACATATATTTAAATAAAGATATAAATAAAAAATTTATACACATGGACGCAAATGCTTCAATCTCAATGATTATATTTTTAGTATACCAATTATACAGACTGTACGAAATATTAAATACGAGGGATTGTAAGTAAAGAGTTCTTATCGGTTATATAGGATACTTTGCGAATGTTTAACCACAATATAGCATTCTATGAGTGATCTATACATAAACTATACTTTTGTCGGTCTAAGGCCTCCGCCTAACCGGACTATGGCTCAGCTGACTACTGACCGAGTTTCAGCCCAGCTGATTTGGGGTCAGCTGTTAATGGGGTCACTGACCCGTGAGGTAGGTACTGCCCTAATATCTGTGCCAGCTGGCTGATGCCCCTAGACCGGCCAGGTTCACTGCTGAACCGTTGTACCGTCGCTAGGGTGCTCTGACTACTTGGACCGGAGGGTTACCGTAGCCAAGGAAGAAAAGACAGAGCGAAGAGGAACTGTATTTATTTCAGAAAATGGGGCTAGTTATATTGCCAAATTTATCGATAACCCGACATTATTTCATCGAGCTTATAAACTATGCTACACCAATCAGAAGAGGTTATTTATTTACATAAGAAATCCTTAAAGCTATTATATACAATATAGTTACAAATTCTGCCGTGTGGCGCTTGTGTCGCGGGTATATAACTGACACATACGTAAAAGGCGGCGGCTCGCGCGGGTGTGTCGCATTGATGGAAATTGTTCGCCGCGTGCAGACGTGTTTGCGGGGTCCCGCGCTGCTGTTGTATGTATTATGTCCCTACAGGTACCCCCCTCTAAGAGAAACGTACGTTTGGTTTTACCTTTCTTCCCGTACGAGTCATGTAAGGGTCTTGTTTGTTGTTGCTGGCAGAGCTGGCACTTGTAGTTTTCTCGGAATTTGTAGTCGTAGAGTATTTGGAATTGGGTGGACTCGATGACGTAGTAGGTTCGCGAAGTATATTTGTTGCTGGCCCCGTGCTCCGAGATTGCGGTTCGTCTGTTTCAGGGGTCTCGTTATATACATACGCTGGCTTCAGTCTGTCTATTGATACACATGTCTGACGATTTGGTAGTTGAATGGTGAAAAACTTGCCATTTTGACTTCGTTGAATAATCTTGTAAGGGCCGTCATATGGTGGGGTCAAAGGTTTTCGCACCGTGTCATTTCTCAGGAACACATGAGTACAAGTTTCGAGTTCTTTGTATACGAAGGGATGTTTTGATGAATGTACCTTTTGCTTTGGCAATAGTGACGTCATTGTTTCGGTGAGCTGGCGGACGAATTCTGCGTCATCAATGTTTGGCTTAGTAGGCACAAAGAAATCCGACGGAATTCGTAGTGTAGATCCGTAAGTCATAAGTGCGGGACTTACAGATGTATCTTTACATAGTGCGGTGCGTAGTCCTAGTAGTACTGTAGGTAGCTCTTCACTCCATTTGGTACCTGCACATCTGGCCATTAATGAAGCTTTCAAACACCGATGTCTTCTTTCTATGAATCCATTTGCTTGAGGATGGAACGGAGTCGTACGTATTCGATTAATACCAAGTCTCTGCATTAGTGTGCGAAATAGTGATGATTCGAACTGTCTACCTTGGTCTGTTGTGATTCGTAGGGGACATCCGAATCGTGATATCCACCCGTCGTAAACTGCCTTTGTCACTGTTTCAGCGGTGATGTCACGTGTAGGTACAGCTTCAATCCATTTTGTGCATCGATCTATCATAGTGACTATGTATCGATATTCGTTTGATGTGCATAGAGGTCCGACGATGTCTAGATGTACGTGTTCGAAACGCGATGACTCTTGAAACTCGCCGAGGGGACTGATAACGTGTCTTAGAATTTTTGCGCGCTGACAGCCGATGCATGATTTTGCCCATGTAGTTACGTCCTTATTCATAGACGGCCAGAAGAATTTGGATGTTATGAGTTTTCTAGTAGCGCGAATGCCCGGATGACTTAGATCGTGCTGTGCTTTGAAAGCTGCTTGCCGATAAGTCACTGGTAGGTATGGTCGAATGTTTGCAGTTGATACTTCGCACCATATGGGTAGGGGTTGATGACCGGGTAGACTCACACGGACGAATTTGAGGTTTGACTGTTGTTTACATGTTTCTAATTCTGTGTCTTTCTCTTGATCTATAGATAATTTGTTGTAGTCGATAGTGTTGTTTAGTATCTCAATCTCGGTAATTCGTGATAAGGCGTCAGCAGCTGTGTTGTATTCACCTTGAATGAACTTGATACTCGTACAGAACTGACTTATGTAGTGAAGTTGTCTTTCTCTTCTCGGCGTGTCACTGTTGTTGGCTGATCTTGTGAGTGCGAAGGTCAGAGGTTTGTGATCGGTATATATAGTGAGTTCATTGCCCTCTATCAGCCGTCGTAAGTTCTTAACAGCGGTATACATAGCTAGTAATTCGCGATCGTATACACTGTATCTTCGTTGTGTGTCGTTCATGTTTTTCGAATAGAATGCGAGTGGTTTCCATATGCCATCGACCTTCTGTTGTAGCACAGCGCCTATGCCAGTGTCTGAAGCGTCAGTGAGTAGGCACAATGGAGCGTTCGGTATCGGATGACTTAATGTAGTTGCATCGAGAATACTTTGTTGACATTGTTGAAATGCTTTTTCGGCTTCGAGTGTCCATTGGATAGGTGATTTATCATTCTTCTTGGCGTTGTGTAGGTACCTATTGAGTAGGTACTGATGATTGGCTTGATTGGGTAGGCAGCTTCGATAGAAGTTGATCATACCCAAAAATCTTCGTAATTCTTGTACTGTACTTGGTTTGGGATATGTTAGTATGGCTTGAATGCGTTCGTCTGTGGGTTTGATTCCGTCTGATGAAACTTCGTAACCGAGGAATTGGATTTTTTTCTTGCCGAACTCGCACTTTTCGATGTTGAGTGTTACGCCATAGTGGTTTAAGCGTTCTAGAACTTTCTTTACGTTGTTTTTGTGTTCTTCTTCGTTTTCTCCCGAGTAAATGAGTAGGTCGTCGATGAAGCAGAAACAGATGTCGTCAAGGCCGCGTAGTACTTCGTGCATGAATCTTTGAAATGAAGACGAACTATTCATTAGGCCAAACGTCATGACCTTGAAAAAAAATGCACCGAAGGGTGTGGTGATAGTTGTTTTTGCGGCGTCTTCTTTTTCGATAGGTATACTGTAATATGCCATTTTCATATCGAGCTTCGAGAATAGTACTTTACCATGTAGTTGGTAGGTAAAATCTTGTATTCTGGGTATCGGATATCTGTCGGGAATTGTGACAGCATTTAGTCTTCTGTAGTCACCACATACACGTAAAGAACCATCTTTTTTCTTTACCACGTGCAGTGGACTGGCCCATGGGCTGTTAGCTGGTTCGCAGATGCCCATTTCCATTAGTTTTGCGAATTCTAACTTGGCAGCTTTGTACTTATCTGGTGGAAGTGGGCGTGGTCGGGAGTATATGGGCGGTCCTTTTGTTTTGTAGGGACATAATACGTACAACAGCAGCGCGACCCCGCAAACACGTCTGCACGCGGCGAACAATTTCCATCAATGCAACACACCCGCAGAAGCCGCCGCCTTTTACGTGTGTGTCAGTTATATACCCACGACACAAGCGCCACTCGGCAGAATTTGTAACTTATTGTATATAATAGCTTTAAGGATTTCTTATGTAAATAAATAACCTCTCCTGATTGGTGTAGCATAGTTTATAAGCTCGATGAAATAATGTCGGGTTAACGACAAATTTGGCAATATAACTAGCCCCATTTTCTGAAATAAACACAGTTCCTCTTCGCTCTGTCTTTTCTTTCTTGGCTACGGTAACCCTCCGGTCCAAGTAGTCAGAGCACCCTAGCGACGGTACAACGGTTCAGCAGTGAACCTGGCCGGTCTAGGGGCATCAGCCAGCTGGCACAGATATTAGGGCGGTACCTACCTCACGGGTCAGTGACCCCACTAACAGCTGACCCCAAATCAGCTGGGCTGAAACTCGGTCAGTAGTCAGCTGAGCCATAGTCCGGTTAGGCGGAGGCCATAGACCGACATTGGTGACCCCTGACGAACCCGAACAGCTGATACCGACGTACCTACGGTATCATACGCACTTTTGCACGCACGCATCAGCTGATTGCAATACCGAGTGCAACAACCTACGTACATCATGTCTAAAGAAGAAATCACACCTGGGAGTAACACACCTGGCAACAACAGCAACGTCGCTATGATATCACTACCGGCGCGCCTACCACCTTTCTGGCGGCAAAACCCGCGATTATGGTTTGCTCAATTCGAAGCGGCCATCGCGGCGAGCAAAATAGGGGAAGAGCAGAAATTCAATCTAGTAATGCCACTACTGGGTTGCAACGACTTAGAACAGATTGCAGACATAATTCTCAACCCACCTGCTACCGGCAAGTACACCGTGCTAAAAGAAAGACTCATATCAACGTATCAGGAATCTGATCATCGCCAGCTGCAAAAATTACTTAGTGGTCTTGAGCTAGGCGATTCGAAACCGAGTCAGCTGCTACGTAAAATGCGAGAACTAAGTGGAAAATTACTAACAGATGAAGCACTACGCGTCATATGGCTGAACCATTTACCGACTCAAATACGCGGCATATTATCAGTAAATACAGAATCATCACTTGAAACCCTAGCCGCCATGGCTGATAAAATGATAGAACATTTCGAACCCATCACAGCCGCAGCCATAACTACATCGATATCCGTGTCAAACCCATCACAAAGACAAAACGAAACAGTTGCTACATCTACGGTCGAAAAACTACAACTCGACTTAATTACGAAACAAATAGAGAAATTATCCCTCGAAGTAGCAGACCTACGTTCGAATCAATTTCGACCGACGACGCGAAGCGCCTACCGCCAACCACGCGGCAACGAGCGCTTGGACGACAGGCGAAACTATCAGGCGCGTTCACGTTCGCGCACGCGTCGGCAGCCGGGCGACCCAGACTGGCTATGTTATTATCATCTACGGTTTGGCAATAATGCTCGTAAATGTGCAGAGCCATGTGCCAAAAATAATTCCAATACGAAACCGAACACAAATAAGCAACAGGAAAACTAAATAATACATCGACAGTGGCGGGTGTCGATGGTAATCAAAGCCACCGCCTATGTATAATAGACAGAAACAATAAAGAAAAATTCCTCATCGACACTGGAGCTGATATTTCAGTGTTAGCCGCAAGAAACAAAAAGTATTCACAGTCTACTGAAAGCAATTACAAATTATTTGCTGCAAACGGAACCCACATTCGTACCTATGGCGAGCGCACACTTGAACTCAACTTAGGTTTACGTAGAAGCTACAAGTGGACATTCACTGTTGCCGATGTCAAGACTTCAATATTAGGCGCAGATTTCCTAGCAAAACACAAGCTATTAGTTGACTTGCATCAGAAGAAACTCATCGATAGTGTTACAGATCTCACCGTGAACACTATTAGCATACATAATACAGAAGAATCAGTCTACATTATCAACCAAAATCACGCATATCACGACATTCTGAAGCAATTCCCAGACATTTTACGACCCATGACAATCAAATCAACAGTAAAACACAACGTCACTCACCGTATAGAAACAAAAGGACCGCCCATATACTCCCGACCACGCCCACTTCCACCAGATAAGTACAAAGCTGCCAAGTTAGAATTCGCAAAACTAATGGAAATGGGCATCTGCGAACCAGCTAACAGCCCATGGGCCAGTCCACTGCACGTGGTAAAGAAAAAAGATGGTTCTTTACGTGTATGTGGTGACTACAGAAGACTAAATGCTGTCACAATTCCCGACAGATATCCGATACCCAGAATACAAGATTTTACCTACCAACTACATGGTAAAGTACTATTCTCGAAGCTCGATATGAAAATGGCATATTACAGTATACCTATCGAAAAAGAAGACGCCGCAAAAACAACTATCACCACACCCTTCGGTGCATTTTTTTTCAAGGTCATGACGTTTGGCCTAATGAATAGTTCGTCTTCATTTCAAAGATTCATGCACGAAGTACTACGCGGCCTTGACGACATCTGTTTCTGCTTCATCGACGACCTACTCATTTACTCGGGAGAAAACGAAGAAGAACACAAAAACAACGTAAAGAAAGTTCTAGAACGCTTAAACCACTATGGCGTAACACTCAACATCGAAAAGTGCGAGTTCGGCAAGAAAAAAATCCAATTCCTCGGTTACGAAGTTTCATCAGACGGAATCAAACCCACAGACGAACGCATTCAAGCCATACTAACATATCCCAAACCAAGTACAGTACAAGAATTACGAAGATTTTTGGGTATGATCAACTTCTATCGAAGCTGCCTACCCAATCAAGCCAATCATCAGTACCTACTCAATAGGTACCTACACAACGCCAAGAAGAATGATAAATCACCTATCCAATGGACACTCGAAGCCGAAAAAGCATTTCAACAATGTCAACAAAGTATTCTCGATGCAACTACATTAACTCATCCGATACCGAACGCTCCATTGTGCCTACTCACTGACGCTTCAGACACTGGCATAGGCGCTGTGCTACAACAGAAGGTCGACGGCATATGGAAACCACTCGCATTCTATTCGAAAAACATGAACGACACACAACGAAGATACAGTGTATACGATCGCGAATTACTAGCTATGTATACCGCTGTTAAGAGCTTACGACGGCTGATAGAGGGCAATGAACTCACTATATATACCGATCACAAACCTCTGACCTTCGCACTCACAAGATCAGCCAACAACAGTGACACGCCGAGAAGAGAAAGACAACTTCACTACATAAGTCAGTTCTGTACGAGTATCAAGTTCATTCAAGGTGAATACAACACAGCTGCTGACGCCTTATCACGAATTACCGAGATTGAGATACTAAACAACACTATCGACTACAACAAATTATCCATAGATCAAGAGAAAGACACAGAATTAGAAACATGTAAACAACAGTCAAACCTCAAATTCGTCCATGTGAGTCTACCCGGTCATCAACCCCTACCCATATGGTGCGAAGTATCAACTGCAAACATTCGACCATACCTACCAATAACTTATCGGCAAGCAGCTTTCAAAGCACAGCACGATCTAAGTCATCCGGGCATTCGCGCTACTAGAAAACTCATAACATCCAAATTCTTCTGGCCGTCTATGAATAAGGACGTGACTACATGGGCAAAATCATGCATCGGCTGTCAGCGCGCAAAAATTCTAAGACACGTTATCAGTCCCCTCGGCGAGTTTCAAGAGTCATCGCGTTTCGAACACGTACATCTGGACATCGTCGGACCTCTATGCACATCAAACGAATATCGATACATAGTCACTATGATAGATCGATGCACAAAATGGATTGAAGCTGTACCTACACGTGACATCACCGCTGAAACAGTGACAAAGGCAGTTTACGACGGGTGGATATCACGATTCGGATGTCCCCTACGAATCACAACAGACCAAGGTAGACAGTTCGAATCATCACTATTTCGCACACTAATGCAGAGACTTGGTATTAATCGAATACGTACGACTCCGTTCCATCCTCAAGCAAATGGATTCATAGAAAGAAGACATCGGTGTTTGAAAGCTTCATTAATGGCCAGATGTGCAGGTACCAAATGGAGTGAAGAGCTACCTACAGTACTACTAGGACTACGCACCGCACTATGTAAAGATACATCTGTAAGTCCCGCACTTATGACTTACGGATCTACACTACGAATCCCGTCGGATTTCTTTGTGCCTACTAAGCCAAACATTGATGACGCAGAATTCGTCCGCCAGCTCACCGAAACAATGACGTCACTATTACCAAAGCAAAAGGTACATTCATCAAAATATCCCTTCGTATACAAAGTACTCGAAACTTGTACTCATGTGTTCCTGAGAAATGACACGGTGCGAAAACCTTTGACCCCACCATATGACGGCCCTTACAAGATTATCCAACGAAGTCAAAATGGCAAGTTTTTCACCATTCAACTACCAAATCGTCAGACATGTGTATCAATAGACAGACTGAAGCCAGCGTATGTATATAACGAGACCCCTGAAACAGACGAACCGCAATCTCGGAGCACGGGGCCAGCAACAAATATACTTCGCGAACCTACTACGTCATCGAGTCCACCCAATTCCAAATACTCTACGACTACAAATTCCGAGAAAACTACAAGTGCCAGCTCTGCCAGCAACAACAAACAAGACCCTTACATGACTCGTACGGGAAGAAAGGTAAAACCAAACGTACGTTTCTCTTAGAGGGGGGTACCTGTAGGGACATAATACGTACAACAGCAGCGCGACCCCGCAAACACGTCTGCACGCGGCGAACAATTTCCATCAATGCAACACACCCGCAGAAGCCGCCGCCTTTTACGTGTGTGTCAGTTATATACCCACGACACAAGCGCCACTCGGCAGAATTTGTAACTTATTGTATATAATAGCTTTAAGGATTTCTTATGTAAATAAATAACCTCTCCTGATTGGTGTAGCATAGTTTATAAGCTCGATGAAATAATGTCGGGTTAACGACAAATTTGGCAATATAACTAGCCCCATTTTCTGAAATAAACACAGTTCCTCTTCGCTCTGTCTTTTCTTTCTTGGCTACGGTAACCCTCCGGTCCAAGTAGTCAGAGCACCCTAGCGACGGTACAACGGTTCAGCAGTGAACCTGGCCGGTCTAGGGGCATCAGCCAGCTGGCACAGATATTAGGGCGGTACCTACCTCACGGGTCAGTGACCCCACTAACAGCTGACCCCAAATCAGCTGGGCTGATACTCGGTCAGTAGTCAGCTGAGCCATAGTCCGGTTAGGCGGAGGCCATAGACCGACAGTTTCTATACGGTGAGTGACGTTGTGTTTTACTGTTGATTTGATTGTCATGGGTCGTAAAATGTCTGGGAATTGCTTCAGAATGTCGTGATATGCGTGATTTTGGTTGATAATGTAGACTGATTCTTCTGTATTATGTATGCTAATAGTATTCACGGTGAGATCTGTGACACTATCGATGAGTTTCTTCTGATGCAAGTCAACTAATAGCTTGTGTTTTGCTAGGAAATCTGCGCCTAATATTGAAGTCTTGACATCGGCAACAGTGAATGTCCACTTGTAGCTTCTACGTAAACCTAAGTTGAGTTCAAGTGTCCGCTCGCCATAGGTACGAATTTGGGTTCCGTTTGCAGCAAATAATTTGTAATTGCTTTCAGTAGACTGTGAATACTTTTTGTTTCTTGCGGCTAACACTGAAATATCAGCTCCAGTGTCGATGAGGAATTTTTCTTTATTGTTTCTGTCTATTATACATAGGCGGTGGCTTTGATTACCATCGACACCCGCCACTGTCGATGTATTATTTAGTTTTCCTGTTGCTTATTTGTGTTCGGTTTTGTATTGGAATTACTTTTGGCACATGGCTCTGCACATTTACGAGCATTATTGCCAAATCGTAGATGATAATAACATAACCAGTCTGGGTCGCCCGGCTGCCGACGCGTGCGCGAACATGAACGCGCCTGATAGTTTCGCCTGTCAAAGCGCTCGTTGCCGCGTGGTTGGCGGTAGGCGCTTCGCGTCGTCGGTCGAAATTGATTCGAACGTAGGTCTGCTACTTCGAGGGATAATTTCTCTATTTGTTTCGTAATTAAGTCGAGCTGTAGTTTTTCGACCGTAGATGTAGCAACTGTTTCGTTTTGTCTTTGTGATGGGTTTGACACGGGTATCGATGTAGTTATGGCTGCGGCTGTGATGGGTTCGAAATGTTCTATCATTTTATCAGCCATGGCGGCTAGGGTTTCAAGTGAGGATTCTGTATTTACTGATAATATGCCGCGTATTTGAGTCGGTAAATGGTTCAGCCATATGACGCGTAGTGCTTCATCTGTTAGTAATTTTCCACTTAGTTCTCGCATTTTACGTAGCAGCTGACTCGGTTTCGAATCGCCTAGTTCAAGACCACTAAGTAATTTTTGCAGCTGGCGATGATCCGATTCCTGATACGTTGATATGAGTCTTTCTTTTAGCACGGTGTACTTGCCGGTAGCAGGTGGGTTGAGAATTATGTCTGCAATCTGTTCTAAGTCGTTGCAACCCAGTAGTGGCATTACTAGATTGAATTTCTGCTCTTCCCCTATTTTGCTCGCCGCGATGGCCGCTTCGAATTGAGCAAACCATAATCGCGGGTTTTGCCGCCAGAACGGTGGTAGGCGCGCCGGTAGTGATATCATAGCGACGTTGCTGTTGTTGCCAGGTGTGTTACTACCAGGTGTGATTTCTTCTTTAGACATGATGTACGTAGGTTGTTGCACTCGGTATTGCAATCAGCTGATGCGTGCGTGCAAAAGTGCGTATGATGCCGTAGGTACGTCGGTATCAGCTGTTCGGGTTCGTCCGGGGTCACCAATGTCGGTCTAAGGCCTCCGCCTAACCGGACTATGGCTCAGCTGACTACTGACCGAGTTTCAGCCCAGCTGATTTGGGGTCAGCTGTTAATGGGGTCACTGACCCGTGAGGTAGGTACTGCCCTAATATCTGTGCCAGCTGGCTGATGCCCCTAGACCGGCCAGGTTCACTGCTGAACCGTTGTACCGTCGCTAGGGTGCTCTGACTACTTGGACCGGAGGGTTACCGTAGCCAAGGTAGAAAAGACAGAGCGAAGAGGAACTGTATTTATTTCAGAAAATGGGGCTAGTTATATTGCCAAATTTATCGATAACCCGACATTATTTCATCGAGCTTATAAACTATGCTACACCAATCAGAAGAGGTTATTTATTTACATAAGAAATCCTTAAAGCTATTATATACAATATAGTTACAAATTCTGCCGTGTGGCGCTTGTGTCGCGGGTATATAACTGACACATACGTAAAAGGCGGCGGCTCGCGCGGGTGTGTCGCATTGATGGAAATTGTTCGCCGCGTGCAGACGTGTTTGCGGGGTCCCGCGCTGCTGTTGTATGTATTATGTCCCTACACTTTTATAACGCCATCTGAGATCAAACTACGGTGCTAAATTAGTTTTGTTAAATCACTCTAGATGGAGTGACATGTAATATCATATTGATTAAACCCTCAACCACCAAAGAACACTGATAGTAATGGTCCCTGACCATTATTTTTAATAGTCTTTTATTTCATAAAAGGCCATTAATAATAATGGTCCAGGACAAGTGTAAATTTCACCGCAATTGGTGCAGTAGTTTTTAAAATACGGACTAACTAGTACACCACGTGGAACAGCCAAGTACACTAAATTGCTTTACTTCGAGTATTTTTATTTCATAAAAGGCCATTAATAATAATGGTCCAGGACAAGTGTAAATTTCACCGCAATTGGTGCAGTAGTTTTTAAAATACGGACTAACTAGTGCACCACGTGGAACAGCCAAATACACTAAATTGCTTTACTTCGAGTATTTTTTAAATAGATAAAATTTAAAGTACATTTTATTTTAATCGTAATAAATTAATAATCCACTGCTGGACATAGGCCTCTCTAGTAATGTGCGCTATAGCACCTGATCCTCCACCTTGCGCATTCAGTAGATATTGTCTGTGATTACTCAAATTGTAGCGCATAGTCGTCTCCCTATCCGTAATACACGCGGCAGAGCGCCGAGACGATATTGTGATTATTTGTGAACACATCCGAACGCACCGTTAGCGCTGGCCAATGAGAAGCCAGCGCCGCCGGAGTCCGGACGTTCAAGAGAGTCGGATGAAAGACGAACACACGATAGACATGTTTTACTGTATAATTAGTTTTCCTTAAGTTCTGTAACTCAATATTATACTTGTATCTGGAATTAAAGCTGATTTGTTACGTGAAGAACTCTTTTTGCATTTACTCCGACTACAAAATACATTTGATTTATAAACTCAAATATAATAACTTTAACCTCCTCAAAAGCACTGTACAACATTTGAAAGGAGTCTCAAAAGACACATTAACGAAATACTACCATCGCGAGACATTAAAGGCAAACAATATTACTTTAACATTATAAAAGCTCGCCGGAGCGCGGCTGCAGTAAATCTGCACTGAAATGAAATCGAGTTACGCAGCGACCGACAGTCGGGTTCCGTCGTACGAAATCAACTTCCAGATAGTAAACCTATTTATGTGAGAAAGAGGCAATCGACTCTTTCCAACTTATTTATTATAAGTTCCATTCTATTAGATGATTTAGTTTCTTTCCTTTTTTTATTTTGAAAAATAATACTGAGATCGTGAATGCTCTGACCAACACTGAGCTATATACCTAAACAAATCTTCGAGGGTTCGAGCATGAGACACCTATACAATTATCTTGGAGTGATGGAGAATGATCCATCTACCTATAATACAGATGGCGAAAACAATAGTTAACATACTTTTTTTTTTTTTTTTTTTTTTTTATTTATTTATCACACGTAACAGATTACAACCAATAATAAATATAATAATACTACGATGCAATAGGATTAGAGTCCAGGTTGCATTCCACAAGAACGTGTGTACAGATGAATTAAGATGAAGGAGTTTCTACATACTTACATATTAAGCTAGTTTACAATATATTTTTTTTTTTTTTTTTTTACAATTTTTAATTTTACATTTTTGACATATAAAACATGATGGAGTTCCTAATTACGGTTGGTTTGGAAGTTTAAAAGTTGTTTTACCGTTCCAATAAATAAAGTTAGCTTTGGAACAAAAATATCGAAGGCTGGATAATCCCTGGCAATTTCGTTAAAAGTTAAAGATATAGCTAGTATCTTAAGCCGTTGATCAAAGGTCAGGTCATGAGCACCCACAATAAGTACCTATTAAACAATTTGGTGAAAGTTGAAGAAGCCAAACAAGAACAGAGCCTGACAAATAGTTTTGTTAAGCGACAAAAAAATTGGATGCTTCAACAAGGGCATCAGAAGGTTCTTACAGGGTCGACAGCATGAGTGTGGCGCAGCTGATGCTGCACACGTCCAAATGCAAGGGGTAACCGTTTCCCATCAGGTTTCTATACTACGCCTTAAGTCCAAAATGAAATGAAAACGATTTCATTAAACATTTTCAATTACTCTGCGAAAAGTTATTTAATTTTGAATTTTAACCTCATTGAAATGATTTTGAATGATAATAAGATGATCAGTTGATGAGATTGATGATGATGACGATGATGATGATGATGATGATGATGATGATGACAGTGAAGGATAATTGATGCCTTAGTAAAGTGGTGGGGACTTTACTAAAAGCTCCCTGGGGAGATTTGGATTGAACACATATTCACTGTAATATGCCACTTTCCTACACGTGTGTGCGTTGTCCAAGACGTTATGGCTAAAACTCCAGCATTTTTATACTTAAAAACTCGAATTCACATCAATTTCGGAAAATAAAATAATAGCGCGATGCGTCCTCTACACTTTCCCGCCTAAAACTCCATTGCGCCATCGTTAATAACTAATAACCATAGATAAAACAATATAATATTGTAAAGTATAAATAGACGGTACTTTCATTAATTTCGTTTGGCGATCCAAAACAGTCCGATAATGCGATCGTTTCTCGGGCGGACCATTTTTACTGGCCGTAAAAGTTTAGTATCATCGCCAGCGCGGGAAAGGTCGACCTATATTCATAGTTTTTATAATAGCTACTTAGTGCAGTATTGAATGTTTCCAGTTGCGAATTGGATATTCAATTCTAACTTGCGATCACACCTGCTTAATTTTAATTAAATCGGGTGTATTGCATTCTATATTGTCCCGAGGAGGGCCAGACCGTAAAGGATGGCCCTGGGTCAGCCGGGGTGCGAGGGATATGTCGAAGACAACCTCACCTCCGGCCTAGCGCCACGACCCACAGTCGGCGTGCGGTTTTAGTCTGTTCGAGTCCGACATAACCTCCCCTTCCGGCTCCGGGGAGATATCCGAGGGGATTTCCGCACGACGAAAAAAGCATTCTGTATTATGGTGTACATAAGGAGTTCAAATTAACTAGCATACAATGATGTAGATGTTGGATGAAAATGGGATCCTGATGAGGTTTCGCTCATGCTTTAAAGGTGCTGATGGACTGAGCATTCACTTTTAATAGAACATTGGAAATTCGCCATTTTTTTCACAGAACTGAACAACGAACCGAAAAGAGGATAGAACCAAACATAGCTACGAATATTTCCATGTTTTTTTTCTTTTTTAAAAGAATTTTAGAACCGAAGCTACTAATATTCCGTCTAACCCCTCCAATTAAGCTAAATTGCTTGTGCTAGGAGTGGGTTCACGTCGGTAGTGTAATGGCCAGGATCGAACCCTGGACCTCTCGATCATAAGGCCGACTCCTTAACCACTAAGCTACCGACGCTTCATCTTTCTAACGAACGCTCTAGTCCATGCAAATTTACTGTCCTCTCACGAGAATGATCGCCAACGCTCTCATTTATTTCTCTTTAATAGAACGCTGTCCAGACTCAGCCTCAGATGCATAGGGCACGCCGTATAGCGGCGGTAAGACCCATCATGGAGGACTGGCTAGAGAGGCCACACGGTAGTCTCTCGTACCGACTGACGGAGGTGATTATCGGACATGGGTGTTTCGGAAGTTACCTGTGTCGGATCCGGAAGGAGCCAACGTCCGAGTGCCATCACTGTGATGCGAGCGAGCACACAGAGCTGCATACGCTGACCGAGTGCCCGGCGTGGGACACGCCGAGGCGGGTCCTAGTGGCGGCTCTGGGGGTGGGAGTCCTCACACTCGCCACATTGCTCACAGCGATGATACGATGCGCGAACGCTTGGGGTGCGGCCATCTCGGAAGACCGAATATAATGAAGGGTGAAATGTGGGTGCTAATTCATGTTATTACTTGAAACACGTTTTCTACTATTTTTGTTTCTTTTCTACAAAATCAGCAATAAACAAACGAAGTCAAATTAGTGAAACTTGTAGTATATTGCCTTTGTTTCAACCACCTCTGTGGCGAAGCGGCACATGAATAAATTACCGATGTCTATGCTGTGGTAGCGGTAGATCGTTCGACTGTTAAGTCAGAACTCGCGGATTCGATTCCCGCTCAGTATAAATATTTACATTGGTCTGGTGTATCTAGTCTATATAGAATATGTAAGTATTTGCAAAATAATGTTGCTATAGCTCGTGCGAGTTAACATGGCACCTGCCTCGAAGACACCCTCCTCCCGCTTCCCCGCGCGCGACCCCGCTCTCGCCGTGCAAGGCTAGTAGAGTAGCGTCAGCGTACACGCCTCCCGCTCCCCCGCGCAAAGCCCCGAGCCAGGTGCCATGTTAACTCGCACGAGTTGTAAGTATCAATCCGTAACATAGGCTAGCTAAGCTCTTTGGAAAAGATAGCGCTGTGTATACATTTCGTAGACGTAGATTACTTATTTATTTATTTAATACTAGCTTTTGCCCGCGGTTCCGCCCGCGTGGATGTCGGTTATGGCGACCATACAACATAGCCTATGTCCTTTCTCAAGGACTTACCTATCCCCATACCAAATTTCATGAAAATCGGTTCAGTGGCTGAGGCGTGAAAGCGTAACATACATACAGACAGACAGACAGACAGACAGAGTTACTTTCGTATTTATAATATTAGTATGGATATGGATTTGGTAACATGTAACTATGATTACATGAGAATATTGTATTGCAGTACACAATTAAATTACCTGTGTGTTTTGCCGGAGGGACGCTGTTGAAATTCGATAGCGTCGGTTGTCAACAACGTAACGTAGTTATCGGTCAGTAATTAACGAATGATATAATAAATGAGGGCTTCGGTATTTAAATGAATGAATATGCACTCTCCTAAATGAAGTTACTCTCAATCCGAAATTCATTTTAATTTGAAATTCATTTATTCCGTCGGGCGGGACATGGTGAGGAGTAATGAAAGAGCTGCAGTCTACAATTGTGTAAATGTATTTTATCTAAGCGGAAAAATCTCTCTGATGAAATTTCTCAACGTACTTGAGCATTCGTATTGCAACGAAAAAGTAATTTAACCTTTTAGGGGTGCTAAATAAGGCAAAGGAAAATCATTATAGTAATAATATTGCAACAATGGCGGGCTTGGCCATGAAAAAAATACAAAAAAAATTACGCATCGACTCAACTCATGCTTCAATATACAACCCGCTTTAGCTAAGTGATAATAAACGAATAAAAAATAGGTTTTTTTAGCGTCGGTATATGACACTGCAGTCAGGTTCCGAGGCGAAGCTGGGACCTGGGCCGTATTTCATTATAAAGATAACTGCTGACCCAGCTAACTTCGTACCGCCATTTTTTTTTCCACCTGCGTGGCATTCGATCCTGTTCCCACTGCACCCTCTACTACATTAAGCATGTACAATACACATAACCCTTCATCTTGAATTACTCTATCTATTAAAAGAAACCACATCAAAATCTGTAGCGTAGTTTTGAAGATATAAGCAAAAATAGCGACGGACAGACGCGGAAAATAACTTTGCTTTGGACTACATATGTAGTGATGTTCAATCAGAACCCCATTCAATCGTGTCCTACTTACAAACCTGATATAATAAAGCGCATATATACCTACTTATTGTATTAAGGCATTAAGTGCAAGTCCTTGGTCAAATATAACCTTCAAATGTAGTATTCCAGGTGCAGTGTGTACGTAAGTAAAACTGAACATTAAAAACTAACCTGCTTCAGCTCGTTAAAGTTTATCTGTGTCACCGTACCCTACGTCACCGCTGTGTAATGTACTGCAGGGCGTATAATATATATTATGCAACGTACATCTAGTTTTTCAAGTTACAAGTTACAGCTAACAACGCCTGATGGAGATATATGAAGGCCTTTTAATTCAATTCAAGTATAAGTAACCTAAATATATATTATATAACTCAAAGGTGACTGACTGACATAGTGATCTATCAACGCACAGCCCAAATCACTGGACGGATCGGACTGAAATTTGGCATGCATGACTAAGTTTGGCTGTTTAGAGATGGCCTCTTCGGGTGTGGGAACCACGGCGTCCCCGGGGTAAAGGGAGGTGCGCATCGCTCCGGTCTGATTCTGCTAGGGTGACAGGGAGTAACAGATAGTCACCCGGGCTCATGGGGAACACAGGTCACTTCAGCACCCATCATCCCCGGATTATCATATACACACCTCATAAATTAACCGCACAGATAAGTATTAATTACAACTATTGTAATACAGCAGTACTTCTTTTAACTGTAACATCTACCTATTAGGTCCCTTGTGCTTATTTTACTTTCCTATCCTCTGCTTACCGCGCAAGATCCGGTCGTTCCTTGGGGTCGAATCGTCGGGTACTCGGTGTCTTCAAGCAATTTAATTAAACACAAAATTCTCCCATAAGGATGTTCCGGAATAAAAGAGCAATTTTAATTTAAAAACCTCTTTTGGTATAGCCTACAGGCAAAAGTAGATTTTATGTTCTTTGCGACAAGAACTATTTTGGCGGTTTGTTATGTTTGGTTCAGTTAAAACTGAGAGAAAAACAAAATCTTTTCTAGATAAGACTAGAATTTTTACACTGTCATCGCTAAGGCTCGTTTAAACATATGTTCATGCATGTATATTCGCGAAGGGGTAGGTAGGCACGTGCCACGTAATAGGGGGCGTGCCTATTTCCGTCATTCAGGTATTTGTATTTGCTTAATTTAGTGGCACTTAATTGGAACCAAATCGTAAACTCCGCGCTATAAATAAATACCCTAACTTACAAAGCAATAATAATAAAAAGAAATTAAAATCATATCTCGTTTACCGACGTTTATTTCCATGAATTAACTCGTCGCAGCGACGCCATTTTTAATTCAAATAACGTTACGCTCGAGTGAAGAACTCAGTGATATTTATCGGTAATTGAAAACGTTTTTTTCGCCGCAGCCACTGATATAAACGGAAAAATCCTGCTGTTGATGACGTCATTTTTACGCAGGTGCTCTTTAAATAGCTACCGGCAAATTCTTGTAAATAATTTGCAGCTGAATGAGGACTCCGTTTGTTTAAAATGTTAATCATAATTTTGTTAGAGGTGCGATTTCTGGGTTTTATTTTACACTAGATTTTGCTCGCGGCTCAGCCCGCGTGGATGTCGGTCATGGCGACCAAACAAGTTCTTTGCCTATGTTCTTTCTCAAGGTCTAATCTACCCCTATACCAAATTTCATCAAAATCGGTTTAGTGGTTTAGGCGTGAAAGCGTAGCATACAGACAGACAGACAGGCAGACAGACATAGTTACTTTCGCATTTATAATATTAGTATGGATATGGATGACATGATCTAGAGGGCAAACTAAAATTGTCTTTGGTTCTAGAATGCATTCCACCTTTTTTATACACACGTTGAAATACTCAGACCAAGTTTTAAGTTACAGTTAATTACAGAAACTACATGTATGAATAAACTTCATTATTAAGAAAACAAAAAACCCGACTGCAAAGTAAAAATACAACTGAAAAGCAAAAAAACAAGCTCTACATTTCTTTTGTGACTTTATTTAGCTACTTACTGTTTTACTTTCTCTTCTTTAGCATTAAATAAATATGTGAATAAACATGACTATGAATGTTGGAAAAGTATTGCAAGCGGGAACAAGCTGTTAAATCGTTTTTCTCACATTTTGCTACTTTTAAACCACCACTGGCTTGGCACAGCTTGTTCCCGCCTGCAATACTTTTCCAACATTCATAGTCATGTTTATTCACATATTTATTTAATGCTAAAGAAGAGAAAGTAAAACAGTAAGTAGCTAAATAAAGTCACAAAAGAAATGTAGAGCTTGTTTTTTTGCTTTTCAGTTGTATTTTTACTTTGCAGTCGGGTTTTTTGTTTTCTTAATAATGAAGTTTATTTCAAACTTTTTAGTTATTATACTATCCAGCACTACTGCAAGATGTTGACATAATGCTCCTTGATTTTGAAATTTCATAAGCATGGAAGTACCTCTAGTAGGTGCAACAAAACCTTTAGGTCCTCTCGAGTGCGAATCAAATAAATAATAGAACTAACTTGATTTCATTACTGCAACTGCAATATAGGTTTGACATGTAACGATGCCCTTGCCAAAAATAGTAAAAAATGTTCAATCCCTGATAAAAAAAAATTTGAAAAGTATCCTTCAAGTACCTCGAATGGTTTACTGGAGTTAATAACGCCAACAACGACAGCAGGTTGTATATGAAGATCAAATTCTGTGGCAGCCACAGAAACAGAAGGCAAAAGTTCCTCAGTCTAATAAGTTCCGCGGTCTAATTGTTAGTCGTGACATGCAATTATTGAAGTACGTATTTCCTGCTAATAAAACGCGATCTAAATCTGAAGAGGTCCATTCATTTAAAGATTTTGAAAATGAATAAGCTATCGCTGTAGCAGCATTTGCCGTACATTGGCGACCACGTGATAATTCTTCAAATTGTTCGCTGCCCTGATGAAAAGATCCTCGTAATATCTCTCGGTCATTATCCAAAATTTTAAAATTATTGTGCTGCGAATTGGCTCTGATCTGATCCTCATTGTCTATAGTCACTATAGTATTCATTATACTCGATCGAAGTTCTTCAGTAGTAATATTTGTATTTTATAAGCACATTTGAATATAAATGATTATTTTCCACTAACCAGTTTAAAGCATTTTTAATTTTTCAATGTCCACTGACAACCTACTATTCCCGGTTACATTCTCTAGTGTCTCAGTAACATTACTTATTCCTGCATTTTCTGCACTAATGGGAAGCTGCTCTATTACCTCTTCTAATTGCTGAGCAAAAAGGATAACCTGGCCCTTAAATCCTTGTTGCCCATATGGTCCACTTAACCGCACAACTTTAATAAAAGGTTTTGTTCTAGAAATACGGCGCAGTTCCATGTCAGAAAGACAATAAAATTAAGTTCTGGTGGCAATGATAAAACAGTCATATTATTCCAAAAGGAATTAGATGGGCACTGATTTTTTAATATTTTTTTGGCGCACCTATGGCAACAATTAATGCGCTGAGGAGTATTAGCTGGTGCTACTGTGATAGCAGTAGTAGAGATGCTACGGGACTGTTTCTTATAAAGAAGCTTTTTACAAGAATAGCACTCCAAATCGGCTATTTGAAAAATCACGTCATTGAATGTCGTATCATCAATTGTCAATAATTGCCTTCGTACGCAATACTGTGATCGCATAGTACTTAGTCTACTCTGACGTGTGTCAGGCGTTTCATTATACCTAAAGAGCATTGCATGTTCTCTCATATGTTCACGTCGAATAAAGCAATAAGTCGGTGACTCAATATCTCAAACGTTCTCGGCATGCTCTCGCATCTGCTCAAGTCGCTGAGAATGCGAGATTGGTGATTCAAGCTCCCGGGTAATCTCAGCATGCTCACGCATCTGCTCAAGTCGCTGATAACGAGATGTTGGTGACTCAAGCTCCCGGGTATTCTCGGCATGCTCACGCATCTGCTCAAGTCGCTGATAACGAGAGGTTGGTGACTCAAGCTTCCGGATATTCTTGGCATGCTCTCGCATCTGCTCAAGTGACTCAGAGTTAGAAGTGAATGACTCAAGCTCTCTAACGTTCTCAGCATGCTTTCGCATCTGCTCAAGTCGCTCAGAGTGAGAAGTCGATGACTCAGGCTCTCTAACATTCTCAGCATGCTTTCGCATCTGTTCAAGTCGCTCAGAGTGAGAAATCGATGACTCAAGCTCTCTAACATTCTCAGCATGCTTTCGCATCTGTTCAAGTCGCTCAGAGTGAGAAGTCAATGACTCAACTCTCTAACGTTCTCAGCATACTTTTGCATCTGCTCAAGTCGCTCAGAGTGAGAAATCGATGACTCAAGCTCTCTAACGTTCTTCTCTCCCGCATTTTATCCAATCGTTGTATGCGTATGGATGATGATTCCTTGGTACGTACTTCCAAAGCGTCTTCTCGCATCTGAGTCAACCTTCGTAGACGAAATGAGAGCGTCTCTTTTGATCTTGTTTGAGATTTCGCCCTCGCTCGAATTTATTTCTATAGCAAGAACTAGTTCGGACACCAAACAACACAAGATAGTAAACGTTGAAGTGAAGGATTAATCGAGTTGAAACGCATAGAAATCTTCAACAGTTCAGACGAAGCGATTTTAAGCAATACAGCATTAATCCTTTGTACCTTAATAAATTGCGCATTGATTATAGATCAACTAGCGACCCACCCCGGCTTAATCATTTTTGCATAGTGAAGGGACATCACCGAAATTCTACCTTAATTATTATATTTTTGCTCATATCTCCGGTTCCACTCAAGCGATTGCAATCAAACAAATGTCAGATTTTAAGTTTGACCAAGACCTTTTAAACAAATGAAACCGCATTGAAATTTGTTCAGTAGTTTTTGCGACCGACGCGGTCAAACTATTTTTGCGCCAAAAATCCGTCATTTTGATTTTCTCGAAATTTTAATATACCCAGTGTTACTCACACAATCATGACAAATCAAATGACACCTCACATGTCAAAATCCGTCAAACCGTTCAGACTGTAGAGCGTGCAAAAACTATTTTCAAAGTTTTCATTTTAGCGCCAAAACTCCGCCATTTTGATTTTCTAGAAATTTTAATGTACCCAGTGTCACTCACGCAATCACGACGAATCAAATGACACCTCACATGTTCAAATCCGTCAAGCCGTTCAGGCTGTAGGCCGTGCCAAATAAATGGACATACATACATACATACATACATACATACATAGTCTCGAAAAACATTACCCTCCTTCCTTCGGCAGTCGGGTAAAAAGGAGTCACTTCAACTGCATATCCATGAAAAAAAACTTGACCAACGTTATCAAAGCTTCGTATTAAAAAAAAAAACAATCACAATAATTGTGACGCTGACTACTGATACATGCATCTCTTTCACTGCCTATAAATATTAAGTATCTCTCTTTTTTTTTTTTAATTTTTTTTTAAAGCTTCCTATATACGTTCAGAAACCTTTCTTTACAGGAAAATCGATGACGTATGAGATGAGGCGTGATTGCTATACGATCAAAAGTATAAGAGTTTATTATAGTAAATCCCTTGGGTCTGCTGTACCTGCCTTTTGTAAACTAACTTGAAAAATATAGATTGAGTGCTTGACTACTTAGAATACTATGCACTTTTTTTACTTTACGTTACAGTAATTTCGATAGACTACCAAAGCTTCGAAGAAAAAAAAAAAACAATTCTTCCTTTAATCGATTTGAATAGTTAATACAGGTACTCATAGTTGTAACATTTCATTTAGTCAAGTTAATTAGATTATTATGAAAAGTCAATAAAGATATCAACAATCTAAAAGTGTTAGAGTACATGTGTAACACCGTTTCGTACAAAGTACTATTAATAGGCGAATATTTTTAAATGAATTTTTATAGCATTTATTATACTAACTTTAAAATTCGAATACATGGGGAAAAATGAAATGCTCAAGTGGGACTTGAACCACGACCTTTCCCTTACAGGGGGAATGGTCTTCCAACTGAGCTATTGAGCCACACCTGAATCACTTCAATTTTCCCTTCTCTATATGTTTTCATTTTTGTCGCTGTATTTGAATAGGTGAATACTTATATCTTTATCTTATGCCTTGTTGGTAACCGGTGGAGTAAAATAGAACCACCTAGTCACTTCCAGTGGGTGTCTTAAAAGGCTACTAAGGGATAGGGCTGTTCTCAATACGACAGTAAACATACAGCCTAAGATAAAGTGAACGTTAGGCCCGCCTAAAAAAAAACAATGTTTAAAAATGATTGTAACATCATTAATTGGTTTCGATAGTTCGTAAGAATATCGGTAGATGACTCCACCGTCGCCTTAAGAAGGGAAATTTGAATCACATAGGGCATGTCTCGGTAGCCGAGTTCGTCAAGGCATTCCCCTGTAAGGGAAAGATTGCGGGTTCGAGTCCTGCCCGAGTAGATTCTTTTTCCCGATGTATTCGATTTGTATAGTTAGCATACTTAATGCTGTAAAATTTATTTAATTATTGGGCAGTGTTATCAAAAGTCTATGTTTAAAAATGATTGTAACATCATTAATTGGTTCCGATAGTTCGTAAGAATATCGGTAGATGACTCCACCGTCGCCTTAAAGAAAGATAAGAAGGGAAATTTGAATCACATCGGGCGTGTCTCGGTAGCCGAGTTGGTCAAGGTATTCCCCTGTAAGGAAAAGATTGCGGGTTCGAGTCCCGCCCGAGAAGATTCTTTTTCCCTATTAGTTAGCATACTTAATGCTGTAAAATTAATTTAATCGCCTCCCTATTACTTGGGTCCGAAAATTATAGTTAACAAACCTCTGCCTACCCCTTCATGTGTGTTATATCCTTTGTGAACTGTACATAACTTGATATTGCAGTGGTACAGTTCCACACTGAAACATAATCTACATATTAACGCGTCGCTATGGCGCAATGCGAACCATAATGAATATATTACGGCAGGATGAGTGATTCGATATGAACGTCTGCACAATACTGATCGTACATTATGCGGCTTTCTCTGTGCACGTCATTTATGGGATTGGGGATTTTCATAAAGTAAAATACATACATACTTACTATCACGCCTTTATCCCCAGAGGTTTAGGCAGAGGTGACTTAACACCCAAATTTTACCAGTAAGTAATTTTATTCGGTCCCACGTAACAGGGGGTGAGCCTATTGCCGTATACAGATCTCGAGCCGTGCATTTGAGACTGAGTCTAGGCTTGATATATTTATCTGATGGTAAACAGCCCTAGGGTCTGCGGTAGCCTAGTGGTATGGGTAATGGACTGCTGAGACGAGGTCTCGGGTTCGATCCCAGGTTTACCATGGCACACACCACTGACTTTTCGATGTTTTTCGAAGTTATGTGTGTATTTATCGCAGGTTTATAAGTGCCCGGTTAATGGCAATAGGCTCGCCACCTATTACATTGAGACCTAAACATAAACTGGCGAAATGTGGGTGCTAGCACCTCTGCCTTCGGGGAATACAGGCGTGAGTTTATGTTATGTAAACAGCCCTATCCCTTAGTCGCCTTTTACGACACCGCTTGGGAAGAGACGGGGTGGCCCAAATTCTATTTTGCCGGGAACCACGCGGCTAAAGTAAAATAATCTACTCAACCGAACTTTCAAAATAAAGAACAGTAAAAGAGCGGTAAAAATTACACCCGTCCTTGTTTAATAATCTCTTTTTTTTCTTTTTTTTAGGGTCATAAAACAGTTACATGATAAAGTCTTATACAAATAATTTTACAAACATATACAAATTATCCACAATGTAACCAACACAATTGTCCACAAAATACGAATTGACCATAGAGATGTACACAGACAATTTTGTGTTTAGAATGCAATGTAGCCTAGGCTGCTTGTAAAAAAAGTGAAGAACATTATTAGGGAAATTAAAAGTAAAGGTTAAAAGTAGTTAAATAAATCAGACTAGTCAAAAATCAAACCAATTAAACGCATGACTGCATTGGTCAATAACTCTATGGCTTTTCGTTTGAACTCTTCTCTATCTTCTTCATCTTAATTAATCGCATCCGAAGATCCCATAACACGAGCTAGTTAAGCTATGCTTACCATGGGTCTAGATAGCGTTGTATGGAATATTGTGGAATATTTTGTTTATGATTTAATTAGCGTAGAGCGCTTAGTCAGAGTTGATAGGTTGAATTCCCAATCAGCGCAAATATTTGTAAGGAACTCATCGCGTGGGAAAAATACTACCAGAAGAAATTATCTCATCTGCCCCTCTAGACAACTGGCCATTTTCTAGCCGGCGTTTTGTGGAATATAATGACAAATGATTTGACGTTTATGACATGCGTTGACAACTATCATAAACGTCAAATCCCATACATTCCTCATTCTATTGTATCATATGCCCGTCAACGAAATGGCAGTTGTCTTCAGGGCCAGCTCTTCTATTAACTGAAGTGGCCACAGCTTCATTTCCATTTGACATTTAAGATATAAGGAGGGCGTTGAGTGAAATCTGCCCTTCTTATTTAATCGCCTTAAGTAAATCGTAAGCGCCGTATTATATTACATTTGAGGGCAATCGTTTATCTAATTGGAAATCTTTTGACCTTTAAAAGTTTGATGTTTACCTACTTAATATTACTAAAAAGGTTTTGCGGTCAAAATGGAATGGCAATGGCGTTAATTCTTCTGTGAATTGCACTGTGCTGGTTTTAGAATACCACGGACTAACCTAGTTTTTATTATTTATGGTATGACACATGAGGCTTTTGAGTGTTTTAATTTACATGACTACTGCAGTCCCAGCTTGGCCGGGACGATACGTGTCTTTTTATATCACTTAAGTAGCAGTCAAGCACACGGCCCACCTGATCGAAAACGGTTACCTGTGGCCGTATGCAACACTAAGGGCGTTACACTCGTGCTGCTGACACTCTGTCTCTATCTTCTCTGTGTCTCTTTGAAAATTGGATTATTAGAATAACTAGCTATTACCGCAGCTCCACCCGCGTGGATGTTAGTTATTGCGACCAAACATATCCTCTGTGTTAATTCAGGGTGTTCGCTAACTCCATACCAAATTTTATTAAAGACGCTCCAGCCGTTTTAACGTGAAAGAGTAACATACATTCATCCATCCATACTTACAAACTTTTGCGTTTATAATATTACTAGCTTCTGCCCGCGGCTCCGCCCGCGTGGATGTCGGTTATCGCGACGAAACATAGCCTATGTCCTTTCTCAAGGTCTAATCTACCCCTATACCAAATTTCATCAAAATCGGTTCAGTGGTTTAGGCGTGAAAGTGTAACATACAGACAGACAGACAGACAGACAGACAGAGTTACAGAGCAAAACATTTATAATATTAGTATGGAAGTAGGGTTTGCCACGTGACCAAAACTCCTTATTACATTTCCACCTACCCTGCCCAGACCTTGAACTGCTGACGTTGGTTATCTTGGCTTTTACGGGAGCTATGGCCCACTGCTTGCAAGACAAGCCATCGTCCGAGCTTCGTTTACAAAATTAGCTGTACAAAAAATAAACAACCTAGCCAAGCGTTTACAATGTGGAGTTCTTCAAGTAGGGCATTAAAATAAAGGTATATTTATGGTAGTCTAGTGGTATGAGTAATGGACTGCTGAGACGAAATCTCGGGTTCGATCCCAGGTTTACCATGGCACATACCAATGACTGTTCGATGCTTTTCGAAATTGTGTGTATTTATCGCCGGTTTATAAGTGCTCGGTTAATGGCAATAGGCTCGCCACCAATTACACTGGCGAAATGTGGGTGCTAGCACCTCTGCCTACCCCTTCGGGGAATACAGGCGTGAGTTTATGTTGTGTTATATTATTTATAGGCCACGGTAACTTTTTTCCATCAAGTAGGTCGTGTGCTTGTCTGTCATATAAGTGATATAAACAAATACAAATATAACTATACCCTAAGGCATATAACCAGTAATTTAATTCATCGTTATTTTCACAAAAAATACTGAATGCGTCTGCTATAAAACGTAGAAGAAACCTACCAATAGCCGGAGGCTGATTCAGTGCCCGTCCAGCATGACCTGATCTCCCCCACGCCCTGCACACACCGCACTTTGAAAGGCCGAAGCCGTAGGTAATGAAGTGCCTGAGGTCTAGCGAACTGGTCGGTGCTAGGTAGAAAACGGTAACGATTCAATTTGATTTTGAAATAGAATTGTCCCATCCTCGTTAGTGAATAAATGCATATCTATAATTTACAGAATGCTAGCTGTTGTCAGCCTGCAATTATAATCCCGTTCCCGCAACCACATGAAATAGATTCTTTCAGAAATAGAGCAATACGTAATGCCAGAAACTTTCTTAGTGAATAAAAACGAAAATTTAGATTGTTTAAACTTGAATTTTGATAGAAAAAATATTAAAAACCGTTTTGTTAACATGGGTCCGTGGTCGAGGCCCCCGGTGGGGGACGCCCCCGTGGTCGAGACCCCCAGATCCAAGTTAGTACTGTTCCTGCTTTAACACAACCCTGTAAGTTGTAGGTCATTGGCTGGGTTGGGTTTAGGATGGGTGACCGTTGTTAACATTACGAGGTCAAGCGATAATGGCTGGGTTGGGCTTAGAATGAGTGACCGTTGTTAACATTACGAGGTTAAGTTATAATGGCTGGATTCGGGGCCTCGACTACGGGGGCGTCCACCAACGGGGGCATCGACCACGGAGCCTCTAACTTATATGAGATATTATAAATATTTCCATAAAATTTTCATGGATTCCTCCATCAAAATAAGATTTTTCATTGAAAAAAGAACGTAGATAAAAAAATTATCAAGAAAAAATTATGTCTGATTACCGTGTAGGTTCCGGCAAAGTAGAATAGGACCTCCCCAGCTCATTCTGTGGGTGTCGTAAAAGGCGACTAAGGGATAGGGCTGGTCTCTATCCAACAGTAAACACACAATCCAAGACAAAGGGCCCGCTAGACGGCAATAGGCTCGCCCCCTATTACCTACGTCGCGGAACCGAAAATCATAATTGGCAAACGTGGGTGCTAGTACATCTCTGCCTAGCTCTTTATGGGGGATTTAGCGAGTATATGGATGGATGGATGGAAAAAATAATGTGTGATCGATCAACACACACTCAAATTTTAACACGGATACAAATTAAACAAAAATAAATATAACCGCATTGAAAAAGTCCTATATTTGAAGTCTGTTAAAAAAGCAAAAATCTCATATTATCCCATGTTTAATTACCCGTATAATAAAAACATGTAGTCATGTTCGTAATAGAAAAAAGACACGACGAGTTGCGAGCGATGTAAGGGCAAATAAAAGTATCAAACATCCCCCATCCTCGTATAGCTTTGCATGAATGTTTCTAATTAAAAGTTATAGTGATGTACCTTCATGAAAACCAGTTTCAGTTATGTTTTATTTACGACTGCATCTATATAACCAATAAGAAAACCAGGGACGCAGTCAAAGTATTAAACAGCCCCCATCCTCGTATACCGATGCATGAATGTTTCTAATTAAAAGTTATAGTGATGTACCTTCATGAAACCGGTTTCAATTGTGTTTTATTTATGAATGCATCTATAAAACCAATAAGGAAACTAAGGTCGCATTCAATTAGGGTACTAGCTGGTAAACAATCTCGTGTTGTTTGTTGGGTAATGGTAATGCCACTACCATTAATTTGTTTCTATGTGTGTGTACTGTGTAGATCAATGGATAGATACAGTGTCTTTTTAGCGCTGTGTGTTTAGTTTTGTAGCCAAAACATTGATGATATACAAAAGAATGAAAACAAAAACCTCAGATGATTGTTCTTTTTAAACTTGTGATTTTTATAGTTCGGGACTTCACGGGTTAATTTTTTGGAAAACTTGACTTGAACTTTATTTGAGTGTCAAGTCGTGACCCAAAACGGCGGCAAAAGTAAGTTTTCCAAAAATTAATCGCGTGAAGTATTATAAAATATGACTTTGACAAATATTTTGCATTTGTTGTTGTTAATATAACAAACAAATGCAAAATAAAAATCATTCAAGACCAAAAATCAATAAAAAACGGAGTCGATGGATTGACAGAAATGGCATTTACAGATGAACCATGAACTAGATTATTGAAAGGTGTTATTTTTATGTTCGATGATAAATACATTGTTAAAGTTTAAATTAAAGCGGTACATGCCTCCTAACGAAACTCCTGCATCCTCGGCGAGTAATAATGTTTATTTCCCTTACGAGAAGGCAAATGGAATGTAGGACACCTCTAGCCAGATAGACTGACGACCTGAATAAGGGCCACCTTTTTGTCAATCCATCGACTCTGTTTTTTATTGATTTTTGGACTTGACTGATTTGGTCCCAGCCATGGGACCGGAAGAAGGATCGGACAAAATGGCGCACATTGGGAAAGGCCTATGTTCAGTAGTGGACTGCGGAGGGTTAATTGATTGATTAATGTTAATTTGCAAATGCAAAATCTATTACTGGTTTCCATCATTTATTTGAAGAATGACAAAAACGTGGTCAAAAATTAAAATCTCAAATCGTTATTCTGTATGGACTATTTAATCGGCACTTACAAAACGTCAAAATAAAATAAATATTAAATACTAGTTTAGCAAATGGACCACCAACCGGTTCGAAACGCGGCCCAGACCTGAGAAGACTCCGTCAAGATACTCAGCGGGCATTTTTTTGGTCTATTTACATATTTTTACATATTGACAGCCTCCGTGGCGTGGTGGTAGTGAACGCGTCTGCCACGCAGGAGGCGCGGGTTCGATTCCCGCGCAGTGCAAATATTTGTATGCATGAATATGGCTATTTGAATTGGTCTGGGTGTTTCTATGTATATTATGTATGTATTTACAAAAAAAAAATTATTTAAGTATGTCTATCCGCATTCTAGATTCCATAACAAAAGCTAGTTAAGCTATGCTTACCATGGGTCTAGATAGCGTTGTGTTGTGTTGGGAATACTTAGTCTAATACTTATGGTCTAGATACAATGCTTTGCTTGAGTAGCATAGCTGAGCAAACAGCTCAATTCCAAGCTTGTTTATCATTTAATATTCTTGGATTTTATTATAGCCTTTCTGGCTGTTTACTTTTAATTGCATTTTTAAATTTATTTACAGGTAAATCTCTAATTTCGTTAGGAAGCTTGTTAAAAAAGCGTATACAGTTGCCCTGGAAAGAGTAACTTGATCTGGTCACTACTGATGGAACATCACTAAAAACTTTTCAATATCGTAGCGATCAGATTGAACAACTATTTGTATTCATTGTGTATAGTATGAATATGTATTTGTATTCTCTGTAGTATTTTGTATTCTGCAGCGTAGTTCATTCGAATGTTTAAGTGTATACATTTGTGCAATTTCAATTTGAATTGTTATGCTTTAATTATTGCAAAATCAATTTTATAGCACAATTTTATAATTAAAATACCGAATGCAAACATTTCATTGTATCTGTATTTTACAATTAAGTTAAATATTTATTTGCCTTCGAAATAAAGAGAAGGGAATTTAAGAAGACGGATATAAAGAGAAGGGAAATTTGTTGGAATCAGTTCATCAAATCTCTAAATCAATCTAAATCAATCAAATCATCAGTTGGAAGATCATTCCTCCTGTAAAGAAAAGGTCGTGAGTTCAAGTCCCACTTGAGCGCTTCATTTTTCCCGATAAAAAAGTTAGCATAATAACTGGTATAAAAAATATTAATTCTAATATTTATTTGCGGTTATAACTAGCCTATGCTCACGGCTCCGTCTGTCATCGCGACTTTTGGTTTTACCCTCGGTTCTATTCAACTTGAGTCTGTTTGTAGCTTAGCGGTTAAGGAGACGGCCTTACGATTGAGAGGTACCGGGTTCGAATCCTGGCCATTACACTACCGACGCGAACCCACTCCTAGTACAAGCAATGTAGCTTAGTTGGAGGGGTTAGAGGGAATATTAGTAATTTCGGTTCTAATATTCCTTAGAAAAAACCTTGGGTAAAATAATAATAATAATAATATTTTCTGCTGTTCTCATCTCATGTTATATCACTATATTACAACACTATAATTAGGAGACACACTTTGCTTTTTGTTATACAAACCACACTACAAAACACTATTTGCGGATAAAAATGTAATATTGCTGTAATGAAACCGTAGAGCCTTCCATCGTAGCAAAGTGCTACGAATACGCTACGAAATACGCTACGTCGCATAGTGCACTCATAATCTTTATTACAGAGATTTTTTATGTAAATTGTTATGACGCTTTTTGTTCATTTGAAAAGTAACTTTACCTAGTTTTGTTTTTCACACTATGAAGGTGGCAAATAGGCACACAATCCTTTAGATGGTAGTAAGCGGTTACCGTAGCCTAGGAGCGGCTGTGTTTGTAAGTACTTGACCTTTATCTATAGATTTAGTATCATCATCACAGCGTTGGTCCTGGTTACTTTAAAACCTGCATTTTGTACCTAGGGATCCCTTCGCCTATTCTGTCTCTAGATATGAGATTTCATGTCCTCTACGAGAGACTATGACTTTGATACGGTATGAACAGCGACAATACTCTTTTAATTTTAGTGGGAGACAGGGGAAATGCAGACAGAAGTGCGGTTATGAATTGTTTTAATTTGCTGAGCTTATTAAATGTTAAAAATATAATTTTATTTACATTTCCATATAGCCGTAGCTTGTCACAGGTAGAAAATAATATTAGATATAAGCTCAATCAAACATTACATACATTGACATTTCATAATCCAGATAAATTCCATTTGATTAATATAAATTTATATTTAGAAAATAAACTATTATTGACAAAAGATAAATTCTATTTGAATAGATTTTTTAAAAGACAGATGGCATCTTCGCTATCATATTATATTAAATACTCAGCCAAGAACTTGGCTAACCAACCTGCTTCTTTTGAGCAGAAAAATGACAATGTTTGTCTTGCGACCTTGGAATCTGTTCCAAATAATAGTGACAATCATTTAAATTTAATTCTAGGACAATAGAGGAAATCTCTAGCAATCTAATTTTAGGGACAAAGGAAAAGTCTATGTTCATGAATATTATACATCAAAATATTGAAGGTTTTTCTGGCAAAGAGTTAGAACTAGAATTGTTTTTAAATGAAATGCATATTCATGTACTTTGTGTAACTGAACATTGGTTAAAAAAACATGAACTATTAATTAGTATTGATAATTATAAAATCATTAGTTCGTTTACTAGAGTTGCCGCTGAAAGAGGTGGTTCATTAATTTTAATTAATGATAAATTAAAATCTAAAGAAAGAAAAGATATAGTAGCACTCTCAAGTGAGCGAAATATTGAATTAGCATGTGCAGAGCTTGAGCAACACATTATTGTTAGTGTCTATTGACCTCCATCTGGGGATTACCACCTGTTTGAATCAATTATGGAAGAAACCTTAAAAAAAATATGTAAATGTAAGAAGACGGTAGTTGTATGTGGTGATTTTAATGTTAATATATTAGAAAAATCCCAAAACGCGTTAAGGTTCCTCAATCTTTTTAAATCTTTTAACTTGCAAAATCTTTTTTGTGAACCAACTCGCACCACACCCACAACAGCTACCTGCTTGGATAATATTTTTACTGACGGCAATGTAAATGAGAAATCTAAAATAAAATTTATAAAATCAGATCATACAGGTCAGTTAGCTAGATTTGAGCACCAACATGTCCCATTACCTAAAAAAATTATTGTATGTAGACCAATCACAACTTATCGATTAGAAAAATTTAAAGAAAACATTAACAATAAAGTACCTCTTTTGGAGCCGAACAGTAACGAAAACCCGAATGATCTCTACAGAGATTTGTTCGGAGTAATCCAAAACGAATTTAATAACATTTTCACAAAAAAAACAATAAACGTTAATCAATTCAAAATTAAATTCAGTGATTGGGCTACACCTGGAATCTATAAAAGTAGAAAGAAATTGTATGAATTATATGAGACAAAGGCATGTACAAATGATCCACAAGTAATTGAATATACTAAAAAGTACTCAAAAATGTTCAAGAAAGTCTGTTCAATAGCCAAATCCAATTATATTCGGACTAAAATACAAAAAGCTGACAATAAAATTAAAGCAACATGGAATGTTATAAACAAAGAAACCTGTAAAACAAGGTCACGTGATCGATCTTTTGAGTTAAAAATAGATGATAAACACATTAATACTGATTCTGCAGTGGCCAATGCATTTGAATCTTTTTTTACAAATGTTCCAATTACCACTACAAGTAAATTAAATTCCTCAACAAACGCAGCTGCTATTCTACTTGAATCTAGTGTTGAAAAATGTAGTGTTAACTTTGATTTTCAGTATATTGACCCCGCAACCATACTTGAGACCTTTAAGCAACTAAATATAAAAAATACAGAGGATCTTTGGGGCATTTCTACCAATATAATAAAATCAGTAATGCCCGTTATTGCACCATATCTCGCATTCATATTTAATCAATGTATAGATGATAAACAGTTTCCTACTCTCATGAAGTATAGTAAAATCATACCGTTATTCAAAACAGGGGACAAAAGTGATCCATCAAATTTTCGGCCCATCTCCATACTCCCAGCCCTTAGTAAAATCTTTGAAAAAATTATATTTAATCAACTGCTTTCACATTTTACGCATAACAAGCTACTTCATGATAAACAGTTTGGTTTCACTAAAGGTAGAAATACGACAGATGCAGGAATTGAACTCGTTAAACATATATTTGATGCATGGGAAAAAAAGCAGGATGCCATCGGTATCTTCTGTGATCTATCAAAAGCTTTTGATTGTGTTGATCATGAGACTTTGTTAATAAAATTAGGTCATTATGGTGTTTCGAACGGCTCACTTGGCTTGCTTAAGTCTTACCTCACTGGCAGAGTACAAAAAGTTAACATCAATGGCACCAATTCATCTGGAGCCCCTTTAGTCATGGGAGTACCCCAGGGCTCGATATTAGGACCCCTTTTGTTCTTGATATATGTTAATGATCTTCCTTACTTCAGTAAAGATCTTTGTGAAATAGTATTATTTGCTGATGACACATCATTAATTTTTAAACGTGATAGACAAACAGAAGTACTTGACGATGTAAATAATACCCTTTCTAAAATTTTGCATTGGTTTACAAGTAACAACTTGCTGCTCAATGCTAAGAAAACAAAATGTGTAAAGTTTACTATGCCTAATGTAAAACAGGTTGATACTAGTATTACAATGAACGATGAATCTGTTCAAATAGTTGATACCACAGTTTTTCTTGGAATAACTATAGATAATAAACTGCAATGGGGTTCTCATATCACAGCCTTAGCAGGAAGACTTAGCTCAGCTGCCTATGCGGTTAGAAAAATGAGGTCATTAACTGATGAGGAAACGGCACGATTAGTTTATTTTAGCTACTTTCATAGCGTTATGTCGTATGGTCTGATGCTGTGGGGCTCAGCTGCCGATATTGAGACTATTTTCATATTACAGAAACGCGCGATACGAGCAATCTATGGCCTCGGACCCCGTGACTTGCTGAGAGAAGTTTTTAAGGAAATTAATATTTTAACAGTTGCTTCCCAATACATTTATGATAATATCTTATATGTACGCAAGAATCTAGATCTCTTCAAAAAAAACTCTGACCAACACAATTATAATACCAGAAACAAAAATAAACTTGCAGTGCCAAAACTCAGGCTTCATAAGGTTGGTAATTCGTTTGTAGGCAATTGTATAAAATTGTTTAATAAAATGCCTCAGGATCTGATAGACATGCCACTTAATAAATTTAAAATTCAAGTGAAAAATTGCTTAATAAAAAAAGGTTACTATAAATTAGACGAATATTTAAATGATAAAGATGCATGGTCATCCTAATCTCATCTCTTGCTCGCACTGTAAAAAATTGCTATCAATAAAACCATATTTAAAATAAAAAAAAAAAGAAGGATAATCGAGTTCACTGAGTTTCTTGCTGGTCTCTTCTCAGTAGAACCACCTACCGAACCAGCGAAAGAATCATTTTCTAATGATTTATTTTATTAATTTTTTCTGTGATTGACATTACCTACTTGTAAAATTCTGACGTTCATATGTGCTCTTTATGTGCCTAAACTGAATAAATGAAATTGATTCTTTGATTCTTTGATTCTTTGATTGATAAATTATTGTAGATTCTGCAAAGTCAACTTCGGCCTACCTGCCCACTCACATGTGCTTAAATACTTGGTTTGTTCGAAATACATTGGGAAAAAGAAGAACTCAAGTGGGTCTTGAACCTACGACCTTTCATTCATTCATTCAAATACTTGGTTTGTTTTATAATTTAAGTGTAGATCGTTCTTCCCACTAATATTATAACTGTGAAAGTCTGTGAAAATTTTTAGATGTTTGTCATTCATTCACTCTAACGGCTGGACAAATCGAGCTGAAATTTGCCACAGGGATAGATTATGCGTCGGACGTCACAGATCGACTTCCGTTCTCCATGAGCGCGGGCCTGGGGGTGATCGGTGGAGTCCCGCCTGTCACCCTAGCAGAATCTGGCCGCGGCGGTGGCGCAAAGTGCGCCTCCCCATACCCGGGGTTAGATGGGGATACTATGGTCCCCATAACCCGAAGGGGGCCATCTCGAAAGAGATGGTCCTGGGTCTACCGGGGTTCGAGAGATATGTTTCCTGCATTCTCACCTCCCGCAACTAAAGAATCAAAGACGGCGTGCGTTTTAGTCGGTTAGAGTCCGACATAACCACCTCCACCGGCTCCAGTGGTATCCGTGGGGATTTTTCGCACGATAAAAAAGAGCAGGGGTAGATTATAGTGTTTATTAATCTTATTCTTTTCCATCCTAGCGTTAATCCCAGTAAAGTCCGAAGTTTTCAACTTGGAGTCTGGGGTCTTTCAGCCCAATTGGCTGAACTTCGATATTTTCCGTAATAGTCTGAAATAATACATAGATTTTATCCTGGGAATATTTCCCATGGGTAACAGGATAGGGATCAACATTCTATGGCGTGGCGGTAGTGAACGCGACTGCCACGCAGGAGGCGCGGATTCGATTCCCGCTCAGTGCAAATATCTGTATACATGAATATGCATTTGCATTGGTCTGGGTGTTTCTGTGTATAATACGTATGTATTTGCAAAAAAAAAGTATATAAGTATGTTTATCCACATTCTAGATTCCATAACACAAACTAGTTAACTGTTTATACTGGAGATTGGTGGCACTTGGTGGAATCTACTACACATATTGAATAACACACTTGTACTTTTCCACTGAGTTTAATTTTATTTCTGAACCTGACCGGTTTCGCCTTACGGCATTCACTAAATGAACGGTAGTCAATACAAGCTAGTTAAGCTTACCATGGGCACAGAATAAATAATAGTACTCCAGGAGTCTAGATAGCGTTGTGTAGAATGTTGTGGAATATTTCTTATTATTATTTCTCGCAAGTGTAGCCACGGGCAAAGATTTCTTCCAGTGACGTCAAGCAACCATCTATCAGATACAATGTTTAGCAAATAAAAGTATTTATTAGTGGGGAGCCTTTAGACGGGTCTGCGGACGAGCGATGTAGGTCGCGAGCGTTAATGTTTCAGAACACTGCAGTGTACGGCTGTGAGCAATCTATGTACGGCGCGAGTGTGACCGGCAAAACAAACCGCTTGCATACTCAATTTGAAGACGTTTTTTAGATTACTGGTTTGAGTATACATTCATGTATCACGCCTTTAAATCTGGGGTTGGTAGAGGTATTAATACAGATATTTCGAAATGATTTTCAGTTTCACGTTATAAGCGTGAGTTTATTGCAGCCAAGCAGCTTTTCATGGGTTGCGTGTTTACTGTAGCATTGAAGAACAGCTCTATCCTGTAGTCGCTTTCTACTCCACCGGGAGTAGACAGCGGTCGAGTATATAATTATCCATTGCTCTATCCAGGTGGACGTCAGTGTGTCAGCACGACACACCTTCGACACATGCAGGCCATCCGTATACGGTGCAGAGTATACCTGCTAGAACCAAGCGTTTCAGTGACTCACCGCACCACTAAGACCTGGAACTCCCTGCCAGCTCACGTATTTCCTTCTTCCTACAGTCCCGGGTCCTTTAAGCGTGGCGCGAATAGGCATCTGAGGAGGACATCAAGCTAATTGCCACCATCGTTAATATGGTACATGTTTACGTTGGTGCCCCTATTTCCGAGACTTTGCCTTTAGCTTAACATTAGGCGAGGTGAAGTAAAATGGACGTGTCCTTAATAAAAAAAACCACGAACCTACAGCACAAGTGTAGCACCCTTGGTGTTACATACCTACGTTCATAGGACACGATAAACAATATAAAAAAAGAATATTCAAGAGTTGTAAGTAACCTATGTGGTATTCCAGATTATAATATAGGTAGATATGCATGAAATTTCAACTGAATATGATTGATTAGTCGTTTATCATCAGGTTGTGCTTGCAGCCGTTGTGATTAAGTAACAAGTATTCAAACATCTTTAAAAACTTTCACATTTATTATATCAGTAGAATAAACACAGTCAAGTCAAGTGCACGAAATTGTAGTCGTCCCCTAGCACTTACAAAAATATTCGCTCAGTTTGCGAACGTATACATATTTAATTTTGTTAGAACCGCTGGCCGGATCACCCGCGTTTAACTGTTTGAAGCTGACTTGTTTTATCTAGTAGTATGTTTAAACTAGCAGAGTGGAAGGGGCTCCTCTAAAATAAAATAATCTTTGAGTGACTCTGGGCCATCACAAGCCACCGATAGATATATGTAGCCCAAGACAAAGGGCCCGCTAGACGGCAATAGGCTCGCCTCCTATTACGTCGTGGGACCGAAAATCCTAATTGGCGAAACATGGGTGCTAATACAAGGTACCTAATTACAATATTCAAATATTAGTACAATCAAATATAATTTGTATGTCAAATACAAGTCAAATACATAGGGAAATTGAAATCTTCTCGGGCGGGACTCGAACCCGCAGTCTTTCCCTTACAGGGGGAATGCTTCCGATAGTTCGTAAGAAAATTCAGTCCCGCCCGAGAAGATTTCAATTTCCCTATGTATTTGACTTGTATAGTTAGCATACTTAATGCTGTAAAAATTCATTCAATAATTTGTATGCATATGTATCTAATACCCGTATCCCAGAAAAACGCTCAGTTGTGAATCGACTCTCACAATGACATTAAAACTGTCACCTAGAGTACAATCTGTCCCCAGATCTAGTTATAAATCGAGTTTCAAAAGTGAGTATCATTCTGGAAAGCGGGCCTTACTTACGTACTGAAGTTCCCACAAATCGGATCTACTGGGAACAAAAGCGGGCATTTTTCAAAACTGTGTCTTTAAAGGACCACCCCAGTTCTTCCTGTGAGTGTCGTAAAGGCGACTAAGGGATAGGGCTCCTCTCCATTCGACAGTAAACAAGGCCCGCAAGACGGCAATAGCCTCGCTTATTACGTCGTGGGACCTAAAATCATAATTGGCGGAACATGGTTTGCTAATACACCTCTGCCTACCCCCTCGGGGATTTCCAGACGTGAGTTTATAATGTATCTTCAAAGAATAAACCAATAAAAGTAAATAAACATACGAATAAGAACTATCTAGTTAGCATGAAATATAAAAGAATGTTTTGATATTGATCGTGCGATCAATACTTCATATTTCAATTGATCATTTATGTCGAGGGTAAGGTAACGTTATTATCCACTGCAAGTCTGTGAAGGCTACTAGAAACGTTTCTTGGAAACTTCAATGAAAGGCTACGATGACACTGACATATCGTACCAATGTCATTATCATTATCGTATTACTTTCTTTTCTTTGGCCGTGTTGGTTCGATGGATTAGAATAGGACCACTCCAGTCTCAGTAGTCCCTTCAAAGGAACTGCCAAAGGAACTGAAGGGACTTTATAGTCTCAGTGGTTCCTTTTACTTATTTGAAGGAGCTACAGGGACAAAAATGTTTTAGTGGTCCCTTCAACGGAACTGCCAAAGGAACTGAAGGGACTTTATAGTCTCAGTGGTTCCTTTTACTTATTTGAAGGAGCTACAGGGACAAAAATGTCTCAGTGGTCCCTTCAACGGAACTGCCAAAGGAACTGAAGGGACTTTATAGTCTCAGTAGTTCCTTTTACTTATTTGAAGGAGCTACAGGGACAAAAATGTCTCAGTGGTCCCTTCAACGGAACTGCCAAAGGAACTGAAGGGACTTTATAGTCTCAGTGGTTCCTTTTACTTATTTGAAGGAGCTACAGGGACAAAAATGTTTTAGTGGTCCCTTCAACGGAACTGCCAAAGGAACTGAAGGGACTTTATAGTCTCAGTGGTTCCTTTTACTTATTTGAAGGAGCTACAGGGACAAAAATGTCTCAGTGGTCCCTTCAACGGAACTGCCAAAGGAACTGAAGGGACTTTATAGTCTCAGTAGTTCCTTTTACTTATTTGAAGGAGCTACAGGGACAAAAATGTCACAGTGGTCCCTTCAACGGAACTGCCAAAGGAACTGAAGGGACTTTATAGTCTCAGTAGTTCCTTTTACTTATTTGAAGGAGCTACAGGGACAAAAATGTCTCAGTGGTCCCTTCAACGGAACTGCCAAAGGAACTGAAGGGACTTTATAGTCTCAGTAGTTCCTTTTACTTATTTGAAGGAGCTACAGGGACAAAAATGTCTCAGTGGTCCCTTCAACGGAACTGCCAAAGGAACTGAAGGGACTTTATAGTCTCAGTAGTTCCTTTTACTTATTTGAAGGAGCTACAGGGACAAAAATGTCTCAGTGGTCCCTTCAACGGAACTGCCAAAGGAACTGAAGGGACTTTATAGTCTCAGTAGTTCCTTTTACTTATTTGAAGGAGCTACAGGGACAAAAATGTCTCAGTGGTCCCTTCAACGGAACTGCCAAAGGAACTGAAGGGACTTTATAGTCTCAGTAGTTCCTTTTACTTATTTGAAGGAGCTACAGGGACAAAAATGTCTTAGTAGTCCCGTCAAAGGAACTGCCAAAGGAACTGAAGGGACTTTATAGTCTCAGTAATTTCTTTAATTTATTTGAAGGAACTACAGGGAGAAAAAGGTGTCAGTAGTCCCTTCAAAGGAACTGAATGGACTTTATAGTCTCAGTAGTTTCTTGTGGATGCCTGAACTCGCCTGTGTACTCCACTACACGCCTCTCGTACTCTCTATACACATGCCTCTCTAATCACCTCTCCACTTTCCTCTCTACTCAAAGAACTGAAATTGACTGAAATTTCACCAAGATAGGTTCAGCGGTTTACTCGTGAAGGCGTAACATACAGACAGACAGATAGCTAGTTACGTTCGCATTTATATTGCTATTAGTAAATAGTAAATTAGTAATTAGTGCTAGTAAAGGTAAATTAGTAAAGAAACTAGTAAATTAAATAATATTTGTAAATTAACAAATTAATAATTAGTATGGAATTAGAATGAAATATTCAGGCATTTTTGGAGAACCCAATTAATCATCACACTTACCATCAGATGGGCCGTATGATTTTCTGCCAACTAAGTGATATAAAGAAATTGAGTGAAACAAATTTAATTAATAAGTTAAATAGTTATAAAATGCATTCAACGTTTTGGTTTATTATTTTATACATGACTAGCTATTCCCCGCGGCTCCGCTCGCGTATATTTTGTTTACTGCGACCAAACATAGCCTTGTCTTGCCTATGTCCTTTCTTAAGGTACAATCTACCCCTGTACCAAAATTCATCAATATGACAGACCCTGTCTGACACATAGACAGACATACTTTCGAATTTATAATATTAGGTATGGATATGGATTTTTATATCGATACAGTACGCTACTTCTGAGGGCGACTGTACAATACTGTAAAATATGAAAAACCTCTAAATTAAACAAAGAAAATCTGCAATTTGTACTCCTGCCACTCCTGCACAAAATTAATAATGATTTTTTGTCTCTAGTATTATGTTATACTTTTGTAAGCATTCTCTTTTATCAAGATGCCTTATTAAGATGAATTTTGATCAAACGAACATAGAATTAGTTTTTGAGTAGGGATGGATGGATGTATGTATGGATGGATGTTTGTTACTCTGTCACGTAAAAACTACTGAATGGATTTTCATGAAACTTTACAATAAATTATATCTTTTTTTTTCTCGTGCGGAAATCCCCTCGGATACCCCCGGAGCCGGAAGGGGAGGTTATGTCGGACTCGAACCGACTAAAACCGCACGCCGACTGTGGGTCTTGGTGCTGGGCCGGAGGTGAGGTTGTCATCGACATATCCCTCGCACCCCGGCTGACCCAGGGCCATCCCTTACGGTCTGGCCCTCCTCAGGAGGGGGGAAAACAGTGTCGCGAACTCGCCCCCGGAATGGGGAGGCGCGCTTCTCAGCGCGCCGCCGCCGTGGCCTGCTTCTGCTGGGGTAACAGGCGGCTCCACCCGTCACCCCCAGGCCCGCGCTCATGGGGGACGGAGGTCAGTCAGTGCCCTCCGAGGCCCGAGCTGCCTGCGCGCGCGGGCGGCGCGATCCGCTAGTCTCTCTCGCTCGCGCCGCCTCTCCCGTTCCGCCGTCTCCTTCACGACCATTACCTGCTCGCTGAAGGAGACGCCGGCCGCCTACGCGTCCGCACAATAAATTATAGCTTATACATCAGAATAACACATAGGTTATATATCATCATGCAACTACTTAAGGCAACGGAGCAGTGATCAAATTCGGCCAGCATCGGCATATACACAGAAGTGACAGTGTGGTTATTTATTTAGATAACTTTATCATAGGGTGCAGTGGGAATGGGATCTGAAGCTACGCAGGCGAAAAAAAATTGGCGGTACGAAGTTCGCCCTGTCAGCTTGTTCAAAACCTTCGAAAAACATCGAAAAATTATTTTTTTCCGATGTTTTTCGAACTTAAAAGTTAGCATAATGCAATAGCAAAATCATTAAAGTAAAATACCTTGTTTTCAAAAAAAGAACCACTAAAGAGTTCTGTAACTGTTTACACTAGAGAGCTCGCAAGATATGTCTGCGAGCGAATGGGGGCGCTGGCGTACTTAATGTTGTTGTAATTCAAAATATTTGTGTTAGTAACGTGCATTTTTTAACCTGATTTTATAAATCTAATATTATTAAGAACTTTTAAACTATTGCGTTCGATGATATACAATAATGTTAGCGAGAAATAACGCGAACATGGTATAGGTACATCCTCAGTAGCAACAGAAAAAAGTGTCCAGTTGAAGTAACTGTCATTCACATTTTGGTGCCGATCCCAATAATACTTCCTTCGAGAATATACGAGTACATCCGTGAGTACAAACAAATTACCATCTATTTCAGCCGTAGTGTGAACTTGCATCTGCTACCGAGTTCATATACACTTGTATTGCACAGTTTAGTATTATGCAAGGACATGTCCGTCTAATTATACCATGGCCTTTACCGATCAGCTGTATTGAGGAAGGCATACATACATAGAAATAATCTCGCCTGTAAATTCCTGAAGGAGGTAGGCAGAAGTGTTTTAACATCCAGGTTTTGCCAACTAAGATTTTCGGGCTCACGTAATTAAGGCGAGCCTGGTGCCCTCTAGCGGGCATTTTTTGGGCTATATGTGTACTGTCAGATGGAGAACAGCCCTATCCCTTAGTCGCATTTTACGACACCCAGAGAAAGAGATGGGGTAGTCCTATTCTACTCTATCGGGAACCAACACGGTAGGAAAGGAACATCATATGAGTCGTTGCAATATTTAAAAATCATTTGAAACAGAGTAGATGTGTGTGTATAATGATGTAGTTTACGTGGAACGTTCCAAAATATTGGTGGTAAAACGATTCTGTCAACCCATTCAACACATTTACGCCCGTTCCCAATATCATACTGACAGTTAAAGATAGATCGCATCTACGGATAAAGTGCTCAGCTGTTTAAATTCAAGACATAGTAACTCCTATTTCACACCAATTTCGGAAAATAAAATTATACCGCGATGCGCTTTCCCGCAAAAAATCAGTTACCATGTTTTCAATTTAAACAGCCAATACGTCAAATTTGACTGCTGCGATCTATCTTCAACTGAAAGTATGTTATTGGGAACGGCCGTTATTTGAATATCGACGGAAAAATGGAACACATTTTTAAAAATAAACCCGTCGCTCTTTCCACTTCATTTCGTTTAGGTTGAACTCTACTGGTCCCTACAAAACTGTTATGATACATGAGATACGAACAACTCTGCCGCTACCCTCATCACGGAGGCACGGCGCAATAGTTTTTTGGTGATAGTATTGATGTTTTGCCCGATACTGGCCGGCGTTATAGCTCAACAAATACGCATTTTCCCGCTCAGACACACCCTCTTTATAAACCAATAGCAAACGTTATACAAAATATACTGCAATACAGTTGCTTATCACCACACTAACGGGTACAACTATATCGTACTAACAGTCCCCGGCGGAAGCAATTATAACGAAATACCTGAAAACGTACCTCCCTCATACTACATTATCACTGTCCCGGATCTGTACAATCATGAGACTTAAATCCAAAATCTATAACGCTAGACTTACTATCTGGGTGGAAAATTTATTTGATAACCATTAAACTCCCGTTTGATAACATCGCTTGACTCTGAATTTGTAATCCAATGCTCGGATGCTGTTGAGTCTCATTGTCAGTGTAGTGTATAGCGTGCAATGGAGAGGTCAGTATCAGCGTATCTCGTGGGCGGTGGAGGTGTGTGTGTGTACAGCAGGGTAGGCCCACAGATCGGGCCCACAATGCACGTTGTTTATCCGCTAGGGCGCGGGGCCGGCGCGGGCCGCGGGCGGAGGGGCTCCTGGCCGGGCTCAGTCAGTTGCCAGCGCCCGCCGCCGACGCACGTGACCGCGAGTGCACCAGTGCTCTATCACTACAAACACTGACACTCCGACCTTCAATCCGTGAGAACGAGACGTCTATATCAGGTAAGTTCTTTTTTTAAATTCGAAAAAAGGATGCGTTCCTTATTTTTCGAGAGCAAATTTCTGATGAAAGAGATGATAATTATATAAGATTGCTAATTAGATTTGATTGTATTTATTAAAAAAAATAGCTTGAGAACTTCGAACTGCAAAGCTGAGTATTTAATTACTACGGTAGTGCTACGCATCTCGTAGCAGCGTAGCAGTCGCGTAGCAAACAATGCGTCGAATCCTGTAAATCGTACTAGTGCGGAAGTAGGTGTTTTGGCATGAAAGTCGCATAAATTGTTTGAATCTTTTCACGGTCAAGCCAAGGTCTCGTGTTGGTAGCGACAGGGTGGGATGGCCGTTCGTGGGATTAAGCGGGGTGAAGGCACAAGGCGCGTTTCTCCCACGGTCGCGACTCGTGTCATTTTGCCATAATTGTCCTGAAAGCCTCGACCTTGTTCCGCAAGTGAACCATGCGTTCTTTGTTTCCTGGGACAGTGATTATTTGACAGCTGTATATATGTATAACGTTTTGTTCATACGGAGTTTTATTTTACGTTCGCTTGTGAATTGTTCATAAATCTTTCTACATTATTATAAAATTAATGAATTGTGTATTACATCCTTAATTTTAAAATAAAAAGTATCAATCAATTCTAATCGTGTTGTCAAGAATGAAAAAGATGTGATTTTTTGATGAAAACAGCAAATGCTTTCAAGAATAGGCCGTCTTTTTAGATCGAAAGTATCTAGTGAGGCCGTTACGCTAAGGTCTTTTTTTAAGACTTTGCCTTCAGTTTAACATCAGGCGAGGTGAAGTCATGACGTCTCCTATGAAAAAAAGCCTTTATTTTACTGCTCTATATCTCGAATATAGACTGCTGCCGTTTGTATTCTAGAACCTATCGGAAAAGTTCAGCAGATTTATTTGATGTAGCCATGGATGGAGTAACCGATCAGAATATTTTTTTCTGCACCTATTCGTAAATTCCAAGTCTATCTTAGCGTTGTTTCAGGTAGCATCCATGGTTTTCACAGTTAAGAACCGGTAAAATAGCACTTAATACAAAAAACATATTCAATAATTTTCAGATGTTCATCTGATTATATTATACACATACATATACTCACGTCTGCAACCCCAACAACAGAGGTGTTTTAACACCCACGTTTCATCACCTATTATTCTCGATCCCACGTTATTACGTGGGGGCCTACTGCCATCAAGCGGGCACGTAGCCATGTATTTATCATTGTATTTATTATTGTACTAGCTTTTGCCCGCGGCTCCGCCCGCGTGGATGTTGGTTATCGCGACCAAACATAGCCAATATCTATGCTAATCTATCCCTATACCAAATTTCATCAAAATCGGCTCAGTGGTTTAGGCGTGAAAGCGTAACATACAGACAGACAGAATATTAGTATGGAAGTATGGATTCAATATTTAGTAATATAATTATGTAATCATGATTATATTATTAAATAAGTAAATCAATGACTTAAGGTGCGTCCCGTAAGGTACCTGTACCGGCCGTCCGACACCCGGATCTCTACCAACCGGATAACGGGACACACCTCCGATGACGTTCCGTGTGTCTCATGAGTTGTCACATTGTGAGGTTTTAATTGGGTATTCTACTGACTAGTCAAATTAGATACTTTTTACTAAACGTCAAAACGATAAGTTATATGGTAACTGTATGAAAAAAAGATTTAGTGACGTCATAAAATTTAATAGTCAAATCAGTTAATAGTCAATCAGTCATAGGTTGAGTGGATGATTAAAAATAAATAAAAATAAGAACCGACGCATTTTTTACAGCTCTTTTACATATTACTAATTCATTCAGCTCATTGCAATCAATCATCAATCTTGATTGTATTCAATGTGTGTACTTTGGAGCCCGCAGGAACTCTCTGGCTGATACTTGCATTCAGTACCATCCAGTTGTATCATCAGTTTTGGACCTGTAGTCTATAACTGATTATATAACAGTGTACTTGAATAGCAAATCAAATCAGTTTCTTGCAATTAAACGTCACAACTGTCAGTTTCATGGGCACTTGCGTGCAATAAAAAATAATGCCGTCACATCATGGCTAATCTTTTTCTAGTAGCTTAGTAGATTCTGAATCCATTCTCGCAACCCATGGACCTATTCCCAGGGTAAAAATTAACCTATAATCTATTGCAGATGAATCTATTCTGTGCCTATTTTTATCCAGAAACGTTCAGCCGTTTTTGTGAAAACAAATTAAAACATCTACAGTCCCACAATGTCTTCGCGTTTAATAAGGATTAAAAATAAATTAAAACAGTGGAAATAAGAACGGACGTGTTTTGACTGCTATTTTACTATTTTTATTAAAAAACAAGCTCAGTCATATAATTTATTTTAACCATAGCAAAGCATTAAATTAAAATAATATAAGAACATGCAAAAAAAATCATTTCTGTTTAAAAGTAGGTCACATGATTCAATATATTTACTGAACAAATTGTGTGCCGTAATTTATTTACCACTACGTGGTCAACTGAGCTCGCAGACAACTCAACCCGCAGGCTCGAGTTGACCACTCAGTCAGTCTTTATAGTGGTTGACTCGACCCACTATTCAGTAGCCCGCACGCCTCGGTGTACTGATAAATATAATAATTGGGACTTCAAATTAAAATGGTCTCGTTAATGTGGTTTGTTGTTTGATTAATGCTTCAAAAAGTCAATAATTACTGCAGTTATTGAGCTTAAATTTCAACACAATTTTAACAATCCAATTCAGAGAAGTTTCTCTGAATTGGATTGTTAAAATCTTTATGCGAAATTATAATAAAATCAGCTCAGGGATATAATAGGGCACCGTATAAATCATACCCAAATAATATTAAAGTATCGCGTAATCCTATCGATCACAATAGTTATGCGAGTAAATTGATGAGTTAATTATTAAAATCACACAGCACCTGCACAATGCCTATCAAAGTCACTAATGGCGGTGCCGCACGCAGGTGCCTTGACAAATAACAACACATTGATTGATTATACGTACGTTTTGTTATTTGTCTATCACCTCTACACAAGTGGCAATTCGTTGGCCAGCGTATCTAAATATATATAACTCAAAGGTGACTGACTGACTAACATAGTGATCTATCAACGTACAGCCCAAACCACTAGACGGATTGGGCTGAAATTTGGCATACAGATAGATGTTATGATGTAGGCATCCGCTAAGAAAGGATTTTGATTAATTCTACTCCCAAGGGGATAAAATAGGGGATGAAAGTTTGTATGAAACTTTGTCAATTTTAAACCGATCGGGCTGAGACTTTGCATGCATAAAGCTACTATGACGTAGGCTATTTCTATGCTCAATAGCGTATCACTGTGATGCGAGCGAGGACACAGAGCTGCACACGCTGACCGAGTGCCCGGCGTGGGACACGCCGAGGCGGGTCCTAGTGGCGGCTCTGGGGGTGGGAGTCCTCACCCTCGCCACGTTGCTCACAGCGATGGTAAGATGCGCGAACGCTTGGGGTGCGGCTGTCTCCTTCTGCGAGCAAGTAATACTCGAGAAGGAGGCGGCCGGTCGGGTCCGGACTAGACTCCGGGCCCGGGAAGCCCGCGCAGAGCGAAGACGAACCGGACGTCGGAGGTCGCAGAACGACCTCCGTCCTCCATGAGCGCTGGCCTGGGGGTGACCGGTGGAGCCGCCTGTCACCCTAGCAGAAGCAGGCCGCGGCGGCGGCGCCAAATGCGCCTCCCCGTAACCGGGGCGAGATGGGGACACTGTGGTCCCCACAACCCGAAGGGGGCCTTCTCGAAAGAGATGGGCCTGGGTCTGCCGGGGTGCGAGAGATATGCTTTTGGCAATCTCACCTCCGGCAACCAAGGACCCAAGACGGCGTGCGTTTTAGTCGGTTCGAGTCCGACATAACCGCCTCCACCGGCTCCGTGGGGGTGGTACCGTGGGGGTTTTTCGCACGATAAAAAAAAAATAAAAAAAAAACCACACCCGCCAGCAGGAGTAATCCGTGGGGATTTTTCACCCGATAAAAAAGGTCGAACTTAGATATGAATTTCTAATTAGGATTAATAGGAATATTAGGATTAAGAAGGAAACACGTGAGCTGGCAGGGAGTTCCAGGTCTTAATGACATAGGAATGATTCACCGAACCGCTTGGTTCTGGAGGTAAATCTGGGTTTACATTAAACTACCGAGATAATAAGCTTATGTTATAAGGATGTATGGGTTTCCTTCAGGATATTGGGGGCCCAAATAGTGAACTTTTATACCTGCTAGTTAACAGTCAAGGCAAACTTTTCTCTAGGGGTAAACCGATGAGATGGCAGTGAATAAAACATATTAGTAAGAGAAAGAGAAAAGACGATATAAATTAATATGAAAAAGGCTTTTCAAGAGGAAGTTCATGTCTTTTGTACATTTAATACATTCATTCAAATCCTAATTAGAAATTCATATCTAAGTTCGACCTTTTTTATCGGGTGAAAAATCCCCACGGATTACTCCTGCTGGCGGGTGTGGTTTTTTTTTTATTTTTTTTTTATCGTGCGAAAAACCCCCACGGTACCACCCCCACGGAGCCGGTGGAGGCGGTTATGTCGGACTCGAACCGACTAAAACGCACGCCGTCTTGGGTCCTTGGTTGCCGGAGGTGAGATTGCCAAAAGCATATCTCTCGCACCCCGGCAGACCCAGGCCCATCTCTTTCGAGAAGGCCCCCTTCGGGTTGTGGGGACCACAGTGTCCCCATCTCGCCCCGGTTACGGGGAGGCGCATTTGGCGCCGCCGCCGCGGCCTGCTTCTGCTAGGGTGACAGGCGGCTCCACCGGTCACCCCCAGGCCAGCGCTCATGGAGGACGGAGGTCGTTCTGCGTGGCGGGTGTGGTTACGTCGGACTTGAACCGACTAAAATTCACGCCATCTGTGGGCCGTAGATTGCCTGTGGTGGAATGTCGGTGACATATCTCTTGTCCTGGCTGACCCTGAAGTGTTCACCCTTAAAAATTGCCCCTAAATTTTACTCAGGAAAAATAAACGCATATGCACAAACATGCCTATATATTGTCTTGTTATATACCTTTCTTTATTGTGTGTGTGTGTGTGTATTTTCTAACGTTGCGCGTTAACTTTATTATATTTTATTATTCATGGGAGGTTTTCATCAGTCATTACCTGTCAACGGCGAGCTCTTTATTGAAATATTGGTTTTCGGGATTTTGACCTTCGAAATTTTATTCATGCCATGTTTCGTGAATACTGGCTTAAATCCTACTTAATTCTTAAAGGAATTTAATATAGATTTATTATTTGTTTTATTTTATTTATTTTATGGCAAGAAATGAACTATCGGAGACACCAGTCAGATTTAGAAATCGCTGGTCAGATGGCATCATAGTTTCAACAGGCAAGCAACTACTATGCAAAACCAGAGCTTTTGCATAGTATTATTATTAGTTACAAAAAAGTCAATATGTCAAATAGACGGGTTAGAAGCTTTAAGACTACTTCTCGATAAGACTAGATAGTAAATATGACTAGTTTGCTATAGGACTAAATCTCGATATGACTACATCTTGTTGGGACTAGATCTTGTTTGGACTAAATCTCATTAAGACCAGATAGCACAACGACTACTTTTTCATTGGTTTACAAGTACAGCCGTCAAATAAGGCTAGGCGATTGGCACACTGCAACGCTCGACGCGGCGTCGTTCGTCGACGCGCGTGGACGCGAGAGAGCTAGTATAGTCAGAGAGATATTAGAATTTTTATGGTAGGTAGGTGTGTGAAGTAATCTAAAATTTTGAGAAAAGTAAAGTAAAGCCATCCGACCATCAGCTCGATAGCCCAGACTATATTAAGAACGCTAGAGATGAAAAGAAAATCATTAGAAGTGCAAGCTATTTTCGACTTACTGACATGACATAGTAACTCATTTTTTTTCATATATTCGTGATCAGCGTCATCTATTAACGCGAAAAGAGACGTAACTAAGAAAATGCCATTTAGGTTGAAAGTCGCTTGCAGTCTCTGCGTATTCCGATAACGAGCCAAAACAGTGGTTTCGGCTCCAATACCCGATATTGAGCATCGATATTTGACTTCCTCCGATCTCGGTTGTCGGATATTGGATATCGGACGTCAGTTGATGTGAAAGCGCTCTAAATTTGACGTTAAATACATGTTGCATTGCAAGAATATTAATTTAAAATTCGTCTAAAATACCTACACAGAAATTTCTAACAGCTCTCGGACTAAAAATCCCTCGAAAAACACGCGCGTGAATGCAGATTTCAGTGTGCCATACCTCGCGTTTTCTGCTTGTACGCGCGTATTCTGCGGCAACGCGCGTGATTGCGTTGTCAGTGTGTGGGACCCCGCGTTTTTCTATACAAAATGAGCTCCGTAGAGGCGACGAGCGCGACGCCGCGTCGACGCAACAACGCTCGACGCCGCGTCGCGCGTCGCAGTGTGCCAATCGCCTATTATGCTTTGTCAAATACCTCCATACGTGGTAATTATTTGTCAAAAACAAGTAGCCACGTGTAGTGTCACTATTAGATCTAGATGGCGCTATATAATGTATTCATTATTCTACGTCTGATTTTGATGAAGAAGCTTAGCTTGAAGCATGATAGCGACTGAAAATTGTACAGTATTTTTGAAATTTCATAACATAAATTAAAAATTTAAAATACCACCTCTACCGTCTCTCCCGTTACCCACTTTAACCCCCATAACTTTTAAACGGCTCAACCGATTTTCATCAGAAGTCTAAGAACACTCGCACAAACTAAATTTGAAATCGCTTCATCCATTCGGTAGCTATGATGCTACAGATAGACAGACAGACATACACGTCAAACTTATAACTCCCCTTTCTTTAAATGAAGTGTTTGCGTTATTGGTTTTGACTCAATGACGCGTCTCGTGAAGACCTTTGACAGTTTGAGATATTTGTATTTGGAAGAAGAATGTTTTTTTTATTTTGTCGTGATAAGATATCAGGAACTTGTTATTTAGAATTAAAAGGTTATCTGTGATTCGGGTACAATGTGTAACCTAATAACTAAATAAAAAAGTATAAGCAACTAGCTTTTGCCCGCGGCTCCGCCCGCGTGGATGTTGGTTATCGCGACCAAGGTCTAAACTATCCCTGTACCAAATATACTTAAAATCGGTTCAGTCGTTCAGGCGTGAAAACGTAGCATACAGACAGACAGATTTACTTTCGCATTTATAATATTAGTATGGATTATCTACGTATCTTTTCGCTAATCTGGTCTGAATTCATTAATTCATTCAATAACTGCATACGGGATTAGGCCTATAATACTGTGTAATCCATTTATTTCACGTTGACGTCACACGAGTTCTCCGGCAGTCTATAGAGCTCGGTAGGTCTTCAGTTCGGGGTGTAAGGTATACGGCATTTTCTGCACCCCTGCTGACCCAGGGCCATCACCGAGCACCGTACAACCCTAGTTATCTTTTTTTATTACTAAACAAACGTTAACTTGTTTATTGATTGTGTTTTGACGGCAAAACATCAATTGAATCGACCTATTGTGCCAAATGCTATACAAAACCCAAGTTGTGAGTTCATGCTTCGATTAATTTTTGACACGTTGCTTGTTTTCTTTTGTCCTGAGGTTAGACCATTAATCTGAATTTATAGTCACTACCAAATGGAATACTATTAATTCAAGGTAATCCTTCTCGATTATTGTAGACTAGTTGTTTCTCGTAGCTTTGCCCGCTTGGAAATGCTGATGCAATTTCTGCAACCTTTTTCAGGGATAAAAGTAGCCTATGTATTATTTCTAACATGTATATACTTGCCCCGTAGATGCCAAATTTGTCATTGAGAAACAAACATCTTTACAGCCTGTCCTTTCCCAAGCTTTGGTCTATTTCTGTTACAAAATGTCATCAAATTTGATTAAGTGGTTTAGGCGTGAAAACTTAACAAACAGATAGACAGAGAGACGGACAGAGTTATTTTATCAATCTCCACTAGCGACTAAGAAGCTGTCGTAAACTGAGGTAAAGTGGAATTGACATCAATTAGATATAATGTTATACTTTGAGAAGTCAAGATAATTGAACATATAATATTAGAAGTATAGATACAAATAAATTAACAGTACGAACACTCAATACACGAACGATTACAGTACTCATATTCATAACTCTGTTCCGTTTCTGGCCACTATCATCCAACAACCTCGTGACAAGTCCCCTACTAGTAAAACATTCAATCAAACAGTAATATTTGCCTCGCGTCACTTTATTTTGGGTGTACCAAGGTTCAGTGAGTGATGATGCGGTTTCCGCACTGTGTGTTTGTTACTAGGAAGGCAACATAAAATAGTAAGTTAATATTTAATAATGTTTTACTATTTTACTGCGTGATTAATAATGTGAGTCACGATATAATAAAAGTTTCAAACGGTATAGAATCGTTTAAAATTAGAAGAGGTGGTTGTCTTTCTGTGTTCTATCGCAGCGTGGCCATCCCGAACACACCTGAAGAACCTGAAGGCTGACTATTCTTGCAGAAGCGGTGAGCCTAGAAAATATTTGCATCGACGTGAAATACGAAGCTCAAGGCCGACAGGGACGGCGACGCACTGTGAATGTCCTCTGTTCCATTTAAAGGTCACAGGACCTTAAGTTACAGTTGATTGTCTGAGTTAGAAGTTCACTTCGGTAGGATAATGGCCAGGATTCAATCCAGAGACCACTTAACCAGGAAGCTACTGAAGGTGCAAATAATATTTGTATCCTCGAATACGTATATTTTCTTTTTTTTGAATTTGATGTTCGTGGGAATGTTGGTGGATGGCTTCACCGTCACCCTTAGGGACGGATATAAAGAGAAGGGAAATTTGAAATAATTCAGGTGTAGCTCACTAGCTGTAAGGTAAAGGTCGTGTGTTCGGGTCCCACATGAGCATTTCATTTTCCCGATGTTTTTCGAATGTTTATTTTCATTGGCTTCGGCCGACGCGACGGTTCTGTGTTGAATCTGTAAGTATTATAAGAAAAGGTATATTGGGGTATGTTTATTATTTAGAATCTTAAATTACAAGTTTGCTAAGTTTCAGTCAAAATGGTACTATATAATATGCCCTGAAATTAATTTGATGTTATAATATAACTTGCGAAAATAAACCAATGCAACGGTACACCAACAAAATACCTTCTCGAGCCAAAATTTTAAGTGTTGCCCCATAATTCGTGGGCTATCAGCTCACCCAGGCGTGGCCTTGCAATGTTGCACGAACACACCATAACAATCGTTTGTTTTGTGGCTCTTACGCCTCATTACAACCGCGGTGGCGGCGTAACGACCACGATATTCAAATATTTGCGGGGTATGTTTAGATTTCGAGAGTTATGGATTGGTTTTTGTGATTTAGTGGTTAGGAGTGGTTGTTTGTAGTACAAACAACAACTTTTTTTTATATTTGAGGAGATATTAGACCTGTCTAGACTTGGGCCCGCATTCAAGAATAGTACTCAGTTCCAAATCTTGATTTACGGAATAGAGATTGACGAAACTTGTTCTCTGATAAATCGAAATTCAGAATTGACTAATTTAGAATACACACATTTACACCTGAAAATCCCCGAGAGGGTAGGCAGAGGTGTATTATCGCCGACTATGATATTCTGTTTAGAAAAAATTGTGCCTGTATGGAAGTATGGATTAATCCGATTTATATTACAAATTCAAAAGTGTGGTTGTACGTTTGTCTTTCTCACACATTTGCATAGAGATGAGAGTGACGTGGTTACTTTTTGTCCCGGAAAAGGGACCGGCTACTTAGCATAAAGGAGTTGGGCCAATTCCGATGGAATTTAGCACGAAGGTACTTTGGAGCAACATAAGAGATAATTTTTATTGTGGACAATGCACTCGGGCGTTTATATGGATTAGTGTGAAAATTAGCTTAAACATTAATTTATATTCTAAAACTAGCTGTGCCCGCGACTTCGTCCGCGTGGAATGTACTTAATAAAAAAAAAAAAGTTTTTTTTTAGCCTAAGTTACTCCTTATTACATAAGCTATCTGCCAGTGAAAGTCCCATCCAAATCGGTCCAGCCGTTCCAGAGATTAGCCAAAACAAACAGACAGACAGACAGACAGACAGACAGACAAAAAATTTAAAAATATATATTTTGGTATGTGTACCGTATATACATTTATATGCATGTAATAGAAAGCGGTTATTTTAATATTACAAACAGACACTCCAATTTTATTTATTTGTATAGATTTACGGTTCCTGAGGGGAATTTTTGATATAACTATTTCCTTACTTTGTACCGACATCCAAAAATCATCCCGGTAACCTCATAAATACAATAGCTATTTAGGAGAAAAAGTAATACTGTCTAAAATTGCGTATTTAATAATATAAGTTCACTAACAAACTGAGTTTTATTTAGGAAAACACCCGGTCTTTCCTAAAAAAACTCATGCCATGCTCGGTTGCACAGGTACCTTTGGTATATACTCGTAAAAGGAGGAGGTTAGAAAGGATATATATACCGAAATGTCCGTAGCATATTTTATACACGATACACGTATTAGAGATATTTTATAGACGTATTAGAGAGAACTATCTATCTACCCAAATCCAATGTATACAAATTTAACTGACTTTATTTAATTTCTGTTTAATAAGAATTCCTAATGGTGGTCTGAATAACTTTATCATTTATTTATTTGGCACAATATGTTTGCGAAGCTCGCGTGTGCACAGTGTGAAGTGGCTTACTGCTAAAATGAAATATGGCCAGCGAACTAATTAGCTCGTTCTCAAAACTATACTTCAGTTCATAATTTGTTTCAGTAAGCACCGAGAATTTCTCCGTAGAGAAGTAGAATATATTTCGATTATTACCCTCTTCTATACGACGGCTTTCGTATAAAGCTACAATTTTATACTCGTGTTATACCTATATCCAACAACTTCAACTAATAATATTAGATTAAAGTTTTGAAAGTTTGTGAAGATTTTTTTTTTATCGTGCGAAAAATCCCCATGGATACCACCCCCACCGGGGCCGTTGGAGGTGGTTATGTCGGACTCGAACTCTTCGGGTCTTTGGTTGCCGGAGGTGAGAATGCAGGGAACATATCTATCGCACCCTGTGAAGACATTTGGTTGTTTAGATGTTTTTTACTCAATGGCAGATCTGGTTCAGCCATATTTGGAACAGGGATTGATTATATTGATGATGATTTTTAGCCTTTAGAAATAGATTCCTATGAGTTGCGGTAACGGAATCGAACTTCCACGCGAGCGAATCTGTAGCAACAATTAGTGTAATAGAGGAACGTGAGTTATGCTGTGATACATTGTTTTTTTTATCGTGCGATAAATCCCCACGGATAGCACCCCCACGGAGCCGGTGGAGGTGGTATATCGGACTCGAACCGACTAAAACGCACGCCGTCTTGGGTTCTTCGTTGCCGGAGGTGAGATTGCCAAAAGCATATCTCTAGCACCCCGTGATACATTGATTAACTTTGACAACTCCTTTTTAGTCAGATGTGTGCTGTATCATAAAATCATTCACGAATGAAGAATTCCTTTATTAATCAATATTCTCCTTCATATTTTAAGCAGTAATTTACCCTCATTGATGTTCAGTCAGCATCAGAAGCTGTTGATGATCAAAGTGCTCAAAATGATCTTAATTCCTTGGTTTTCCCCCTTACTGTTGATGAATTGTTGTGATATTTGGTACACACATTTAGTTCGGACAATATTACTGTTTAAATCAATTAAAGTTTGATTTGATCTAAGGTATTAAAATCATTTGGAGACTTTGCGGCTAAGATATTTCTGACACTGACTGTATTCTTATAAGTTTTTGATCAATGTATAATCAAGTGTGTATTTATCGCAGGTTTATAAGTGCCCGGTTAATGGCAATAGGCTCGCCACCTATTACATTGGGACCTAAACATAAACTGGCGAAATGTGGGTGCTAGCAACTCTGCCTACCCCTTCGGGGAATATAAGCGTGAGTTATGTTATGTTATATATAAAATCAAGTAAATACTCACGAATCGAGTTTCAAATTTTCCATATTCATCCCAACCCCCGACAGTAGATCATAGAAGCGTAAGGGTTGAAACGTATACATATTTATAGCTGATGAGGGGTAAATATTCATCCCACGCTTGCAACACTCTTGCCTTGAACCCGGTACGCCCACAGACTCCTCGGTTTATTTTCGTGGCCACCCACGCAACCTACCGCCCAGCTGATTGCCACGTGATGATAAACTTTATTATTCGCGTGACCTAGTTTTTGTATGACGGGCTTGTATTAACTAGGAAGTATTTTCAAGATGTGAGTACGTCTTCGAGATATAATCTACTGTGGATGGGGTATAAAAATGTCGACTTCTATTATGTCTGTGATGTGGCTTTGTGTTGTAATTTATGTAATTTTATTATGAAGAAGAAATGAACAATTATGCAAATAACAAAATAATGACATTTAAGATTATGTTTCCTGTGATGGTACAGAGGAATGTACGTATATATTTGAGTCACAGGTCGACTATAGCGGTATTTCTATAGGTTTACACATAGTAATTAGACGAATACATTATTGAAATATACTATTATTATTTCTAACCTCATTTTTCTTTTAGGAGAGGCCTATTTACAGCAGTGGACTGCAATAGATTGTTTGAAACTATTACTTGTTATTATACATATTCCGAGATTATTTTTAATGTATTCATTTTCAGTTTTAGCTACAGTAAACTGTGTAGGTATATACTGTACATAGACATTTTATATAAGGTTTATTTACCCCAAGAAATATTTCATCTATATAAAATTCTACTAGAGCTATAATGCTCTTGTTATAGCTCTAGCTCTATGTCCGAGACTTTGCCTTTACCTTACCATCAGGCGAGGTGAAGTCAAATTGACGTGTTCTGATATAAAAAAATGTTGGTTTGGTCTTCAACTTACTTAGAAAAATTAACTTTTAAAAAAGTTTAAAAAAATATTTTGTCACGCAAGTTTTTCTTCGTTTTCTGTTTGCGCTACTAGCTTTTGAAATCAGCACAACCCGTGTACAATTTTTTTACTTCAGATTGTGAAAAAGCTTGTTTTTTTATTAATTTTTACTCTCCACTTAGCTCCACCTACCTGACCTTAAGCTATTTTAATGATTAATTGATATAGTAGACTTAAAAATTCCGGTCTTCTTTGTATAGGTACTTATTTCAACAACTTTTATCAGTGACTGTATTTAACATACCTTTCGAATTTCACCGCGTCAGTCGCAGCATTGTATGTATTCGTATTTCGAACGAGCACGATCTTCTTTACCTACGTGTTTTGAATTTACGTACAACAAGATATGAACATTTTGAAATTATTTTTCTTGCATCAACTCTTTGCGACTTGAAGCTAGAGTGCGCCTGCTGAATAGTGAACGCTGTTTTTGTATTGAATTACGGATATAGATAGAAAAAAAAGTAAATTCTTACATAGAGACGAAGATTAAAACGAGTAAGTACTATCGCGATGTAAAGTGTACCATGCAAGTCTTATTTTGTTGTGTTTAGTGATTGTTCTATTGCACTCGTAACTGCGTTGAAGTACATTGTTGATCATTGACATATTAATAGTAACATTGTGTATAATATAATAATAATTAATAATAATATGTCTATCGTACTATTTCATTCAACAAAATAAAATGAATTTATAAGTCTGAAAAGCTAGACAAATTGACGGCAATATCTGGGATTTCAGGTGATTTCGAAAATAAACAAGTTTTTATCATTATTACTATGGATTATTACTATATTAATATATAATTATTATGAAAGTATAAAATTTTATGTCAAACTTACTCTTTTTTTTATATAGGACACGTCAATTTGACTTCACCTCGCTTGATGTTAAGCTAAAGGCAAAGTCTCGGAAAGAGGGTCACCATCGGAAACATGTACCATGTTAACAGTGGCTCTTACTATTAAAATAATTCAAGATTGCTCAATTTAATTAATTACGATACATTAGCATTTTCCATTTTCACTAAGTAACGTTAATAGTAAATGCTTTTTTTTACTTTCATATAACAATAACTTCATTAAAAGCTGGCGACAGTATAAAAGTGCCCATTTTTCTTTTGTTACCCTTGAAATTGGCTTTTCAACTTTTTGAATAGTAGTCAATCTGAATATATTAGTTTAGTAAGCACTTCACTCTGATATTTGTTAAGAATACCTATTATTGCCCACGGCTCTACGTGGAATTCTTATTCCTTTTCAGTCAGACTTGTGCAGTGTGTTTTACAAATGTCTGCCACAAAAGAGCGCCTAAGTATTAAGTCATTTATATAAGTATGTATATGGATATAAAGAGAAGGGAAATTTGAAGGGAGTCAGGTGTGGCTCAATAGCTCAGTCGGAAGAGCATTCTCCCTGTAAGGGAAAGGTCGTGGGTTCAAGTCCCACTTGAGCATTTCATTTTCCCGATGTATTCGAATATTATCCGTACATGTACTGCAACTCATTGGTGTACAATAAAACAGTTCGTGCAACTGCTGCATGCGCCGCAGCAGAGGATGGCCTCCAGGGCCATTAGGGGGTACCGCACGATATCCTTTGAAGCGGCGAGTCTCCTAGCCGGATCGCCACCGTGGATCCTGGAAGCGAGAACCCTTGCGGCACTGTATCGGTTACGTAAGGAGGCGCGGGAGCGGGGATACGATCCCGAGCCCGAAGACATTCGGGCCGAGAGGTCCCGGCTCCACGGGATCATGGTGGCGGAGTGGGAGCGACGACTTGAGCAACGACGCGCAGGGCATGCCGTCATAGAGGCGGTAAGGCCCATCATGGGGGAATGGCTCGAGAGGCCACATGGCAGCCTCTCGTATCGACTGACGCAGATTATCACCGGGCACGGGTGCTTCGGGAGATATCTGTGTCGGATCGAAAAGGAGCCAACGTCCGAGTGCCATCACTGCGACGCGAGCGAGGACACAGGGCTGCACACGCTCACCGAGTGTCCGGCATGGGCCGGACCGAGGCGGGAGCTAGTGGCGGCCCTGGGAGTGAGAGTTCTCACTCTCGCCACCCTGCTCACAGCAATGGTCCGCTGCGCCGACGCATGGGCGGCCGGCGTCTCCTTCAGCGAGCCGGTAATGGTCGTGAAGGAGACGGCGGAGCGGGAGAGGCGGCGCGAGCGAGAAAGACTCGCGGATTGCGTCGCCCGCGCGCGCAGGCAACACGGGCGTCGGAGGGCACTGACTGACCTCCGTCCCCCATGAGCGCAGGCCTGGGGGTGACGGGTGGAGCCGCCTGTCCCCCCAGCAGAAGCAGGCCACGGCGGCGCCTCCCCATCCCGGGGGCGAGTTGGGGACACCGTTGTGCCCCCTCCTGAGAAGGGCCAGACCGTAAGGGATGGCCCTGGGTCAGCCGGGGTGCGAGGGATATGTCTATGACATCCTTACCTCCGGCCTAGCACCAAGACCCACAGTCGGCGTGCGGTTTTAGTCGGTTCGAGTCCGACATAACCTCCCCTTCCGGCTCCGGCAGGGGGGGTATCCGAGAGGATTTCCGCACGAAAAAAAAATAAAAAAATAAAGGTGTACAATAAAACAAAATAAGAAATGACGATAGCTGGCTTCCAAGTTTCCAACGAGTGATTTACAAGTGTCGATTGTCTGATGGCTTTGATTCATAGAAATAAATAAACAGTGCTTTTCTAGAGTAATTGTTGTGTCAAGTCTCAAGAGACTATCGGATACAGCTGGCACAGTCCCAGTATGCAGTCATAGGCAGCTTCTTATGCCAACCAATACTAACTTTGACACAATTCTACTTTTTGGTGGTATTTTATTTAAGTGGAAGTTTGTGTAGATGTTTGTTGTTGAAGCATGAATGAATGAATGAATATCTCTTTGGATAGAAATAAAATTAGTGGAAAAGTACAAGTATGTGTAGCAGATTCCACCAAGCGCCATCAATCTCCAGTATAAACAGTATAAACAGAATATCTCTTTATTGTATGGTACACAGATAAGAAGCATTTTTTCGAAAAATGACGACTTTGTAATAATATAATGAACTGTAAAAGTAAAATGTTCGTACGACAAATAGTTTTTGAGATATTTGATTTTTGTCTCGCCGCCCGAAACGTTCTATAGAAAATCGTACGAAATTGTGACGTCACGCTTCGGTAGCGCGTAGTGCAAGTGACCGGGGATCGAACCTGCGCGTTCACTACCACCACGCCACAGAGATCTAAGTTATGTTATTCTAGACTATAATCTATACAAATTTCACAAATATCAGCCAGATCCATTCAGTAGTTTCATACTAATTACAGTAACAAACAATCAAACATCTTTACAAACTTTCACATTTACAATATTGGTCGAATTTAGTTTCATATTCGTCTCAAACAACATTCTCAATAGTGTCAATATCCATAGAAACACACACATTGAGAGTGAAGCTAATTCTGTCAGCTGCCGGCAACAGGAACAGATACGTATTCCAATTAACAACTGATACCGGTGAGGCATTGTGTATTGTGATATTGTTGCCGCGAACAAAGTGAGTCTACCTTATACAGTTATATTGTATAAATTATACAGGGTGATTATAAAGAATTAGGGCACAGTTTTGATAGCAAAATCTTCTGGGAGTATTAATTTGACGAAAGAAAAAAGAATTGATAATGTATTATTATCCTCTTTATTCATTTTAAAAAACTTATAAATTATATTTTTAAATACATATAAAAAAAACATATATTTAAAAATATAAAAAATAGTATCCCACCGGCATCGAGTACAGGGACCAAGCTACCGGTGGTCAGGGCTCCAGAGAGAGGAACTTCCTCACGATGCGCGCCGTATCAAGGAGTACTGCCTTCTGCATCTGGCCCTTGACCCAACCATCCAACCCGAGCCTCTTCAGATGTTGGTCGAGGCTCTTTGCTATCAGTCCGTTGACTGATACGACTATCGGTACAATGATTGCTGAGTCAACATTCCACATGTCGACAACCTCGTGGGCCAAGTCCAAGTATTTAACTTGTTTATCTTTCTCAGCTTTCACGAGATTCTCGTCATGAGGAATGGTGACATCAACAATCAATGCTCGGCGTTCGGATCGGTCTATCACCACAATGTCAGGCTTGTTAGCTACAACAGTCCTATCAGTGATGATAGATCGATCCCAGTACAATGTGATATGGCTATTTTGTAGAACTGGCTCAGGAACATACTTATAGTACGGCACCTCAACTTCCACAAGGTTGTATTTCAGAGCAAGTCGCTGATGGATTATCCTGGCTACTTGATTATGTCTATGCAAGTACTCGCCGTTAGCAAGACGAGAACAACCGGAAGTAATATGCCTGAGGGATTCACCAGGTTGGTGACACGCTCGACAAATGTCAATTGTGCCATCCCTCATGATATACTTCCGGTAGTTATTCGTCTTAATAACTTCGTCTGCAATTGCACAGACAAAACCTTCAGTTTCCCCAAAAAGGTCACTGAAACGTAGCCAGGACACAGACGCCAGTAGATCTACTTCGGGCCTGTGGAGGGCCCGATAGAACCTGCCATGTAGCTCCTTACTCTGCCATACCTCCCTGCGGCTGTCAGTGCTAACTATTGTAGGCCTGCGCCAGTTCTCTTTAGCCAAACCGAGCGGGGTGAGTCCGGTATCTACGTTGACTACATCACGATGCATGTCCACGTTCGACTTAAGAAAGTAGTCTCTGAGATTGCACACCTCGCGATTATGAAGGGTCTTAGCATTTAAAAAACCTCGACCTCCACATTTCCGCGGGATGTACAATCTCATGACTGACGACCGTGGGTGGTGCATTCGGAATGCAGTCAACTGAGTCCGGACTTTCCTATCGATGGTATCGAGTTCAGTCTGAGTCCACCTGAGTATGCCAAAAGAGTACATCAAGAGTGGCATGACCCAACTGTTACAGGCACGCACCTTGTTACCACCTGACAAAAGACTGTTGAGTACCTTTTTCAGGCGGCCAAAGAAACGTTCCTGTAACATTTGTTTCATGTCGACCTTATTATTATTATTACTATTTATTAATACACTAGCAGCCGTATATCACTGCACTTGTGTTTTTAAAATTGTATAATGTTTGTCCAGTCTATTTTTAAAAATGTTTACGTTAGGAGCACTTATCACACTTTCTGGTAGGGAGTTCCACATTTGCACCACGCGGTTGGGCAGGAAGTTATACCTCGGGTTGCTGGCACACCGAGGCTTACTTAGTTTCAGTGAGTGGCCTCTTAGATGTCTGTTGGAGTTCATGGTGTAGATGTTTTCAAGGTTTGATACATTGTAATGTTTGCTAAGGATTTTGTAAGTTTCTATGAGATCTCCTCTCTTCCTTCTCTCTATGGGTATGGGAATAATGTTCAGATGAAAAGAAAAATGTATGGAGGTTTTTTTTTTCTTTCGCCAAATTAATACTCCCACATGATTTTGCTATGGAAACTGTGGCCAAATTCTTTTTATACGAAACTACTATAAAATCACCCAGTATAATACTAGCTTTTGCCCGTGACTTCGTACGCATTAAGTTCAGAATATAAAGGTATACCGCACAGACACAAACACACCAATGGGTAGGCAGTGGTGCATTAGCGCCGGCGATGGAAGCGTCGGTAGCTTAGTGGTTAAGGAGTCGGCCTTACGATCGAAAGGTCCCGGGTTCGATCCTGGCCATTACACTACCGATGTGAACCCACTCCTAGCACAAGCAATTTAGCTTAGTTGGAGGGGTTAGAGGGAATATTAGTAACTTCGGTTCTAATATTCTTTAAATAAAAAAATAAAAAAATATATTAGCACCCACGTTTTGCCAATTATGATTTTCGGTTCCGCGACGTAGGTAATAGGGGGCGAGCCTATTGCCGTCTAGCGGGCCCTTTGTCTTGAGCTGTATGTTTACTGTCGGATGGAGAACAGCCCTATCCCTTAGTTACTTACCTATTACGATATTCACAGGAAGTGCTTGGGTGGTCCTATTCTACTCCACCGGGAACCTACACGGCAGATATAAAGAATCTTAAATCCATATCCATACTCTATAAAACATAACATAAACTTACGCCTATATTCCCCGAAGGGGTAGGCAGAGGTGCTAGCACACACATTTCGCCAGTTTATGTTTGGGTCCCAATGTAATAGGTGGCGAGCCTATTGCCATTAATCGGGCACTTATAAACCTGCGATAAATACACAAGTAACTTCGAAAAGCATTGAAAAGTCATTGGTGTGTGCCATGGTAAACCTGGGATCGAACTCGAGATCTCGTCTCAGCAGTCCATTACCCATACCACTAGGCTACCGCTCGGCTTTGGTATTGGGGTAGATTAGAACTTAAGAAAGGACATAGGCTAAGTTTGGTCGCAATAACCGCCATCCACCAGGGCGCAGCCGCGGGCAAAAGCTAGTGTTATATAAGTATGTACCAACTAACTATTGTTAGCCCAGTTTCCATTTTCAAATTTATAGAAACTCTACATAATTATCACGCGAACTTGACTGATTCCAACGTGAACTGTGACAAAGATATACAGTGAATTGAAGTGGCTGCTACATTAAATATTATTTAAGTAGTAAATTAAATTCATGTTCTAAATAAAGCGGCATACAGTCCCAAATCTAACTTAGCTTCTAATATAAGTTTTATTCCATTTAGTTGGCAGACCCACCTGATGGAAAGTGGTTACACGTCACAGAGATCTAACCTATTCAAAAATGCAATGTGGAATTTCAACATCGCACTTTATTTTACATACAAACATACTTATAATCACGTTTTAATCTCCGGAGGGTTAGACAGAGGCGAATTAACACCCACATTTTATCAATAATTGTAGTCGGTCCCATGTAATAGGGGGTGAGCCAATTGCCATAATATTCCGGGCACTATTGTTGACTCGAGCTTATATCTGCGGCTGAGTCTGTGCTGTATATACCTGTCTGATATTATTTGATGCTTGACCACCTCTTGTCGTGTCAACTGTGCCTCTACACCTGCACGATCTAAATGAAGTGACGGAAGGTGCAGTCTAAGTCGCCGAGTTTTGGGCTGGGCGCATCTAAACATTTAAATTGTTACCACTGACACGAAGAAGCAGAAGAATTTGATGCTCCTATTTGTAAGTCTGATTACCACTTCCATTGGTTCTGATATCACGAGCCACTGTTTCTTATACAATACTTGACCTATATGTTTTCGTGCGTCGGAGCCGTATATCATCATCTCCGCGGGCAGATAGTCCGGACTAACCTGTATTTATTTCTTTTTTACCAATGAATTCTGTCTATAATAGACAAGACGGGCGAGGTGGGAATGAATAGTGAATTTGGAGCATGAACGGAACGTAGAAACTAGAAAAAATACTATTTATACTGGTGATCGATTGATCGATGGCACTCGGTGGAACTTGCTAAAAACAATATAACAAATATAAAAAAAATAGTGTGGAAAAGTATAATTAATAAAATTTGGTAATTAATTTTAACATCAATCTATATAGGTATAGGCAGCTGCAAAAAGTTGCGTATTGTTACTAGTCAAGTAAATGTCTATCATGTTTTCTAATGCTCAAAGTTCTGAACTTCTTACGCTACCAGTATTCTTGAACAGTATTGCCAAATTGGAAGAAATATTTCTCAAGAAATAACCCATTGAGAGTATTCTGGAAGTGAATTCTGTTCGATGAGTTATAACCTCCTTTCATTCAGTCAAAAAAAGGAATAACACCTGTCAAATCAAATCAAATCTGACAGTAATCAATTTTACCAACACTTTAAAAATGATAATTCTAATTTCAAAAGCAGCGCTACTCTCAGGGTTGTTCCGCGTCACCGCAGCCGTGACGCAGCACGCCGCAGTGCGGTACACACGGCGCGTCTGCCGCCGCCGGCCCGGATAACCTGCCACTGGCCAATTTTCACAAATACTTTTTTTAGGAAATTACTCGGTAAAAGAATATTATCACAAGGAATTTTTAATCAGTTTCTATATAATGTCGTGGCATTTATATTTTGGGATGCGGACATTGCGGACCCCGGGGTGAAGATCTTGGAAGTGACTAGCTGTCCACTTACGTTATACGACTTTGCCAATGACAATCGTTCCCTTAAAAGCATTACGAGAATCAGCACCGCGCCGTATCAACACCGAGAGAAAGTAGAGTTCTCTTAATTTAAACCCATTAACTTTTGCTTGCTGGTTTCACCCGCGAGAAATTTTGATGTACTTTTCCCAGAAAAATCCATAATTTATTCCAGACCAATCTATCGCGGTACCAAATTTCAGCCAGTTCTGTTCAGCCGTTTGAGCGGCTACGTACCCACTGGACCCTCAAAATTCGACCTCATCTATAAATATGATCCACAGAACCTCCATATTAGAATTTGGACCCTCAATCTTAGCGTTATTGAATAATACATTTCCAAAAAAACTTTCACATTTTAAAATATTAGTAGGAATATAATGTTAATATTTTATTAACCATTTCAAAAAATAAAAAATACGAGCAAAATCCATGTTCCCTTCACGCTGATCTGTCGGCCTTGAACTGAAACAGATTCTGTCCCGCGCATACCAAAGGGATTTATAATTTTTAATTTAGACTTCATAAGTGACATATTGCTTTTTTAGTCTCCAATTATACGCGGGAAAATTCTCCGAATTGAACAACGACCGTTGTTGAGTTGTGCTCGGCTTTTTTTAAAAAATTTTGATTGATTTAGGTAAAAGAGTTTGTATGTAAAGTCTGAATTACAGTTTTTTTAGTAATAACTTAGAAACATAGGATAAATTGATAATGTAATGATCGTTGTTATTGTTATTTCCCAGCAAATGTTTTGTTTTTACTGTAATTTTAATCGCATGATTACTAGCATAGCTGTAATAGACTACAGGCCCATGTTGAAAAAATGATGGGCCATTTGAACCACCAGGTGACCTATCTAGAACGATATAAGAGCATAAAATAATAAGATTCAGCTCTATGCCGTCACTTGTAAGCTGTCCAACTGAGTGCAGGGAAGAATTCGAAAGTACAGGTAGAGTGGGTACATTTTGGTCACATATTTTTGTACGGCAATCTTACCACCGATAGATTCATGTAAAATAGTAAGAAAACGCACAGTGCCGTAAAAAAATGGTGCGCCACAAAGTCGGAATTTCTTTTTATTTTCCGACAATTACCAGGGTAAATTTGGTCATTTTATTTTGTACGGCATCTGTGTCATACTATTTCAATACTGATTCTAATCCATTATTCCGCAATGCCGTACAAAAATCATGCGACAAGGGGGAAAAATCGAGGGTTACAATCCCCTCTCTTTCCATAGTCCAGGGGGTGATTTGACACAACATGAAATAAATTTATTTTGAAAGTATTTTATGCATAGATAATATTTTTTCATATGCCGTACATTTTCGTTGGTCCAAAGGGGAAAAAAGAAATAAAAAAGAAAAATCAAAAAGAATAAATCCATATAACGAAATGTAACGGAACCGGATGAGGAATCAAGCGAAGAAGATGATGACGACATAGGTAAATAAATAAAATAATCTTTACATCTTTAATTTGTACGTAAGACTTTGATTTTGACGAATACATATTTATGTTTCAGAAAATAATAGAGAAGATAATTCGGACGTCGATGAAGACGTTGATTCCGATAACAACTCAGCAACTGATTCCGATACTGAAGTATTTGAAGAAAATCCATATTTTTTATTATCATCATTAAATTTATCGAATTTTTCTAAAAAATGACCATTTGTTTTATTATTATCATTCAATATATCGATTTTTTCTAAAAAATGATTGTTTTATTTATTCACATCATTACAATGAAACAAATCAATTATATGTATGTATCAATAATGTTTGAAGTATATATTAAATCAAAAAGTAATATAAAACTGTTCATACTGGGATTGACAGTTTCAATTCTTGGACATAATATACACACCGTTTCATTTCAGTTAGACGTCATAGTGATTTTATCATATTATCAATTGTTCTCTTCAAAAATATGTTAATGCCGTACTGTATCAGATGGACATAAAGTACCCTTAAAACTGTAGCGTCACTTTCATCAGCCTAAAAGATATGGTCTGCATAAAAATGTACGGCATCATTTTTTCCTAATTTATCTATGTTAATACTATTTAAAACAAGGGATAAATCGTAGAAAACTGCTATATTTCATTTATCTATGATATTTAAACTTTTACAATAATTTGCAAAATTGCAGTTTTTGTATTTCTCTATAATTTTTTTTACAACGGTTTCTTTTGAACGGCAATAGTATATAACAATTGTATTTCACAATATCATGTTAAAAAAAAAGTTCCCGTACAGGATCAAATGATTTTACAGCTCTATAAATCAAGGATACAATGAAATTAAGATAATTATTGATATACATTCAAATGAACAATAATTTTGTGACGGCATTATTTTTAATAGTACTTTTGAGTGCTAGATAATGTTTTATAAGCAAAGCCGTACTTTTTCAAATCACCCCCTGGACTACGGAAAGAGAGGGGATTGCAACCCTCGATTTTTTCCCCTTGTCGCATGATTTTTGTACGGCGTTGCGGAATAATGGATTAGAATCAGTATTGAAATAGTATGACACAGATGCCGTACAAAATAAAATGACCAAATTTACCCTGGTAATTGTCGGAAAATAAAAAGAAATTCCGACTTTGTGACGCACCATTTTTTTACGGCATTGTGCGTTTTCTTACTATTTTACATGAATCTATCGGTGGTAAGATTGCCGTACAAAAATATGTGACCAAAATGTACCCACTCTACCTGTACTTTCGAATTCTTCCCTGCACTCAGTTGGACAGCTTACAAGTGACGGCATAGAGCTGAATCTTATTATTTTATGCTCTTATATCGTTCTAGATAGGTCACCTGGTGGTTCAAATGGCCCATCATTTTTTCAACATGGGCCTGTAGTCTATAAGTTTATTGAATTGTGACGAACCTCGTGAGTCCTCCTAGTTACTTGAATATGAATATTTTAATACAAAAATTGCCAATGAAAAAAAAAGAGATCAATTATTATTATAACTTTAACTCACAATTAATTTAATTAATAAGTAAAACCATTTTAATTATTTTTTTAAATACAAATAGCCATATCATCTTCAACTGCGTTTCAGTTATTACTGAGATCAAATTGTGAATCTAAATTCTAAACTGTTTAAATTATATGATAATGGGTTCAGTAATTTATGAGAAGTTTAGTTAACACATAGAACAGAAGCTTTTTGTGCACGAAAATGGAGTCACCTACCAATTTTATGCTTATTGACTCCGATAAGTCTGTTATCTTCGTAACAAATCTTGTATTTCTTTACTTTTTAGTTTTCGTGTGAACTGACTATAAATAAAAAGCTCGTTTAAAAATATATTTGGATTTTATTTCGGTATGTTGTGTACACTAACTAATTAAGGTTTGCTTATAATACTTAATAAGTACAGACCAATAAATTCATGACTATAATTGTGACCACCTATATACCTACATATTGCCCAGTTTTAGACATTTTGAAACCACGTGCGTATTATTTACCCACTTTAAAAGTGAAGGTTATTATGTTTTTTGTAACTTTCAAAGGTCAGAAAATGTTTTAATGACGCCACAGAAGCGAGCGAGACTAATGGGTACAGTATTCGATTCTTGGATAAAATGTTATTGTTTTTCTTCCAGTTTTCGCAGAGTTCTTAGCAGCACCATAAAGATTCACAATTCTTTACCCAAACACGTGTTTCCATCTCCCTTTCGGGGTCCTTTATGTGGGATGTGAAAATGCATCTGATTAGGTTGTCAAGCTAAGTGGTCTTCAGTTTAACAACCTCATTGTAACACTGTAGGTCTTTGTAATGGTCAATCTTTTTTCTGAGACTTTGTCTTCAGACAGTCAGTCAGTTAGGGAAAAACTGCTCAATGGACAGCAGAACAGTCAGCACATTACGTGGAGCTAACTAAACGTTTATATAGAGTCCTTCAGGGTGCTGAGGTAGAAAATCTTACCAGCATACAATCCAAAAGTTGCCTGATGGAAATCGCTTCAAGTGAAAATGATTTATACAGTAAGCGGAGCATGAATTTAATTTGAATGAATTTTTTTATAACATTTATTATGCTAACCTTTAAGTTCGAAAAACATCGGAAAAAATGAAATGCTCAAGTGAGACTTGAACTCTCTTCCAACTGAGCTATTGAGTTCATTCAAATATTTGGGAGGAGTCATCAAAATTCAATGTTAAAAATGGTTGAAAAATCATTAATTGTTTCCAACAGTTCGTAAGAATGTTGGTAGATGGCACCACCGTCGCCCTTAAAGACGGATATAAAATGGACGCGTTAGATATAGTTACCAGGATCTTCCAGGGCACTCCATACCACGGGTTAACGACCTCTTACACCAAGAAATTTGTTATCACAGATATTGCGTCCTTGGCATTTGTTCGTATATAAGAAGAAAGCTTATTTTGGTAGCAGTTTATAACACGCAATAGGTAAAATAATGTAATAACATTCGAAAAACATCGGAAAAAATGAAACGCTCAAGTGAGACTTGAACTCACGACCTTTCCCTAACAGGGGGAATGCTCTTCCAACTGAGTTATTGAGCCACACCTGAATTATTTCAAATTTTCCTTCTCTTTATATCCGTCTATAAGAGTGACGGTGGTGCCATTCGAACTTTAAAGTTAGCATAAAAAATGCTATAAAATTCAGTCTAATGTACATTTTTTTTCGTGTATGACTGCAGTCTCACTTCGCAATCCAGGGAGAGCGCCATAACCTAGTCTTCCAATGAGTTACTGGAACTATTTATATGAAGTGTTTGGTAAACGATCAGTGGGCTAAGCTACCTAGCTACTGTTGCCATTTTTTATACCACTTAAGTGGCAGACAAGTATATGACCCACCTGATGGAAAGTGGTTACCGTGGCATATAGACGTATGCAACACCAGAGGCGCTAAACTCATGCTGCCGACTCTGAAGAAACCTTCTTATGCCCTTCTTGAAGAACCTCATATTGTAGTCGCTTGGGAAAACTGTAGCAGGGAACTCACTCCACAGCTTGAGCGTGCGTGAGATGAAGTTCCTTTCGTACCGCAGAGTGCGCACCGTTTCCGGTCACAGTGTGTGAGGGTGAACTCCCTTCTTATGGCGTGCGGTGCGATGATACAATTTAGCAGTGAGCATGATGTCAAACAATTCATCTGAGTACAAACTATTGCATATGAGGTAGAACACGCACAGCGAGGCGTTTTTAATGAGGCTGAGAGGCCTGCGAGTATGAGAGTGCGAAATTTGGATGAGTGCCTGCTTATAGCACGCTTAGGCATTGTTAAAAGTCGGTATCAGCTGTCAATAGCCGTTAAAACCTACATGGGCTACCTAAACAACTCCGTCAGTGCTTAGTCATCAACCAAAACTCAGGCTCGGAGTTTAGACGGCAGTGGCGCTTAATATAGCAGAAAAAAATCAAACCACATCATATTGAAGCGGGTCTCGGGTTCCGAAGCATCACTTTGGATGCGGCCAGGATTAATGCAATGATGACGAGGACTCGATCGTTATCAATGATAAATATGAAAATAAAAATTCAGCGAACAAAATTATGCTTTTTACCTTTGGCTAAAGCATAATTTTAGTTCACTTGAATGAACGGAAGAGGCTTTTTTCTTCGGCAAACGGGCGTGGTTCATATCGAGCCGTGTGTTTGGATAGTAGAAAATTGCTAGTGGTAGTGTTGTCATACTAACATTATCAGTCCTTTAATAAACGCTAGAACTTACTGTGATTTTTTATAGTGTTTTTACAGTAGAAACTAAGTTACGGGTCTGAAAATTTTATAAATCTAGGATTAACCCACTTTTTTACCCTTTTTACACTTTTTTACCCACGGGTTGGGTAACCTCCACGTTGGCCTTTCCGTTTCTTCCCCCTTTGGACTGCGGTCCTGGGGAGCGGAAGCGGAGGGGCTGGTGCATCCTGGACAACGGCTAACAGACTCCCACCTTGGGAGTTCTGTTGGCCGTTGACGAATAACCCAACGGCCGACCTCATTGTACGAGGAGGTCGTGGGATGGCGGGCCTGCAAGGCCCGCGGGAAGGGATCCGTAGGATCCCTTCTATTCAAACAGCCCTTTTGAGGGCTAGCTGACCCAGAGGGGGTCGTGGGATGGCGGGCCTGCAAGGCCCGCGGGAAGGGATCCGTAGGATTCCTTCCATTCAAACAGCCCTTTTCAGGGCTAGCTGACCCAGAGGGGGTCGTGGTATGGCGGGCCTGCAAGGCCCGCGGGAAGGGATCCGTAGGATTCCTTCCATTCAAACAGCCCTTTTGAGGGCTAGCCGATCCAGACGGGGTCGCGGTGTGGCGGGGCTTCAAGGCCCGCGGAGAGAGATCCGGTTCCCGCTAGTCGCTCCCAGTATCCCTCTGCTCTCAGAGGGGACAGGGGAGAGGCAAGGGTTCCGTGAGATCTAGGGACGGGTTGGCCCACTGCTCGCGCAGGGGCTGACAGGCACTCGTGCCACCGTCGGTGTTGGGAGAGTTGGCTGCTCCCCCGCGTCGCGTAACCTCCTAGATATCGACAACGATCTGAGTGCTAGCCACACTCGGTACGCCGGTATCCTGGAGGCCGCGGGGCTTGCCTTAATTGGCCGGCCCGCGACAAGGAAAAGTCTTAAAAACCCGACAGCGAAGTCGTTTAAAACCTGTGGACACCAGGGGACCTCCACAGTATGTACCCCGCTTCTCGGAAAGAGCGTCACCCGGGAAGTGTAACCTTTCGTCTCATACTCGTGGGAACCTTATGAACTCTTCTATCAATCATAAAAACCCCCCCCTACCTAGTGAAACAGACTGCGCGGAGGTCGCGCAGCGCCACGACGCGGAGGTCGCGTCACCAACTGCGGCGGTGTCGGAAAATTTCGACACCGCCACCGAGAAGAGCAGGGCGAACAGCCCGGTGGGTCTGCAGACCCGAAAATCTGCACGGAGGAGGAACGGTGGTAGGAAGGTTCCTCCTCCACCGAGGACTGAGTCGGACGCAGTCACCTTGACCGACTCGTCCTCCAACGAGGAGAACATCCAGGGCAGTGAGGATTCCCCCCCGCCCAAGGTTGCGATGGTCGGCCGGGGGAAGACGCGGGGTGGCAAGAGGCCCATTCCCCAAACGCCCTCCTCTCGGGTCCCGGACCTGAGAGATGCTGTGGCGCCGCCGAGGCCCTCCACCTCGGCGGCGCCCACGCCCATGCCGCGTACCGACCCTACGTCTAGGGAGGTACTGCAGGCCCTGGAGGACGTAATAGGGACCCGTGCTGGGTCTATGGGGCCGGAGGAAGTCCGGCTGCGACGGGCGACGACGCGCCTTGTTGAAGAGTTCGGCCTGCTCAGAGCGGAGCTGGCTGACTCGCGGAACGAGCGGGCTCAGCTAGGCAGACGGCAGGTCGAGCTCATCGAGGCCTCGGAGCGGCAGGCGGCCGAATACAGGAAGGAGATGGGCAAAATGGCGGCCGACTTTGCCGATCTCCAGAAGGTCGTTGCCGGGCTGCCGGAGGGGCGCGTCACGCGGTCGGCGCGGCGGAAGCCGGTCGCGCAGCCGGCAGCGCCGAAACCGTCGGCTCGGCCGGCTTCGCCGGCGCGGTCACCGGTACGGTCGAGGTCGCCGCTGCGGCTGGAGGCACCGGTGGTGCAGCCGGAGTCGCCACCGCTGGCGCCTGTCCGGCCACAGTCACCGGTGCTTGTACCGGCCCGGCCCGCGGACCCGTTGGCGGCCTGCATGGCGACTTTGGCCGCCATGGAAAAGCGTATGGAGGCGGCTCAGGCTGCGCAGGAAGCGCGGCAGGCTGCCCACGAGGAGCACACACGGCGCTGCTTGGAAGCCGTGATGGACTCCATCCGCCGTCCGCCCCTGGCGACCCCGACTGGGAGTGGGTATGCCGGAGCACTCAAAAGGGGCCGCCCGGTAGCGACGCGGACCCCACAGGAGTCGGCCAGCAGCCCATCCGCTGTGCCATCCGCTCCGGCCGCTGCCGCTGCCGCTGCTGCGCAGGGCGCTCAGCCCAAGGGCAAGGGAAAGGGGAAGGGCAAGGGGAAGACGTCCTCTGCCCCAGCCCCATCCCCAGCCCTGGCTCCAGCCTCGACCTCGGCTCCGGGCCCGATCGCCTCCACAAGCTCCGCACCGGCAGGGGGCTGGGAGGTAGTCGGTGAGCCGAAGAGAAAGCGGAACGCCAAAAGAAAGGCAGCCAAAAAGGCCAGAAAGGCTGAGGCTGCTGCGAAGGGAGCGCCGGGAAGGTTGCGCATCCCCCGCACAACGGCCGTCGTCCTGACGTTGACGCCGGAGGCTGCGGAGAGGGGTGTGCAATACCCGGATCTGGTGAGGCGGGCCAGAGGCCTCATAGATATGAGGTCTCTTAAACTGGCGAAGCCCCTCCGAGTCACGGAGACCCGGACGGGTGCCCGCCTCATACAGGTCCCTGGCGCTTCCAGCGCTCCCCAGGCTGATGCCATAGCGGCTCAGCTAAGGGAGACGCTGGACGCAGCCGACGTCCGGGTGTCCAGGCCCACAAAGTGCGCAGAACTGCGTATTTCGGGCCTGGACGACTCCATCACGGCCGAAGAGATTCGGGCCACCGTGGCGGAGGCCGGGGGCTGCCCCCTGGAGGCGGTTAAGGTCGGAGCGATTCGCTACGGCCGTCGCGGACAGGGGGCGGCAGTTGTCGGCTGCCCCATCGCAGCAGCTCAAAAGGCTGCCGATCGGCGGGTCCTCGTGGTGGACGGCGTTGTTGGGGTGCGGGCTCAGCTCCTGCAGGCTCGACCGGCCAGGTGCTTTAGGTGCCTGGCGGTCGGGCACGTGGGGGTGCAGTGCACGGCGGAGGTGACGGTCGGTGACCGGTGCTTCCGCTGTGGCCAACCCGGTCATAGGGCCGGTGGTTGCGAGGCTCCGCTGCACTGTTTCAGGTGTGCAGCGGGGGGCAAACCGGCCGACCATCGGGTTGGTAGTAAGGCCTGCACCGGAGGGGAGCCGAAGCCACGAGGCGGGCGTTCCGCAAACTGTTCGCAGCGGGATGCGGAGATGGTTCCATAATGGATCCCCAGCTCCGCATCCTGCAGGCGAACGTGGGCCACGGTGTCGATGCTCAGGCACTTCTGCTCCAGAGCATGGCACAGTGGTCCATACACGTCGCCGCTGTCGCCGATCCGTACACCCACCGCCCCCCCGGGCCTGCCTGGGTGGTCGACCTGGATGGATCGGCGGCACTGGTGCGTAACGCCGCTGCGGATGCTCCTCCCTTTGTGGTGATCGCAAGGGAGCATGGCATCGTAGCGGCGCGTGTGGGGGAGATTGCGGTCGTGGCCGTCTACTTCACGCCGGCATCACACCGACGCATAGGGCAGTATCGGCAGTCGCTGGAGCGGCTGACCGACGTCGTCAATGCCTGTCACCCTCGCCCGGTTCTTGTGCTTGGGGACTTCAATGCCTGGTCTGAGGCTTGGGGGTCCCGGCACACGAACCCGCGAGGTAGGGCTCTGGAGAGCTGGGCCGCTACTCTCGGTCTGGTTCTCCAGAATCGCGGGGCCGAAGCCACGTTCTGGGTGGCGGAGCGCGGGGCGAGTTCGATCGTCGATCTCTCATTCGCGAGCGCTTCGCTGTCGCAACGTGTGCGGGACTGGCGTGTTGTCGTGGAGGTGGAGACACTGTCGGATCACCGATACGTTCGGTTTGATGTCTCCCCTCCCGAGAGTGATGCGCTGGTCACACCGGCCCCACGCGAGCCGCGCTGGGTGCTTAGGGGACTGAATAGGGATGCTCTCCTGGAAGCCGCCTCCGTGCAGGCCTGGGCCATGGTGCCGGACAGGCCTGATGACATCGATGATGAGGCGGCGTGGTTCCGGGAGGCCATGACTGTTGTCTGCGATGCGGGTATGTCTAGGGCTCCAGCCTATAGTCCGAGGCGCCGGGTCTACTGGTGGACTGCGGAGATCGCGAGGCTGCGTCAAGCCTGCGTGATCGCGCACCGCCGGTGGGCCAGGCTCCGTAGGAGGCGTAGCCGCCCCGCAGACACAGATCCCCTAGTGGCGGAGTTGCAAGAGGGATACAGGGAAGCCAGGAATGCCCTCCGAGCGGAGATCAAGCGGTCCAAGGCAGCTTCCTATAGGGAGCTGCTGGAGACACTGGAGCGGGACCCATGGGGGCGGCCTTACCGCTTGGTAAGAGGAAAGCTGCGCCCCCGGGCCCCTCCCCTGACCCAGGTTCTCGAGCCGGCTCTGCTTGGAGGAGTGGTGGCATCCCTGTTCCCGGCGCGGGCGGAACACGTTCCGCCGCAGATGACTCCGCCACCTCGGTCGCCTGATGCGCCCGGCGTGGTTATTGACGACGACGTGCCCGAGGTCACTTGGGTAGAACTAGAGCTGGCGGTGCGACGGCTTAGAGCCAAGAAGAACACCGCCCCGGGACCCGACGGCATTCCAGGCCGTGCGTGGGTCCTAGCTCTAGGAGAAGACGGTCTCGAACCCCGACTGCGAGGGTTCCTCAGCGCATGCTTGGAGCGGGGCCAGTTTCCGAAGATGTGGAAGACGGGGAAACTGGTCCTCATCCGCAAGGACGGACGCCCGGCGGACGAGCCGTCCGGGTACCGGCCCATAGTGTTGCTCGACGAGGTGGGCAAGCTCTTCGAAAGAGTGATTGCCAAGCGCCTCGTCGAGCACCTCTCTAGAGTAGGGCCGGACCTAGCGGACACGCAATACGGCTTCCGCCGGTGGCGTTCCACTGTGGATGCCATCATGCGCGTGAGGACTCTGGCGGAGGATGCGGTTGCCCGGGGCGAGGTGATGTTGGCGGTGTCTTTGGACATCTCCAACGCGTTTAACACCTTGCCCTGGAGTTGCATCAGGGAGGCGCTCGTGTACCACGATGTGCCTCTCTACCTCCGCCGCATAGTCGGGGCGTACCTGACGGAGAGGGCCGTCATCTACCCAAGTGCGACCGGCGTCGGTAGGCGTGAGATGTCGTGCGGTGTCCCACAGGGATCGGTCCTGGGGCCGCTCCTGTGGAACATCGGATACGACTGGGTGCTTCGCGGTGAGCTCGCGTTCGGGGCCACCGTCACGTGCTACGCGGACGACACGCTAGTGACGGTGAGTGGCGCTACACACCGCGAGGCGACCCAGAGGGCCACGACCGCTGTTGCTCAAGTCGTGGATCGGATCCGGCGGCTGGGTCTCGAGGTGGCTCTGCACAAATCCGAGGCCTTGTTCTTTCATGGTCCTCGGCGCAGGCCACCCCCGGGATCCAGCTTGACAGTAGGAGGTACTCCCATCGACATCAAGCCCCGGTTGAAATACCTGGGGCTCGTTCTCGACGGTCGGTGGGACTTCGGAGAGCACTTCCGAAGTCTGCGCCCCAAACTGTTGGTGTCAGCTAACGCGCTGATGCGGCTGCTGCCCAACTTGAGGGGCCCAGAGGACTCCTGCAGGAGACTCTACGCGGGTGTCGTGCGGTCCATGGCCCTGTACGGGTGCCCCGTGTGGGCGGACGCCCTGCAGGCCAGGTTCGTGCAACTGCTGCATGCACCGCAGCAGACGATGGCCTGCAGGACCATTAGGGGGTACCGCACGATATCCTTTGAAGCGGCGAGTCTCCTAGCCGGATCGCCACCGTGGATTCTGGAAGCGAGATCCCTTGCGGCACTGTATCGGTTCCGTAAGGAGGCGCGGGAGCGGGGATTCGATCCCGAGCCCGAAGACATTCGGGCCGAGAGGTCCCGGCTCCACGGGATCATGGTGGCGGAGTGGGAGCGACGACTTGAGCAACGACGCGCAGGGCATGCCGTCATAGAGGCGGTAAGGCCCATCATGGGGGAATGGCTCGAGAGGCCACATGGCAGCCTCTCGTATCGACTGACGCAGATTATCACCGGGCACGGGTGCTTCGGGAGGTATCTGTGTCGGATCGAAAAGGAGCCAACGTCCGAGTGCCATCACTGCGACGCGAGCGAGGACACGGGGCTGCACACGCTCACCGAGTGCCCGGCATGGGCCGAACCGAGGCGGGAGCTAGTGGCGGCCCTGGGAGTGAGAGTTCTCACCCTCGCCACCCTGCTCACAGCAATGGTCCGCTGCGCGGACGCGTGGGCGGCCGGCGTCTCCTTCAGCGAGCAGGTAATGGTCGTGAAGGAGACGGCGGAGCGGGAGAGGCGGCGCGAGCGAGAAAGACTCGCGGATCGCGCCGCCCGCGCACGCAGGCAACTCGGGCGTCGGAGGGCACTGACTGACCTCCGTCCCCCATGAGCGCGGGCCTGGGGGTGACGGGTGGAGCCGCCTGTCACCCCAGCAGAAGCAGGCCACGGCGGCGGCGCGCTGAATAGCGCGCCTCCCCATTCCGGGGGCGAGTTGGGGACACCGTTGTCCCCCCTCCTGAGGAGGGCCAGACCGTAAGGGATGGCCCTGGGTCAGCCGGGGTGCGAGGGATATGTCTTTGACAACCTCACCTCCGGCCTAGCACCAAGACCCACAGTCGGCGTGCGGTTTTAGTCGGTTCGAGTCCGACATAACCTCCCCTTCCGGCTCCGGCAGGGGGGGTATCCGTGGGGATTTCCGCACGGAAAAAAAAAAAAAAAAAAAAAAGGATTAACCCACTCAACACCAATGAAGGCATAATCATGATATGTAGTTGCACATCTAAAAAGTAAACTAAACTGCCTTGAAACGTAATTTACAACTTAATAAATGCCCTTAGTTGAAGATGTACATCTTGCGTATTTTTTTTATATGATACTAGTTTTTCCCGCGGCTCCTCCCGCGTGGATGTTGGGTATCGCGACCAAACATAGCCTATGTCCTTTCTCAAGGCCTAATCTACCCCTATACCAAATTTCATCAAAATCGTTCAGTGGTTTAACCGTGATAGCGTAACATACATACAGACAGACAGACAGAGTATGGATTATTACTTGTGTATCTCAAAGGCCTACGGATTAATTATTCTTCCCTTCTTTATTTAGTTCGTTCTTCCTTTCGAACTAACCGTTAACCACTTCACTAAACTAATTAAAAGGGTTTTCTTCTTTGTAGTATTCTTCCATAATTTTCACCAAAAATAAAACGAAGTGCTGTGATTGATTATAAATCCTACAATTAGTGAAGGTATCAACATAGCACTAATAACATTGGTAATTAACTACACTACACTGCTGCTCCTGGTTTATCCAAAATTAACGTGTCATGATCATGATTAATAGCAGTATATGATCCAGGATTACGGGACCTTCCCTTAAGCCTGTAGGTAGTACACAGACGCATGTGTGTAGAACAATTGTTTAACCATTATTGTGAAGTTTGACCATTTTAAGTGAATTTCATATGAAACACTTCTGAGTTACTGTTTTGGTGTTACAAACGACATTCACAATAGCAGTTTATGAGTACACTAGCTTTTGCCTATGGCTCCACCTGCGTGGATCTCGGTTATCGTGATCAAATATAGCCTACTAGCTTTTGCCTGCGGCGCCACCCACGTGGATGTCGGTTATCGCGACCAAACATAGCATATATCCTTTCTCATGGTCTAATCTACCCCTATCCCAAATTTCATCAAAATCGGTTCAGTGTTTTAGACATGAAAGCGTAACATACAGACAGACAGACAGACAGAGTTACTTTCGCATTTATAATATTAGTATGGATGTGTTTATCCAGGGTGTCAGCTAACTCCATACCAAATTTTATTAAAATCCCTCCAGCCGTTTAGACGCGAACGAGTAACAAACATACATCTTTCCATACTTACAAAAGTGATGATATAAGTAGGATAGTTGTACATCATTAAACAGCTTTAACAAGTAGGTTATATAACTAGTGCCATAAGTAATTGAGATGTTTATTCGTCCGTAAATATATTTTCCCGTTAATATTTTTTCCAAGGCTTCAAATTTAGGACGTGTGATTGATACAACTCGGCAGGTAATGAGCCCAATTTGCTTCGAACACGTAGCTACGGATGTTCAAATTGTATGTTGTACGTCATATATTGCTGATTATATTGTTCATGTGAAGCGTACATTTATATATTTTAAGTGTCCTTCGTTTTCAACGCGAGATATTGAGAGCTGTGGTTTCGCTGTATCACAAAGTTTACTTTTTGTGCGCAATAGTACTTTTTCTGGATAAAAGTGTGTTCTTTTTTGACCCTGAATACGCACATATATTAAGTAAGACACTATGTACTTTTTCACTGGCAAGAACCGAATCTTCAATGGTTTAGTGAAATATAGAGGAAAAACACAAAGTGTAATCAATATGTGTGTTGCAGATTCCACTAAGCGTCATCAATCAACAGTATAAACAGTTTCATGATGATCAGTTTACAATTCCTAGTTTATAGCTATATGAAAACATAGTACAATCTCTGGCAATGAGTTCCAATCCTTACCAGTCCATAGGAACATATCGTCCCCGTAGATAAATTAAATAAATATCATTAAAATCACATTTTTTTTCTCTAAATATCTGTCTAATCAAAATTTCAGAAGCTGCCTTAGTTTTTGTTTTATAAAATGTGAAAAATAATTAAGTCAACCCTTTGGAACCTGGTTCACAATGAGAGAATTCACTAATTTAGTTAATTATTGTTAACTATAGCAAACACTATGAAATTGGAAGTTAAAACGACTTAATTATTTTTTCTTATAAAGTATTGATGCATAACTAATCTTATAAGTAGTCTTAAAATCACTAAATTAAATTAGTTAATTTCGAAATCTGTAGTTTGATACAACATACGTAAGCGAAAATTAACTAAGTCTATTCAGTGACTATTCACACATTACTTTTTAAGAATTTTCAAGGTTACGCCAATGTAAAGAATCATTAAACTATATTAGTGATTCCTTTTCTATTATGATTGGTACAATGCATTTATTACGAATAATGGTTAAAAACATTTGATTATTATTTCCACAACTTCGACGCGTATCGTTACACTGTAGGTATTATTCGCTCGCGACTTAGTGAGTTTTATGCGGCCGGAGTGAAGAGCACAGTAGTTGGTGAGTTTTATTGACCGTTTGGTTAACTCATCCCACTCGATCTTATCCCGCGGGATGAGTTGTCCTAGTGCAATCATCGAATCGGACGACTCATCCCGTTGATATATTTTCTTCTTTCTCTTCGTCTTGTATGGACATGAAGAAAACCGCAACCGCGTCGACAGATATGGTCTAGATTCTCTGGACTGACTGCTCTTATCTTAGCGTAATAAAGGACATAACAATTTGTGTCATACCTACCTAATGTATTGTTTTATAGGAATCTAGACGACAACGACTTCACGAGATTTTTAAAGATAGTAATTACACCTACTTACTTATTTTAACCCAATAATTATTTAGGTTGTTTTTTAGGCGTTTGGTTTATGCTTGATTTTAATAGTACTTATCAACTTACTAACTCTCATTTTTACGTTAAATATTTAACTTCCTGAGCTGAAAGTCATTGAGCAAAAATATTTGGAGAGTGGTCACTCTAATATGGAAGTCGACTCCATGCATATCATCTGCCTACCCTTATCCCAAGTTTATTTGGGAGCGGCGCAACATGTGTGTTACTTCCATTCATCTCTAGTTGCAGTCATTTCAACATTAATTCCCTTCTTAACTCATCCTTCACACAGTCCATCCACCTCCTTTTAGGTATTCCTGTCCCCTTGTAGCCTTTCTCTGCCATAGCTAATACCTTCCTTACGACATTACTTTCATCCCTGCGCATTACATATCCAAACAAGGACAAACTATTTATTTCACCGTAGCTTTTCCGTGATTGGTGCAACTTTCAAACTTCCTCTAATAAATTAATTCCTAATCTTATCCATTCTTGTCGCACCACACATCCATTCAACATTCGCATGTCAGCTACATGCAACTGTCTTTTATCCATCACCTTTACGAGCCAGCTTTCCGATCCATACAGGACAGCAGGCCGGATCATGCTCCTATAGATTTTTCCTTCAAGTCGAAGGGGCATTCGTGAGTCATAAGTAGTTGCCGTAACCTGCCGCCATTTCATCCAACCAACGTTAATCCAGTGCTTTACGGCTCGATCTAATTGTCCATCGCTCTGCAGTTGTGAACCAAGGTACCTAAAATCGGAGCAGGTTGGCATAGGGGTGCCGTCAAGCGCTATAACCGCGGGGCTAGAGAGACCACCGAAATCGCAGAATATGTATTCGGTTTTGGTTCTGCTAATTTTCAGGCCAACACTCTCTAGCCTTTGCTGCCACTTTGCCAATCTACCCTGGACCTCGGTTCCATCTTCCCCAACAAGGACAATGTCGTCGGCAAAAAGCATGCACCAGGGTGCCTCATCCTATATGTCTAATGTCAGTACATCCATTACTAACAGGAAGAAGTACGGACTAGCCTACCGCCACACTAAAGTCATCGTTGTTACCCGCGGCCAACCGGACCCGCGTATGGGATTGCCTCTACATAGCCCGGATTAACTCTACATACTTTACTGGCACACTTTTCTCTTTCAGGGCCCATGTTGACTCCATGTATAGTGCGATAGAAAGACAGGCAAGGCATACGTCAGTGTATTCAATAAATGACTGGAAGTCTATCATGGAACGTGCTCGCTCCAAAAGGCATTTTTAAGAAATTAAATGACATCTAAATGATTGACGTGAGAGCTGTTAATGAAAAATTAGTTAGAAATACATATAGATAGATAAGGAAGGCAACAAATTTAAGTGGCTAAATATAAAGAGTCTTCGATTTGAAAGAAAATGCCCGGGTTTAGTTTGTAATTAGTTTATATATGCGTACTAGCTTTTGCCCACGGCTCCGCCCGCGTGGATGACGGTTATCGCGACCAAACATAGCCTATGTCCTTTCTCATGGTCCAATCTACCCCTATACCAAATTACATCAAAATTGGTTTAGTGGTTTAGGCGTGAAAGCGTAACATACAGACAGACAGACAGACAGACAGAGTTACTTTCGCATTTATAATATTAGTATGGATGATGGTCCGAAATTAGAATTTGTTTTGTTTGAATGTCAGATAAAAACTACACTTATGACTAGAAAGAGGAAAAGACAAAAGTAGATACAAAGTGAAAATCTAGGTGCAGAAGATCTAGAACAAGATTTGAAAAATTATATAATACCAGAAGCCTACTCGTCGCTAATACCAATTTCAGAGGCAAAAAAGAAAGACCTCATTAATCTATTTATCAAGGGGATAATCCCACAAGAGCTTCGTTTATGGTATGAATCTTTACTCACAAGTAAAGAAGTGATAGGATTTTGGAACCTGACCTAAGAAGAGGAAGGACTCAAATGATTATTTATCGTATAGTTTTATTTTCTAATAACTTTTTTTCTATTTGATTGCACGATTAAGTAGGTACATTCATTTTTATATTTTCAATATTTTGTGTATTTTTTGTAGTATTTCATTTAATAAACGTTAATTGATTATACCACCATAGTTTCAGTTCTTTGTATTAGTATTTAAAACAACATTCAACACTTATTAAACTTATTGGCCTAGGTAGTATTCACATTAAACATGTAGCAGATCTAAGGGTGAGTTCCACTTTACCTAACTCTAGTTATTATCTTCTAAATTCAATATAAACTAAACGAAAAATAACTAACTCCAGTCGACAATTAACTAACTCTTATCTAGATAAAAGATTTTACGGGAAACAATTAATCAATTTAGTTTTTCTTGTTTTTCTCGATTATACAACGTTTTTTTTTTATTAATTTTCTCTTAATGCAAACTGTATTTTTTCCCCTATAAATATAGACTAAAAATGTAAAGATTAACAAAGGTAGACAAAAGCTATGACGATTTATATTTTTAAAAACTTTAAACGCTTATAACTCAAAACAAGGTTTTTCGACATAATGACTTTTCGCTCTACGGGGACGATATTGCTACCTGAGCTGCCTCAAGTATCAATATGTTCATTATACGCACTGCTACATGGGGAACAGAAGATTTTTGGGTATACAACCCTACCAATACCCATGAGGCTCAAGCCATCCCTTGCAAGTAAGTGCACATTCTAAACAACGGATGCAGGCTTTGCTCTTAGGGTTGAACTCCCAGAGAAGCCGTTATACCAATAAAAAGCAATAAGCCGATTTCAGGTTTAGAAGTGCCAAGTTTGGATACAACTCGGAAATCGGAAGCGCTGTAAGAATAATGATGGCACGAATAAGAAGTAAAAAAAAAAATTTCGATGCGATACGGTACGATACTTTTACCAATATGATAAAATCCACTAAAAAGTGGTTCTTATTATGTATATATATATATTTTAAAAGAATATTAGAACCGAATTACCATAGAAATTACTAATATTCCCTCTATTAATCTCTATTAATTTAGCTTAGTTGCAGGGGTCCAACTGAGCTAAATTGCTTGTGCTAGGAGTGGGTTCACATCGGTAATGTAATAGCCAAGATTCGAACCCGGGATTCGATCGTAAGGCCGAGTCCTTAACCACTAAGCTACTGACGCTTCATTTGGTTTGAATTCACCTAAACGTTAAAAAATATCATGAATAAGGAGATTTTTTATCACATCAAAGCCAGCTCAGCTCGAAAAATGAACACTAAATGGGTATTGGAATTGTGTCGGATGTCATTGGCCGAAAGTGACGTGGCTCGTGCTTGCGGATAGCGGTAGACGCCTAGGTATAAAAAGAAAATATGAATGCCCATAAACTGTTTACCTAGCTAATGGGAAAGGTATTGGAATATAGGTTACTTATATTTGTTGTGGGACGTGGGCATGTTAGAATACGTCATTGTGAAGAAAAATCAGAATTATTCCCCACGGACGGGGTCCGCAGGGAACTGAGGATAATTTCATGTCCAAGGGACCTCCTTGCCAAGTACGTGGGGTCCGTTGGGAAAAAGAATTCCCTACGGACTCCCATCCTCGTAACTATTCCCAACGGAACCCGATCAGACCTACCGTCTTATCTGGTTTACCTGTTAAAGTCATGTAGCGGATAAGTGAATGTTAAGATGAATTTATGGTGTGATGAGAAAAGGTAGAATAAGGAACGAGCATATTACGGAAGTTGGTAAGGTTCAAACTGGTATCACCAATCTAAATAGCAACCGCACCTATGGAGCTTAACCCTCTGAACAGAATTCGTTTACTGAATTCTTAGCTGTTCATCAGCCCTTTTTTTCACTTTATTTATTATTAGGGACTTTTATACAGGCGTAGATGTCAGTCCCATCGTATCTTTTACTCGTAGTGAATTACTCTAAAATCTTAATATTGCAAACTTAACTAGACTATAGATAGCTTCAGACTTTGGTGTAGACAATATTTGTTGAAATATACCTACATCGTATAAATTTAGGTTTAGCTCCATAAATTACTCCTCTCTAGCATCCTCATATCTGGCACATTCCGCCAATAAGTGAAGGATATCTTCCACGGTACCACAAACCTCACAGTTTGGTGAATTGAACTTTTTCATTAAAAATTCAAACTTATTGAGCACCATGTGGCCAGATCTAGCTAATTAGAGTTATTTCATGAGCGCTTAGATAATGTTTTTTTTTTTAAATTTTTATGGTTCCGTACCTAAAAGGAAAAACCGAAACCCTCATAGGATCACTCGTCATCCGTCTAGACTACTACATCCGTACCGTAGGTAGGTAGTACGTAGCCTCCCCCAATCACGACTGCTTGTTAGCAAGATTTTTATAAAACCGTAACCTATCGGAACTCGACTTTTCCCTTTATAATATTAGTCATATGATTTATTTGTCCTACTTCAACACCTGCCCGTACAGTCGCACGCAACAGTTTTATGTGTCCCATAAAGTATGCTATTAAAATTGGTTACTATACTTTTACGGTTATTACATTATATGTTGCGGGCGAAAAATCGGTTATATTACGAATTGCAGTATTACGATTGAAATGGAGTTGTTTCTTTTAATATTGTATTTAAACACGCATATTTCAGATTGCGGTGCATCGGTCTAGCCTTTATAATATTAATTGCAATTGGATTAATACGTCAGCGGATATATATAGGCTAATAAATTCGAAAAGGATTATTTGATATACCTATAACTGATGCCTGTGGATACGTACACTTGAGGGTCAGTTATTATAATATAATAATATATTTTTTATTTCAGAATTTCTTCCATAAATTTGTTAGTAAATAGCTTACAACTAATGTTAGTAGATAATAAAACAAAACAATGAAAAAGTTACACAGTTTGGGTGCACCACCCCGAACCTGGGGCGGTATCAGACTTTATTGCATGCAATTGAATCCACCGCCCCAGCATCGGGGAGTCCCACCGATCAATCAACGCTTTAAGGATGGTATTGGTACGGCGTAAAAGTGAGGCACTTCTTTTGCGCATGATCGCCGAAAAACTGTCCACGTTTGCCTCGGCAAACATGGCAGATGCGCTACAAAACGCGGCAGTCCCATTAGCACCCGGAACGCGTTGTTGTATTGTATACGCAGATCGTTGTATACCTTCTGGGTAAAGCCCACCCACAGGCCGCACGTATAAAAACACTGGCAGAAAGCTTTAAAAAGCGTCAGCTTTACGTGCCTGTTACAGTGTGCAAACTGTGTGGCATGCCTGCATGCCACATCGGATAGCCAACGACCTGCGCTCCCGCTCAATGTCAGCGTTATCTTTTAAATCCTCCGAGACCCAGTGGCCCAAATACTTAAATGTGATTCTATTTCTGTTTATATCTCCGGTTTTACCAAACCAGTTTGTAATAAAAAATACGGCAGTTAAAAAACCTTCTTCTTTATCTTAGCGCTAATCCCAGTCACATCCGAAGTTCTCAGCTTGGAGTCCGGGTCCGCTTTATCAATCTAACTGTGGATTTGGCTGAACTTCGATATTTTCTGTGAAGCGATTCCACAACCCAAAGGCCATATCGAAGCATTGCAACTAGACCAGTTGTTGGACTTTTGAGGGCTCCAATTACCCGTAACGACTGCCATAGATGTTCGTATGGCAACCGGGACCGACGGCTTAACGTGCTCTCTGAGGCACGACTAGACCAATGCAAATACCCATATTCATACATACAAATATTTGGATTGAGCGGGGATCGAACCCGCGCCTCCTGCGTAGTGGCCGCGTTCACTACCGCTACGCCGCGGTGGCTTAAAAGACTTCTTCAATAAAAACAGGTTTAAAATCCATTCAGTAGTTTTGACGTCTGTCGTGTATATACAAATAGACACACAGATAAGAATAAGTAAAATATATAGCTCGTGCGCATTAACATGGCACCTGCCTCGAAAACACCCTCCTCCCGCTTCCCCGCGCGCGACCCCGCTCTCGCCGTGCGAGGCTAGTAGCGTCAGCATACACGCCTCCCGCTCCCCCGCGCAAAGCCCCGAGCCAGGTGCCATGTTAACTCGCACGAGTTGTAACTATTATTGTCTTACATATCTATTATATATTATCATCGATGAATCACTACATAGTAAAAAGCAAAGTCGCTTTCCGCGTCCGTCCGTCCCTATGTACCTATACTAATTCTTAAACTACGGTGCAGATATTGATGCGGTTTCTTTTAATAGATAGAGTAATTCAAGAAGAAGGTATACATAATAATAATACTTAATAATTATTATAAATAAAAATCTAGAACAAGATATGTGCAAAACTGCAGGTTCAGGCGTCAAAGAATTCCTCCCCATCGACGTCAACCGGGAGGGTGGCCAGAAGGCTGGCGGCATTACCACGCTGAATGGCAATGCCAATCCTTTGCGCAAGGAATAAACCAGCCCTCTGGTCACGGGTAGTGTCTATTAAACGTTTTGTTATTTCTTTATATAATAGACGTGTACTTGGACCCCATGATCCCAGCGTCTCGACTCCAAACGGCTCAAATATGTAATTATTACTTAAACTACTATATTTGCGCCGTTTGAGGGTCTCTGCCGAAGCAGCAGCAGGTATACATATATAATACATGCTTAATATAGTAGAGTGTGCAGCGGGAACGGGACCTGACGCCACGCGGGTGGGAAAAAATGGTGGTACGAAGTTCGCCGGGTCCGTTAGTACCTAATATAGCAAGTAAATTATATACCTCTTCTTCTTCATCCTAGCGCTAATCCCAGTCGCATTCGCAGGTTCCACCCGGCGTCTGAGGTCCTTCGTCCGCCTTCTTCCAGTCTATCTGCGTATTTGGTTTAACGTCGATATTCGCTATATCGCTGCAAACTGGGCAGGGCTAAGATGCCATCCGTATACGGTGCATGAATATAGCTGCTAGAACCAAGCGTTTCAGTGACTCATTCCTATGCCGCACCATTAGCTGGAGCTGCCAGCTCTCGTGTTTCCTTCTTCCTACAGTTCCGGATCCTTTAAGCGGGGCGTGAAAAGACATCTGATGAGGCCGTCAAGCTGAGTGCCACCACTGTTAACATGGTTCATATTTATGAATGTGACCCTCTTTCCGAGACTTTGCCTTTAGTTTACCGTCAGGCGAGGTAAAGTCAAATTGTCTCAAACTGTCTTCTGACTTCCACAACCCATTAGTGATATGGAAGTATTGGAGTACCTATTCGTTGTTCTATTCATATTTCAATATTAGTGAAAATCTTACTTGATACTTCCATTATGTCCTAGAGCATTATTTTCTGATATCATTATTTTACCAATATGAGAAGGGATTTCGTGGATATGATAGAAGATTTTCGGTGCAAAATTATATGTTACAGTTTGGCACCCAAATATTTCACACAGATGAGCGAAACTAGTTAGAGCGAACTAGAGAATACAGTTGTCTATCTTTATCTACAGGTAATCGTTAAAAAATAGACTTCTAATTTGTATCTTATTGGTATACTAGCTTTTGCCCGCGGCTCCATCCGCGTGGATGTCGGTTATCGCGACCAAACAGCCTCTGTCCTTTCTCATGGTCTAATCTACCTCTATACCAAATTTCATCAAAATTGGTTCAGAGGTTTAGACGTGAAAGCGTAACATATAGACAGACAGACAGAGTTACTTTCGCATTTATAATATATATGTTACCGGAAATGTATGAAATCAAGGAATTGTATACAAATCCTAGGAAATGTGTGTTAATACATAGAATTCCTGCCGTTCCACCGGAAATGTGTGAAATAAATGGGTTATTGTCTATATTTGCGGATGATTTTGTGGAAAATTTATATTTTTGAATGAATAAAAAAAAATAACCACGAAGATTAATGCGGGAGCTTCGCTCCGCTCCGCTCCCGCATTAATCTTCTAACCTAATCTATCCAAGTTAAATTGCGTGGTGTGGACACTGCGCCCCGACCTGGATATATTATAGGTTAGAAGACTGAAGCGAAAGCGAGGCTCCAGCATTAGCCTAAGTGGTTGCATTTTTTTATAGCCACCATCAATATTCTTTGATACCATTTCATACATTTCCTGCTGCGCACTCGGCATTGTATACAATGCCTAGGCATTGTATAGAATTCCGGATTATACACATTTTCGGTAACATATATATATGGAAGTATGGATACCACGAAATAGTACGAATCCTGTATACACCACGAAATTAATCCATTAAAAATCACTGTATGAAATACTAGATTCTGAACATACAATTTATTCAAACTTATGACCTGCTATAGTAGGCCATAATTCTAGCATCATTTTTTCACATTTTACCAAATAAACTTTTCACAGTATTTTGCACTCGATTGTACATTTGAACAGTACATTCACAATCGGAATAACAGACACAGTCATAAAGATGTCACTTGGTCCCGGACGTGGGGCGATATGACAGTGCGTCAATCGCCAAATACAAGTGTATCATCTATAGCAGGATTGTACTGGTAACGATTTAGTTTGAAATGTGATTGTACTTTTGTTAGACATTGTACCAATTAAAAAGTTTATCGACTACGAGATAGATAGAATGTTTTGAAGCTGTAATAGAAGATAGTGAGGAATAAACATTGCAACATACTGCTGTTAAACCGGATGGTTTGTGTGGTATGTATAATAAAAGACAATGTATCTTTGTTTTAGTTTCGAAAAAAAAAACGAAAATATATTTGAATGACTTTTTTATAGTATTTATAAAAGGAAATGCTCAACTGGGACTTGAACCCACGACCTTTCCCTTACAGGAGGAATGGTCTTCCAACTGAACTATTGAGCCACACCTGAATCACTTCCATTTCTCTTTATATCCGTCTTTAAGGGCGACGGTGGAGCCATCTACCAACTTTCTTACGAACTGTTGGAACCAATGAATGATCAAAAATCCATGTTTAAAAATGGTTGAAAAATCATTCATTGGTTCCAACAGTTCGTAAGAAAGTTGGTGGAAAAATGAAATGCTCAAGTCCCAGTTGAGCATTTCATTTTTCTCGATGTTTTCGAAAAATGTTATAGCTGTGCCCGTGACTGATCTGGATTTTAAAAAATAAATAAATCTGTAGGTACTTAAGTTGAATCGGATATATGACCAAAACTATAATCACCAATTGTTTGGGTGGATGTCGCAAGCACTAGGTATTTATTCAGTACCAAAATTATTCTCGATCGTGGAACCAAGTGTTTCCGTTCCTTACCCATGAATATTTTTTCCGAAATGTACCCAGATGTCTTTCCGGAGTCTACCCACGAAAATAAATTAATATTTATTTCAATGGTCTACTTAAAACATATCGCTGTGTTCCATACAATTTCCCCATATACATTTCTTCATCATGTTTTCACTCCATCATGTCGAATAACTTGTTATAATGGATGCTGATGGATGGCGCTTTTATCTCGCTCGTCCAGGTGGATATAAGCTGAACAAGAACTAGGGCTTGTAGATAGAGTTATTTTTTAAACTCACACCCTGCATCATCAAAGTAATTGTGGAAATTATGAAAAACAATTTTTAACGAAAATTACTCGAAATTAATTCCGACAGTGACGTAATACTGAAAATCTTGACAAAAAGACAGGTAAACTGAACTAGGGGACGAGTGAGAGCTTCAAATATTTTAGGAGACGAGTGGACACAGGATACGAGTTTAGGGGACCACCCGGTCCATCGCATAACGAAGTGATTCGCCACGCTACTAACGCTGGTAACTATTTAACCTTCTATTTAATACTAATATTATTAAACTGCTGGATTTTTTTTGGTTTAATAGTTCTCGCATGCACATACCATTTTTAGAAGAATTTTCAGAAAATTATTTTTAGAAGAATGAACATCACCATCATTCATGATTATTGTGAATAATCGGAACTTGCACTTTGGAGCCTCGGATCCGGTGTCTTCCCTATTCTCGTTTTGTGGTTTTCCTTCAATCTTACTCGATAGACTGCGGTCCCACGGAATCCCTTCGGATACCCACCCCCCGTAGTTATAGTCATATATTTTTCAATATAGAACAATAAAATTGTTTCTTATTGACGTCAATTTTAATTCTACTTAATCTAAGTTTACCACCGCTTCCAAGGTGCTGGTGGAGAAGAAACGGCGCCACAAACTCCACTGCGACATTTTTTAGACGTCAATTTACAATATTTATTTTCTTATAGCTATATGTGGACGAATGTAATGTGCCTATCTCCTATCTCCTCTATGTGGTACCTTTACTACACACATACACACACACACACTTGAACCCACTTCACACACACTTGCACTCACTGATACATAAGCATACGCTACAATAAAATGAACTGCAGTAGTTCAATTCTATTTTCCAGTTATTACGTCAAGTGCAGCAGGAAATCGGGTCAGTGATTCGCTTTGGCAACACGCCACTACTGTTAACATCTGTTTACTTAAGTGGATATGTGGACTTACCGAAGTTCCTTCGTTCGAAAATAAACTATTCGGTAGGTATTTTTATAAAGCTTGTATGTAAAAATGAGCAAAAGAAAGTAGGAGAATGTTTGCAGTGAGAAAATGCACTATGGGTGGTCCAGAGGACTGTATGGGGAGATCCGAATTCAGGAAATTAAAAAAAAGATGATTAGTGTTAGGATCAGTAAGTTTATTTTCTGCCAATTGTGAATCTCCATAAAATAGAGTTCTAATAAAAAAGAAAATGTGAATTGACTCAGTTTCATCACCAACTCAGCCTTGTAGGTAATACTATTTCTTCAAAGAAATGCATCAGCCAAGAAGTATAATATAAGTAGACTAGCTTTTGCCCGCGGCTTCGCCCGCGTGGTTGTCGGTTATCGCGACCAAACATAGCCTATGTCCTTTCTCGAGGTTTAATCTACCCCTATTCCTAATTTCATCAAAATCGATGCAGCCGTTTAGGCGTGAAAGCGTAAGACAGACAGACAGACAGATAGAGTTACTTTCGCATTTATAATATTGAATGAATAATTATATTAGTAAGGATAACATTGAAATTAATCAACGTATACCAAATGCCGTATTTTCCTGATTTGACCATAACCATGTCTCCATGGTTATTGAAATCTAAATATTGCCTAGTTCCGGCCCGCATCTGGTGTCCCCACAGTGGAATAATTATTTAGTTTCTATCTTCCAGTTTCATATTTATCACAGTCGAGTCCATATCTATACAAATCGAAATTCTCATAATAGTACAGAAAGTTTTCAAGTATCTACAAGGGCTTTCAATGCATCAGTCTAACGTATGATTCTTAAACACGACACCAATGCAGATAGGCCCGATTGCATACCGCACTATAACGGCCTAATAAAGTTTAACTTAGAATGACCTCGTACAACTAGGTCGTTTGGGGCTTAGATTTTTGGAACGCGATGCAAGGTCAGTCATAAATTATTTTAAGTATAATTGTTCGAAAGTGGTGCAATATACCTGGCTGCAGGCATGCACCAGGTCTAGTAAAAACTTCTTGAAATAAAACTAATTTGAACCGATTGTATCACGATGAATATTTGACTATGGCCCCGAAGAAATTAATCGAATATTCCTTTTTTCGTGCGGAAATCTAAGGGATCTAAGAGAAAGATAAGAGATAAGGGGTTCTGGTCGTGTGGACTCGAACCGCTTAAAATTTTAAGCCATTTTGTATCTCAAATGCCGTGGTATAAGGTGACCCAATAAGGCATTTCGGCCTTAGGCCATCTCTATATAAATACGTGGTAGTTGGTAAACTCAATCAATCAATTAGCTTATTACAGTCCACGGCTGGGCATAGTTCTATCCCAATGTGCATCATTGATCCTGATCCCCACCTTCATTATAGATACAATAAAGTAAATTAAACTCCTTTCAATCAATCAACAAATCGGCTAGCCTCATGTAGTCCACTGTTTTGGCCCCTTTTAAACATTTTAACCACCCTTAATAATGCTGTCTTTACAGCACTACAATTTACTGTCCTTAATTAATAGGGTATTTGTGGAGGTTCTAAGACATAAATCATCTCGCTAAGTCCTGGGCAGGGTGCGCAGCAATTAAGGTGGAAGACTTAGAACGTTACGGGAATATTAAATTGGACTTGAACAACTTTGTCGGGAAGTTATGCGGCGTCTTTTGTGATTCCAGATTTTTTTATTAATATATTCTTTATACATCGTAGATGTTCTTTATAAATATAAGGAATCTTATTAGGTATACTATATTTTCTATAAAGGACTCTTTCAATTTGACTTCATTTCACCTGTTGGTAAGCTGAAGGCAAAGTCTAAGGAAAGAGGGTCACCATTACATTTTGATAGCCTCTTTAGATGCTTTTTCACGCCCCGCTTAAAGGACCCGGGACAGTAGGAAGACGGAAACTCGTGAATTGGTAAAGAATTCCAAGACCTTGCGGTGCGGTAAAGAAGCTCACTGGAGAGTTTTTCTGGTGTCAGTGGGCAGACTTTGGCTTGTACTGCTTTGTCTTCTGTACTGACGGCACAGATACTCTCTGCTTACAGGGTCGGTAGCGCGAGTGTGACACCCGTGGTGTGGTACACGTCCATAGGCTACGTTAACCACTTTCCATCAGGTGGGTTGTGTGTTTGTCTGCCACCTAATTGGTATAAAAATCCCCCTGAGGAGGGCCAGACCGTAAGGGTTGGCCCTGGGTCAGCCGGGGTGCGAGGGATATGTCTTTGACAACCTCACCTCCGGCCTAGCACCAAGACCCACAGTCGGCGTGCGGTTTTAGTCGGTTCGAGTCCGACATAACCTCCCCTTCCGGCTCCGGCAGGGGGGGTATCCGAGGGGATTTCCGCACGAAAAAAAAAAAAAAAAAAAAAAAAAAAAAGTATAAAAATACCCAACCGAATGTGTGAAGAAGGCACCTGTGAGTAGTCTGGAATAACACATACCTAGACACTTTTTATCCTGGACATAGAAACACGGGAGGAACGGGATCAAAATTTCAAGCGAGATGAGTCACGGGCAACAGCTAGTATAATAAATTATAATGATTGTAGGCGTGATAAATTATGAAAGAATTTGATACCAGTACCTACTAGTAATTCATAGTTTTTATTGTCGACAAATTACTTGTTAATTGGTTGGCGACACTCGTGGTCTATTATTTTGTTTGTAACAGATAATGTTTTGTCTAGAATATTGTAATTGACACATGTTTTACGACAACTATATCGAAGTATTGGAATTAGTTAAAATTAGTAATTAGTAGTTAAAAATAATAGGTATAAAAAATTCTATGACTAGAGCGTATTGAGTCATAGAATTTTTAAGGTTTTTTTTAAATAGGTATAATTTATTTTTACTTTTTAATTACCTTCTTTGGATGTAAAGGGTTTATATGTGCAAATGAGGACTAACTCTCGATCAGCTGATCGAGGGTTAGTCCTGACGGGCCAACCAGCCGACCTCAAGTGAACCAAGAAAAGGATGGACCTTTTCACTATTCATTTGGGTTTTGGCTTCTATTTTAACTATGAAAAGGCAGACGTAACGAAGATCAGATGTTTGTATGGCAACCGAAATCGTTTTAACGTACTTTTTAGTGAATCGGAACTGAATAAGAAAATTGAAGTTATCGATGGATGTAGAAGAACGTGTAGGTACCACACAAAATTGTATCGTGCCTTGAAAGGAAATAATAATTAACAAATTGATGTGTGTACAGTTCGTATAAAGAAACAGATTACCTATAAGAGAATTTGGTGATAGAAAATGTAGAAAACTATAACATGAGTCATGCTTCTAAAAATAAAATCCTTTCACATTTTAAAAATAACCCGCTATTCTTCAGTACTCATTCGAATAGTTCACCGGGTATAAAGACAAGCCGCACATGCTCTTTTCGCCGAGGCAGAGGCAACCCACTGTAAGGCCAATTTCCGGACTCCGGCGAGCGCCCGACGTATCTATTACAGTCAGCGTCATTGTCCAAATTGAGTTTAAACTTTGAATGTTGGTATCAGATGAAGTATTTGTCAATTAGTGTCAGGTTGGCAGCATTGTTTGTCTAGTTTGGGAGTCTGTAATATTAATAGTGATGATTTTATATCTCGACTGTAGTAACAAAACTGGAACGTGAGAATTAGAATTTAATTTCTGATCTTTAAATGAATGGAAGCATTGTTTTGGAATATTGGTATTAAAAAAAACTTATTTGACAGTAAGTTTACTTGCTTGTCTCAACTATTTGGAGGTGGTCTTTGCGCTTTCTTCTATTATTTAACTTTGTAAAAACAGTACAATAATTCGAAACCATCAAACTGGTCTGATGAAATAGAGTGCTGATACAACTATTAGCTTGTAACAAGCGCAGATTCGGTTTTTAAATATTATATTCCGAATTGAGAAACTCCTTTTTAGTAAACAATAAAAAATATAGTAATTAAGTATTACTTTTCTCTTTCAACATGCTTCCAATTTTGTGCCCTGGTTGATAGCAAAAAGCTCGTTATATTTTAAATTGAATTAAAAATATAAGTGTCAAACGTGATTGCATATACGTCTCTGACTATCCCTCTCCTCTAATTAAGCCTGAGCATATATCCTATTATTCAAAATTATATTATTATATTTTCTACACAAATCTTTTATAACAGCTTCTGTGGCGTGGCAGTAGTGCACGCGACTGCCACACGGGAGATCCCCGCTCAAGGCAAATATTTGTATGCATGAATATGGCTATTTGCATTGGTCTGGGTGTTTCTATGTATAATATGTATGTATGTACAAAAAAAGTGTATAAGTATATTTATCCGCATTCTAGATTCCATAACACAAGCTATAAAAAGCTTACCATGGGTCTAGATAGCGTTGTATAGAATGTTGTGGAATATTAATTATTTATTTATTATTTATAGCTTTTGCCAAGCTATTTGAATTGTATATATCATTATTTCGGCTGTCGTAAATCAACTATCCCGTAGAGAGATGACCTTGACATTCACCTACATCAGCAATGTGTTTGTGCTATGAGGAAATAACAAATTGGAAAACAAAACATGACATATAATACTTCGTACGTTTGTTTATCAGTGTGATGTTGTGTTTTTGAAGTGAAATATTCTCGTTGAGCATTTTATGGGTAAACATTAATCATAGAGGCTTGTACGAAATCGCTTATTGGGATGAGGCCGTCATTCGTACATATATAATATACCTGCTAGAACCAAGCTCAGTTTCAGTGACTCATTCCTATGCCGTACCACTAAGACCTGGAACTCCCTGCCAGTTCACGTGTTTCCTTCTTCCTACAGTCCCGGGTTCTTTAAGCGGGGCGTGAAAAGGCATCTGATGAGACCGTCAAGCTGAGTGCCACCACAGTTAACATGGTACATGGTGACCCTCTTTCCGCGATTTTGCCTTTAGCTTATCATCAGGCGAGGTGAAGTCAAATTGACGTGTCCTTTATAAAAAAAAAATACTTTCTGTACATGTATCATAATTTTATTAGGGTAGAATGAAGATTTTTCTAGTCTACTCTAATTTAATCTAATGGGACTCACGTCATCGTCACTGAACGCTTGGGCTGTCATCGAACGCGTCACAAGTTACTTAGTTTTTACTTCTACTTATCGGCATTATCCAAAGACTACCTCGCATGTTTTTTTGACCGAGATTACTAATATTCCCTCTAACTCTTCCAGCTAAGTTAAGATCCTTGTATGGGTTTAGATCAGGATTTAAATCCGGTAGGTACTTCTCGGAGGCAAGAACGAATCTTTAACCAATAAGCTACCGATGATTGTAATGTTATAATGTTACCTACATGTGTTTGAAAGATGTCAAAATATTATAAGTGAAGTGATATGATATTCGGTGCTCAAGCCAGCATTATCTGCAAGCCAGATGTTTAAAATTTGTATATTAATTTGTAAGCCATCATATGAGGTAAAATTGGTGTTTGTACTATACCGTTGCCGTTCTATTATGAAGCCCCGTGGTTCCCGGTAAAGAAGAATTTAGCCACCCCATTTCTTCCCATGCGGTGTCGTACAAGGTGACTTAGGGATACACCCAGACTCAGCCTCAGATATAGGCTCTAGGTGAACATATTTCATGGCCCGCATTGTATTCCATTGTGTTAGTGTGAAAATGATTTTACTTTTTTTTAATTAATTACATGGAGCCCAAAAACGGTGTCAGAAAAGAAGTTGCGGGTTTTAACTATCAATCAATTGGCTCACCGCAGTCAAGCAGTGCTGGACACAGGAACTGGAAACAGGACACAGGAAATAAAGTTTAAAACTAAAACCCGACTACCGAAAAATCACACTCTAAAATGTAACAAACAAGAAAATATCAAGGATAGCCGTGGTCGTATGCCACTTACTCTAACAAAACAATATATTCTAGGGAAAAGTGGCATACGACCACGGCTATCCTTGATATTTTCTTGTTTGTTACATTTTAGAGCGTGATTTTTCGGTAGTCGGGTTTTAGTTTTAAACTTTATTTTTTATTTACATTATTTTGGGGCAAGGTAAAGCTAATAATTTATATATAATTATTTGAAATGTGCTTCTTAAGTCCTTTCATTTGATACCAAACACGGCATATTTATCTGAAATTTATTTTTCAACACAGTACCTTATGAGCGCTAGAGGGCGCCACATAAGATTGAGTGACACGTCATATAGCCTATAACCATCGGACGATAAAGCCGCTTGTAACGATACCTCATTTGTCTAGTTCTAATAAGTAGTTGAGGAGCTATGAGGGAACAAATGAACATACATACATACATACATACATACATACATACATACATACATACATAGCCTGTCAAAATCATAACCTTCCTTTTGGCTTTGCCGTAGTCGGGTAAAAATATAGGCTTTTGGTGTTCGTTCTCTACCAAAAATTGGCCTTATCCTGCATAAAAAATGGAAGTCTGAGTATTGGCAATGACGTTCTTTGGTGCTAAAATCAAAAATTCAAAAGGTCCCTTTATATTCGTAGACATGTATCCTCCCTACTTGAATACCTCAAGTTTATTATTATACTTCAGAACAAGTGGTACAGATCAATACGGCGTAATATGATGTCAAATTGGTTCCGGAGTTCGCATGTGCTGAAAGTAATAACTTTCTGAATGCTATAATCATATTTGCGCGTACCGTAGTAGGTACAGTAAGCTTCAGAGAAAAGGAACCCCCCTTGAGGATAAAACCATTATCAAGGGGGGTTCCTTTTCTCTGAAGCTTACTGTACTAGAGTTGTCTCTCTCGTAATATGTTTGGTTTTACCGATGATACAAACTTATTATAAGATATTTTTTTATATAAAGGACACATCAATTTGACTTCACCTTACCTGATGTTAAGCTAAAGGCAAAGTCTTGGAAAGAGGGTCATCATTGTAAACATGTACCATGTTAACAGTGGTAGCACTCAACTTGACGGCCTCATCAGATGCCTTTTCACGCCCCACTACCCGGGACTGTAGGAAGAAGGAAACACGTGAGCTGGCAGGGAGTTCCAGTTCTTATTGGTGCGGCATAGGAATGAGTCACTGAAACGCTTGGTTCTAGATATAGATAGACGTATATTCTGCACCCTATATAATGTCAATAGATATAATCACTACACAGTATAAAGTAAACTCGCTTTCCGCGACTCTATGTCCCTATATATGCTTATAAAAAAGCTATAAAAGCTTACCATGGGTCTAGATAGCGTTGTGTAGAATGTTGTGGAATATTTATATTTATTTATTTATATCTCCAAAACTACGCTACAGATTTAGATGCGATTTCTTTTGATAGATACAGTAATTCAAGAAGAATGTTTATATGTATAATACATGCTTAATATAGTAGAGGGTGCAGCGGGAACGGAATCGAATGCCACGCGGGCGGGAAAAAATTGGCGGTAATAAGTTCGGCGGGTCAGCTAGTTCATATTAGAATCAAGTTATAATTTCTTGTGAACAGTTTTGTACGGTGCTATGGGAATCATAAGGATGCCAGTTGGCTCCCGAGGAGTAGAATAGAGCCAGCCCATACCTCAGTGGTGAGGGGTCTACAACGCAATTCCTACCAGCTTGCTCTACAAAGGGAAGCCGTGATAGAGATGATTACATTTGTACCCCAAAATTTCCAACTATTGTCCTTTTTGAAAAATTTCACCATTCGCTACTGCCATACCTTCCTCCCGAGGAGGGCTAGACCGTAAGGATGGCCCTGGGTCAGCCGAGGTGCGAGGGATATGTCGAAGACAACCTCACCTCCAGTCTAGCACCGCGACACTCAGTCGGTGGCGTGCGGTTTTAGTCAGTTCGAGTTCTAGATAATCTCCCCTTCCGGCTCCAGCGGCGGAGGTATCCGTGGGGATTTCCACACGAAAAAGAGTAAAAAAGCTATACCTTCCTTAGGGTGTCAAAGAAGTACGAATTCTTAGCGAATCTCTGTACTTGAACAAATTTTTTATAGCATTTATTATGCAAACTTTTTAGTTACCGTCGCCCTTAAAGACGGATATAAAGAGAAGGAAATTTTGAAATGATTCAGGTGTGGCTCAATAGCTCAGTTGGAAGAGCATTCTGTAAGGGAAAGGTCGTGAGTTCAAGTCTCACTTAAGTATTTCATTTTTTCCGATGTTTTTCGAATAGCTGGCTAGTAGTGCTTAACGCTGCACTTTGTTAACTACCTTCGTAAGTCGATGTAATCATAACATTACGAGAGTCCATTTAAAAATTCACGCCAAAAAAATGCACCAAAGCCGAATCCATCTAAAATCTAAGCTTAGCTTTTCACCAGCCTATTAGTGAGGTAACTAAAAACGATTAACGCCACGCGGTAGGATAACAATATTGGGCTTAGTTATAGCTCCAAATATTAGGGTGCTGCACGCACGACATAAATAGATTACTCATAGTCCGGTCATTGTGAGACCATTAACACACTAACAAATTAGTTAACTGCTACTGAGGTTTATCAATAAGAAAATTTATTTAGGCGCGTATTGGTATGAAAGAAAAATGAGTTCTGGTCGAAGATATTATTCTGCTTGGATAGCAGAGAGAGGATTTAAATATTCCCTTCTGTAAACAGTCTCCATAATCACCTGTATTTTTCTATACTACTATGCTATTTTGCAGAGAATTTATAAGTGCCCGGTTAATGGCAATAGGCTCGCCACTATTACATTTGGACCTAAAGATAAACTGGCGAAATGTCTGTGCTAGCACCTCTGCCTACCCCTTCGGTGAATACAGGTGTGAGTTTATGTTATGATATTATTTTATGTTTTAAAAAATAAGCAGGCATAGGCCGGGATTAGGGTCAGTACACATTTGAAGGAACATGCGTCGAGTGTAAGTCACGAGTGAACATCACGCACTAACGCATTGTGAACGATTTAATGTTTTATCATATTTACTAGCAGACCCGGCGAACTTCGTACCGCCAATTTTTTCCGCTCGCGTGGCGTCCGAACCCGTTCCCGCTGCACCCTCTCCTATATTAAGTATGTATTATACATATAGACTTTCCTCTTGAACTACTCTATCTATTAAAAGAAACCGTATCCAAATCTGTAGCGTAGTTTTGAAGATATAAGCATAGGGACATCATCATCATCATCATCATCAGCCCGCGGCAGTCCACTGCTGGACATAGGCCTCTCCCATGACACGCCACTTAGCCCGGTCTTCGGCTGTCCTCCTCCACTCTCCACCAGCCACTCTGCGTATATCCTCGCTCCATCTAGTCGCAGGGCGCCCCACATAGGGACATAGGGACGCGGAAATCGACATGCTATGTAGTGATTTGTATGTTTTGGCGTTACGCGACCGATTTTACACGACGTATGTTCCGTCAGTTGTGCACCGATCTTTAGACTTTTTTTTTTTTATACAGGACACGTCAATTTGACTTCACCTCGCCTGATGTTAAGCTAAAGGCAAAGTCTCGGAAAGAGGGTCGCCATCGTAAACATTTACCATGTTAACAGTGGCGGCACTCAGCTTGACGGCCTCATTAGATGCCTTTTCACGCCCCGCTTAAAGGACCCGGGACTGTAGGAAGAAGGAAACACGTGAGCTGGCAGGGAATTCCAGGTCTTAGTGGTGCGGCATAGGAATGAATCACTGAAACGCTTGGTTCTAGCAGGTAGACTATCAATATACACGCGATTTTCTCAATTAATTAGCCTATCGCAGTTCATTAATGTTGGGTCGCTTCCACCTACTGTTTCCACGCTGGCCAGACGGACTGGAACAGGTTTTTACTTCGCAGTGATATCGTCCGGGTATTTTTCCGTTAGGCGCCTCGTACAACACCCCTCGGATGAGACGGGGTGGTGATACTTGTATTCTTTCTTTGTCACTACATAGATAATAGATAAAGATTTTCTCAATATACATCGTGGTAAATTCGCCGGAAATATAGCAAAACGAGTCAGCGTTTCGTTTACAACTTCTAGAAGCAATTTTAGATGGGTTATTCAGCAAAAAAAAAAAACACGTTATTCCTGTGTAATATGCAAACACATACTACTGTACACAACGAGCGACGCAAGAAACACTGCCCCCCACCCTCTAACCTCTCTTCGACAACGATAGCGCGCAAAGACCGACATTAATCAGGCGTGAAAATAAAAAATGCTATAACTTCTTAAAAAGCAAATATTTTCATTCTGTAATCGCAATTTTTATATAGATTTGCTTATATAATCAAAATATATTAGGTAAAACCCATGCGCAAAAACAATTTTTTTTTTGTTGACCGGTGATATTCACGATCCTGTCCAATATTGATATTACTTAATGGTAGCCATTTGGATTACAATGTTTATGTATTTATTGTCTTTCTATTGTCCAATACCAGACATTGAAGTTTGTGTTTTAAAAAGTGTTTACTAAATCGGCGTACAGTCAGCGATAACAGTCACTGAGCATGAACGTATAAGTTTATAAGATACTAGCTTTTGCCCGCGGCTCCGCCCGCGTGGATGTCGGTTATCGCGACCAAACATAGCCTATGTCCTTTCTCATGGTCTAATCTACACCTATACCGTTTAGGCGTGAAAACGTAACATACAGACAGACAGACAGAGTTACTTTCACATTTATAATATTAGTATGGATTGTTTTAAAGTCTTAAGAAAGGCTACAGCAAAGGTGATGTGTAAATTGGAATGTGTTAAGCTACTTTTATTGCTGACTGTACAATAACGTCATTTGTAAAGCGTTTGTTCGTTGTCATTTTCATTTGTCGATAACTCCTTTTATTGTCTATAAAAACTTTCTGATTGTTGTTTTGGGGCGTGGTTTGACTTAGATTTAGTTTCACTTCAGCCCTTATATCACAGAATAGATAATAGTACTAGCCAATATCATGATCAAACTTGTTATGTGATTCTTTATTAAATATATTAATTTGATATACTACCTAATATCTTCTCATTTGCTTTATTCTTAGTCTTTCATTTTATTCTGCGAAAACATCTTCTAAGATGTCCTTTATACTGCAAATAATATCTGAAAGTTTTGTTGACTTAGATAGTATAGATAGTCCAACTAATATTATAAATCCTACTAATCTTACTAATATTATAAATCTTACTTCATCTTCATCTTCATCTCAGCGTTAATCCTAGTCGCATTCGAAGCTTTCAGCTTAGAGTCTGGGGTCCGCTGCTTTACCAATCTAACTGCAGATTTGGCTAGACTTGGATATTTTCTGTGAAGCGATTGCCATCTGACCTCTACAACGCAAAGGCGATATCGAAGCATTGCAGTAATGCAGTTAGACCAGTTGTTGGAATTTTGAGGGCTCCAACTACCCGTAAACACGTGAAATAAAAAAAATCTTACTAATCTTACTAATATTATAAATCCTACTAATATTCTAAAGGAATATGAAAGTTTGTGAAGATGTTTGCACGTTAGTTATTCAATCACGCTTTAACGGCTAAACTTATCTGGCTGAAATTAGGTAAACGAATAGAATAGTCTGGATAAACACATAGGCTATATAACATTGGAGATTAGACCCATGAGTTGCGGGTACTCAATCAAAACTCCACGCGGGTGAAGCCGCCGACATTGCTATAATATTGTATTGTAAGATTGATGTAATACTATTTAAATAAATAAATAAAATATGTACATACAAATAAATCACAATATATTTTGATTGCGATGACATAGAAGTTTGATTTTAGCACTAATTCAAGACGTTATAGACCTGAGTATGTGTATTCAACTTGATACCTTTAAGCATTCCTGAGGAAAAGGTCTTTACAGACAGACAGACAGATAGACAGACAGATGGACAACGAAGTGGAAAAGAAACCTAAGAACATGAATAAATAAGCAACATGTTTTTGCAATAAATCGAATAGAAGTAGATCATGAAAAGGCCGAGTTTACTAGTTACGTAGTTTATACACTTCAGAAGTAGGTTGAGAAAATTTCCAACGCTCGCCTCGGTAACTAAGTTGAATTTCTTCCGAATAGGAAGCTTTGGTAAACACTTCATTGACGTTTCCAGTTAGCCAGTAAATTGCTGAGGATTCGTTTAAAGGCAGCCACAGTTATAATTTCCTGTCCAATAATGATCTAGAATCTTCTGCGTTTCTTATTAACGACTTTTTATTGGTTTAGGTTAGAATTAACAACCATATTTCACCAATTATTGGATTCGGTCCCACGTAGTAGGAGGTGAGCCTATTGCCGCATTCCGGCCACTATTGTCGACTCAAGCCATGCATCTGAAGCTGAGTCTGGGCTGTATATATCTACATACATAACATAACATAGCACATAAACTCACGCCTGTATTCCCCGAAGGGGTAGGCAGAGGTACTAGCACCCACATTTCGCCAGTTTATGTTTTATAATATAATAGGTGGCGAGCTTATAGCCATTAACCGGGCATTCATTAACCTACGATAAATACACACATAACTTCGAAAACCATCGAAAAGTCATTGGTGTGTGCCATGGTAAACCTGTTATCGAACCCGAGACCTCGTCTCAGCAGTCCATTACCTATACCACTAGGCTACCTCAGATTTTTAATTGTATATTTACAGATTGTATATTATATCTGTCTGATGTTAAACAGCCCTATCCCTTAGTCGCTTTGTACGACACCGCATGGGAAGAAATCGGGTGGACTAAATTCTACTCTGCCTGGAACCACGCGGCTAATGAAGCAATATAACACCGTATTTCCCTACAAATGCTTCACCTACGCGCAATAATGAACCTGTCCCAATTATTTGTTAACAAAATTATATAGACCACAAAATATTGAGAACAGTACCAACATCGACGTTATTGATGATACGATGGGCTACAGTGGGCTACAGTCAATATTAATAACATGTTCGATATGAGTAATGATGAATTATGGTTTCTTGACGGTTGACATTCATAGTTAAGAAGACTCTATGGCATAGGAGTAGTGAAGACATTACATACATAGGCTCACGCCTACTTCCCTCCGGGGTAGGCAGAGACAACAGCCCACCATTTGACTCTATGAATGATTTCTAACTTACTGACCCGGCGACCTTCGTACCGCCAATTTTTTTCCACCCGTGTGACGTCAGACCCAGTTCCCTTAGGACCTTCTACTATATTAAGCGTGTATTATACATATAAACCTTCGTCTTGAATCACTCTATCTATTAAAAAAAAACAGCTTCAAAATCCGCTGCGTAGTTTTAAAGATTTAAGCATACATAGGGACGGACGCATTCAGATTGGATTTAGACGGTGGATAGAGCCTAAGTGCATACGGCACAGGGCCTTTTGAGTAATATCATTTTCGGTCATTTTAATTTAACTTTTCCTACAAGTTTTAAGTCAACTTTATTGAAATTAAATTAAATTAAAATTAATTTATTTCAGGTATCACAAAACCAATATTAATACAGAATTATATTGTAATTTGATATTGAAATGTCAGAAAAAAATGTTTTGTTTACAAATGTCATTAATGATTAATTTAAATTTGGAATAACTAGAATACAAATAAGATACTTAGATTACAATAATTAATAAATTTTCAATTCAATAAATTTAAAGATTACAAATAAATGGAATAGATGATCAGTCAGTCATTAAAAAAACATTAGATATCAGTCAATACAATTTAGGGATTCTTGTCAACTTACAGTTGCCTTTCCACCCGGCACTGCAGGACATGTCTCTGACAACAGTGCCTGATGTAAGGGCAGTCCAGCCAGGACAAAGTTGGAGCTATCCCGTATCCTGCGCACCAGAGAGGCTGCTCTTTTGCGCATACACGCGCGAAAGCAGTCGGTGTTCGCCGCCGCAAACATACCCGATGCGCTGCAGGCTCGAGGTAGCCCCACCATCACCCTAAATGCATTATTAAATTGGACACAGAGGGCACTGTATGCCTTTCGCGTGTATTTGGCCCAAAGAATGCATGTGTATATGAACGTACAGTATGCCCGGAAGAGAGTAACCTTCACTTCGACGGAACATCGCGCAAATCTCCGTGACAACATGTTTGCCCTCCTAACCAGTGCCCTCCGTTCCCGCTCCATATCAGCAGGATCCTTGAGGTCCACCGTAAGTATATGCCCCAGATAAGTGAATTGGTTCACTCTCTCTAGAGGAACTCCATTGAGTCGAACAGGCGGTAGGTGTTGTGGACATCTAGCTCCGTCGACCTCAAAGACCATGTATTGACTCTTAGTCACATTGTACTTGAACCCATGTGCACCAGCGTATTCCTCACAACTTCGAATTAGTTTTCTCAAGCCACAGATCGACGCGCTCAGCAGGACCATATCATCCGCGTAACTTAAATTATTTACACTCACGCCGTCTATACGGCATCCCGTATACTGGTTGCTGAACGCGACGATTTAAAGTTCGAAAAACATTGGAAAATGCTCAAGTGAGACTTAAAGACGGATATAAAGAGAAGGGAAATTTGAATTGATTCAAATCAATCAGTTTGGTTCAGTAGCTCAGTTGGAAGAGCATTCCCCCTGTAAGGAAAAGGTCGTGGGTTCAGCCCCCACCTGAGTAGTTATTTTTTCCTGATGTATTCGAATTAATGTTTATCTAGACGGTGGAGGGAGCTTTAGTGCATACTGCAGAGGGCCTTTTGAGTATAATATCATATTTGAAAAATATTTTATTTTCGGTCATTTTAATTTAACTTTTCCTACAACTTTTCAGTCAAGTTTATTTATTTCAAAACGAAATATATCTAAAGAGGAACTACTTCAAGGAACTCAGAACTCCGACATTTATAGTCTCGAGTCTCGAGAGGGAGTTCCGAACGGAGTTGCATTCCGACTTGTTATTTGATATTCATGGAATAATAATGCGTTCTGAAATTCAGTTCTGAATTTGTTGATATATTGAGGGTTACTTAATTGATGAAATAATACGAATTTGACGCAACTACTGCAAAATAGAATATAATCATAACCAGGTGTATTGGTTTGGCATTTTGCTATTTGACTACTCCGAGGAGGGCTAGACCGTAAGGGATGGCCCTGGGTCAGCCGGGGTGCGAGAGATATGTCGAAGACAACCTCACCTCCGGCCTAGCACCACGACCCTCAGTCGGCGTGCGGTTTTGTCGGTTCGAGTCCGACATAACCTCCTCTTCCGACTCCGGCGGTGGAGGTATCCGAGGGGATTTCTGCACGAAAAAAAAAAGGTATTTGACTACTAAGTCAGAGGTAGCGGGTTCGATTTCTGTTCAATGGAAATATTAATCGTCTTCATAACGATTTCCAATTTTTTAAGACCTGGAACTCCCTGCCAACGTGTTTCCTTCTTCCTACAGTCCCGGGTCCTTTAAGCTGGGCGTGAAAAGACATCTGATAAGGCCGTTAAGCTGAGTGCCACCACTGTTAACATGGTACATGTCTACGATAGTGACCCTTTTTCCGAGACTTTGTCTTTAGCTTACCATCAGGCAAAGTGAAGACAAATTGACGTGTTCTTTATAAAAAAAAATACGCTCAAGAAACGTGTAAGTACTGTGCGTATAGAGTGCATTTTAAGCACATTTTAGGTTCAAGCTATATTTCCCGAGCATTAGTAAAGTAGGTAGAAATAATTGGTAAATATACGTACAAATCTTAAGGTAGGTAGTATGTTAGTCAAATAAAAACTCGGCGAGTGTTTACTCGTACGGGAAGGCGCGGTCCAAAATCAATATCTGACAAGTGACGGCTCGCGTCACATACAGGTTGTGTGTACACATCGGCGTCATATATAGCGTGTTGTAAAATTGATTTCATCGTCAATTTTAGCATTTCTAATGTGATACTTGTGAGAAATATTGTTTTAAACTTGTAATTGGATAGTATGGAGTCCTTTTCTCTCAGGGTTGAAGTGTCAGATCGCAGTTACTACCTTTAAAACTTAGATAAGCCTGTAACTATCCGAATTCTGTAGTGAACGCGCTAGTGAACGCGACTGCCACCCAGGAGGCTTGGGTTCGATTCCCGCTCAGTGCAAATATTTGTATGCATGAATATGGCTATTTGCATTGGTCTGGGTGTTTCTATGTATAATTTATTTTTTATTTATTTATTTAAACTTTTTGCACAAATACAAAATAAATGTACAAGGGCGGACTTAATGCCATGGGCATTTTCTACCATGTATGTATTTACAAAAAAAAAATTATTTAAGTATGTATTTCCGCATTTCTATAACACAAGCTAGTTCAGCTATGCTTTCCATGGGTCTAGATAGCGTTGTGTAGAATTATGGGTAATATTAAAAAAAAATATTATAACCCAATCCTTTATAACTGTTTTGGAAGTTAAAGTTAAGTGTAAGTAAAGTTAAGTGTATCCATTTAGGGGGTTGGATTTTTCTTAAGAAATAAGCTATTTATACACGTTTTTTATAAATCTGCTATGTACCTGCACAGTATAGGTACGTGACGAAATTTTGAAACTCGATTTTGAAGTAGGACTTCAGAATGTCGGCTCGATTTAAAAAAAAAAAACTTATTAAAGAACCAATGACAATACAATAATCCCAAAAGTAAATTTTAATTCTTTTTTTAAATTAACACACCGTCGAAAACCGCTTAGCGCCCCTCACCAGAAATATATTGCTATACTCTAAATTACAGGAGTCAAAGTACCATGATTTATTGACTCTTATCCCACATTTCCGTACACTAAGCCCCGGTTTCTCGTACATTCGTCAAACTTTAGTCAATTTCAGACACATATTAATACTATGAGCTCATTAGTTCAAGATGATCGATGATTGGCACAGTACAGGCAACTAATGGGTGCGCAGTATGGCGACGGGAGCCTAATAAACACACAAACAGTACAGTGGAGTAGGTTTCAAGCAGTCAAGACAAGACCCAAGATGACGTGCGCTTTAGTCGGTTCGAGTCCGACATAACCACCTTCACCGGCCCCCGGGGGGGTGTAGAATGTTGTAGAATGTATATTTATAATTACTTGCATATAATAAAAACGTAATATAAAAGTTGGTAAACTTTATAATATAAGTAGGTACCCTGAACTATTCAACAACTATAAGACTAACCCATAAAAATATACAGCGCATAAAACCGCAAAGTGCAGCTTACATACAATAGAAAAGAACCTTACTAGAAGAGGTAATATTTCTTCCAAAAAAGCAAAACATTTACATTAAAAGAAAAACCCACCTACTTTCTTTCGCTCGGTCACTGAAAATAGCTATGCGGAATATTTTCATTAGCCGGGCCACTTTCAAGCTAGTTTAAAAAAAAAGTTGCTGTAAAAAGCGGGCAGCCCGGCGAAACTACTGAGTTTAGTTTCAACAGTGAGGGTACTCCGCCGACTGGCTTGGACAAATTGCACTCAAGTGGGTTATGAATACACGGCTGAATATTCGGGACAGAACTGTTGAAATATTTTTGTAGAACGACGAGTCTTATTAAGTGTCGTCTTGGCTTAAAGCCAATTAATCTTTTACTTCATCCGAGCATCCAAAGTATGCACTTTGGAGCCCGGAGGAGCCGAAAGGAGCACTTTGCCTGTTCCTTCTTTTATTTGTGGTGGCTTTCCTGGAAGCAACTGCGGTTGACTTTCTAACTTCGAGAGGGAAGCCTAAATCAGAGCCCTCTCGGTCAATATAGTTAAGCTATTCTTACTTTGTGTCTATATAGATAAGCGCTAAGTACAATGATTAAGAATACTTTTTGAAACCTAACTATTCAATAGTCATAGCCATAGTCATAGTCATTTATTTTTCAATATAGAACAATAAAATTGTTTCTTATTGACGTCAATTTTAATCCTACTTAATCCAAGTTTACCACCGCTTCCAAGGCGCTGGTGGAGAAGAAACGGCGCAACAAACTCCACTGCGGCATTTTTTGGACGTCAATTTACAATATTTATTTTCTTAAAGCTAAATGTCAACAAGTATATAAAACTCTTTATAATTAAGAATTAAAACAAAGTTACATAATGTAACAAATAAGTCACGTAACTAATACAGTACCATGCTGTAATTATAGCATTTTACGAGGGGCCTGCACCACCAATCAATTTATCATCGCAGTCCATTGCTGGATATAGGTCTCTCCCAAAGTTAGGAGGCTTTGGCCTACTGTTTCACACTGGCCAGACGGGTTGGTACAGGGTTTTGTTTCGAGTTCTTCTTCTCTCACAGTGATATCATTTGTGAATTTTCCGTTAATACCTATTAAAAGATAGGAATTAGCATTTAAAATGTGTTCAAAATAATAAAATTCGTGAAGTACACGCTCCAGCTGCCTGCTCCTACATTTCCAAGTTGAGCCCGTTTTCCGCGTTCGTTCGTCTAAATTTCAAATGCTGCGCTGACTCTCCAAGGGTTTAACTGTTATATTTCCCTCTTCGCCCAAAATTCTGACATGTTTTTTGTGTAGTTTATTTATTTAGGGCATAATAGAAGTTTATAAGTTTTGTTATTGTGATATAACTTGGATAGAGAAAAAATTGTTTACTGTTTCAGTGTTGTTTATACTTTATATTTAAGCAGTATACAGTTCAGGCACTTTGCTTGAAATGTGTTATATTCAAAAAGATGTTAAAGGTCTATGTGGCGTGGCGGTAGCGAACGCAGGGGGTGTGGGTTTGGTTTCCAATTTTTGTTTCAATGTTTTGACTTAACATCTATGAACACCCATAGTTGTCGTTACGGGCAGTAGAAGCCTTCATAAGTCCGAAAACTTCGATATCGCCTGTTACTTGTCGAGGCGAACGAAGGTAAATAATAAAGTTACGTCGCATCACAGTTAGACTGGAAAATTGACACCAACTGACTCCGAGAGTGATGAAAATATACAAGCAATGACGAAATATTATCAAAAATATCAGATTAGTCTTTAAATTCGCTTATTGCAGTCCACAACTGGACATTAGGTTTTCCAAATGTGCGCCATTGCACTCGACTCCATAGTTCATTCTAGTATGACTGGAGCATGGCGCAATGGCGTATATTGAGACTGCAAATTGAGAAAGTAAAATGGGACGTCCCGCAAGACTTCCAGCTTGACGGACTCACGATCTAAATATGATTTTTCAAACAGCAATGTTAAGTTTGGCCCTAAATTCAGTTTATTTTATCAATTAGTCTATTGCAGTTTACTGCTGGACATAAGCCTCTTCCATGTGCCATTGCTCCTGATCCTCCTTTATCTTATCAATATAAATTGAAAATTATTTGCATACCTATGTACGGAATTCTTATGAAACCTTGCCAGTTTTATACTTCAGCTCATGACTATCAAAGACAATAGCAGACATCTACCGCCATATTTGTCCAAACTTTGTCCATGAAACGGTACTCCGAAGCTATTAAATGGACGTTTAAACGTCCATAAATACTAGGTTCATATTCTTTGAAAGCTTTCCTGGCATTTTAGAGTCAAGTAACACTTTCGTCGAGTGTTCTCGAACGCTCTCAGCTCTCAACCGATGTAAGACTTTAGAATTGTGGAATCGACTCGGCAGACCGTAACACGTTAAATTTACTGCTGTTGTGTCCTACTTCTTGTATGAATAATGAGTTTTTAAAACCCTCGGGATGGAAGTGGTGAGTTTTTTAGCAAATAAAGCCGACCGCACAATAGAGAACGCAGCTTGTATGCAAATATTATTGAGATAAAATTCCGATATAAATCCTGTACGTATGCAAGTCGGGAATTTGAAAAGGTTATTTATATGTTTTGTTTTTTTTTGAAGTATTTAATGGAGTTATTCAAAAATGTTATGTAGGACAAACAAATGCAATGTGCATGGACAACTGAACCCGTTTTGTTTTGGAATATTTAATGGGGTTATTATTTTTTTTATGTAGGACAAATAAATGCAATGTGCATGGACCGCTGAACCCGTTTCTGTGACCCATTACATTTTATTGCTGGCATTTTGTAGACCTTTTCATGTGGAATTGGTTTCGTTAATCCAGGAATAAATTGTAGTGCATCAAGGTACGGTACTTCCATAAGTTTTTGTTAAGTTTCGACGTCAAAAAAAAAGTCTTACGCGCATTATTGTAATTCGGTTATTTTTCATCAGTGCTTGCTTGGTTTTTAAAGTTGGACTTATAACGGCAGACTGGCGGATAAATATATTGATAAAAACTTATTTCCCGCAGTCAATTCATAGATAGACTTAATAGAAATTGCCTGCAATACTTCTCCTTGCAATCACTCAAAAAATAATTTATTTTACTGTCTTTCAACTCTGGTTTAACATCCTCACTTCAACGTTATAGCTCCAGGGAGTAACGCATCGCATCGTCTACAGCTAGAGCTACATACAGTACAAGTATATTATATAAACGACCTCAATCTCAGAGCACTTACTTGATTGCTTACTGGACATGCCCAGTACTAGAACAAACACGGCTTTGTTCGGCCCGGAGTGCTGTTGAAGAATTGCTTTTAGTTTTTTTTTATTTAGCTAGCGTATAAAGAGCTCTGTTTGATAAGAAATATATATGGAAACGTATAGAAAATGGTAATGCAGGTAGGGTTTATGTTTACTTTGCAGTTAAGACGGTTAATATAATTAAACCTTTAAAAACTTCGCATATCATAAACTTTCATATGACATTACATAATGTGGAAAGAAATTTGAAAATTAAGCAATACACGTTACCTATATCATGAACAATCATGAACTTGCTACTGTCAATTATAAGTAGATTTTCGATTAGTTCCTCCATATGGGCAACTACAATATCCGCTTCCTAATATCTCTCGAGTTGTGGACACACTCATGCAATGTACAGACATATTTTTAAATTAAACTAGCTTGTGCCCGCGACATCGTCCGCGTTAAGTTCGGAATAGAAAGGTATAGGACACACTGCTCCTGTTCCCGCGACCCAGATAAAGTTCCTTGAAGTTTCTGTGAGCCTGGTACTTCATGCAAATGTACCAGGGTTACAGAAATACTGATCCCGTGACCGCAACACAAAAGAACCTATACCCGAGATAAAATAAAGGTCGAACGGGATGAAAAGTATCCTATGTCCGTCTCCTGGTTCTAAGCCACATTCTCAATAATATTTAGCCAAATCGGTACAGCCGTTTTTAAAAAATATTGTAACTAACACGACTTTCTTTTATATATGTAGATTTCTAATTGACGGTTATCTGGTGTTGCAGGTGGTGTCACATAGGATGTGAAGTGGTGCACCCAGACGCTGCACACGCGCCGCTAGCAGCGGATATGGCGACCCGGAGATAGTGCCAGGTAACACCATTATTGTATTAGTAATACTCTGGAGGCATCTGGAAGGCATTTGAGAAGCGAACGACTGTCGTGGTATGGACATAGTATGAGGAGCGATGAAATTATGTAGTAAAAAAGGCTCACAGATATGAACGGCTTTAGGAGAAAGGGACTGAGGTAATGACATTTGACAGGAATGTACGGAGCCAGGAATGTATGAGCGCGGGCCTGTGGATGACGGGTGTAGCCGACTGTCAACCTCACCGTTTCTGGCGACGAGTTGGTGACTCTGTGGTCCTCCTTCCCGAGGACATCCAGACCAATAGGGATGGCCCTGGGTCTGCTGAGGTACAAGGAATATGTCCAACAATCGCACCTTCGGCTTTGGACTTCGAGCCACAGACGGCGTACGTTTTCAAGAAATTTTGAAAAGATTTGGCTAAAAGTCTATTTTTTAGCTAGATCTATTCAATTTTGCATCCAAACCATGTATGATAACTTGGGGCAAGAGACTCGCTGTCCTACTCTTTCTCTTGATTTGTCTCTAGCGAAAGGAAAAATAGCTCGGTAATATCCAGAAAGAAGCCACGAGATATAGAAAACTATATAATCTATTTGAATGAATTTTTTATAGCATTTATTATGCTAACCGTCGCCCTTATAGACGGATATAAAGAGAAGGAAAATTTGGAATGATTCAAGTGGTGCTCAATGGCTCAGTTGGCAGAGCAGTCGCCCTGTAAGCGAAAGGTCGTGAGTTCGAGTCTCACTTGAGCATTTCATTTTTTCCAATGTTTTTCGTATATAATCTATGTTCTCGTAAAGGCTTAACGTTCATAGCATATCCACTCGTTAGTCTGACTAGGAGCGGAACGAGAATCGTTTGCATACAGATGTGCATTGTCAGTTTGTACCCGGCGTCCATATAACTATATTATGTATGCAGGCGAGCGCCTGATATTCCATCATTACCTTATATCTAACTATTTTCTATATGATGAAGCTGAATGGTTTGTTTATTTAAAAGCAATAATCTCTGTACTTCTTTTTCTACTTATATATCTCTATGTTTATTTGCGTGCGTACATAAATAAATAAATAATCTCTATAACCACTAGAAATCACGAAAAAATGTTTTTGAATTTGATTTCTGAGTAGTTGGAGAAGGTTCTAGGCTTTTTTTTTTTTTTTTTTTTCGTGCGGAAATCCCCTCGGATACCCCCCCTGCCGGAGCCGGAAGGGGAGGTTATGTCGGACTCGAACCGACTAAAACCGCACGCCAACTGTGGGTCTTGGTGCTAGGCCGGAGGTGAGGTTGTCAAAGACATATCCCTCGCACCCCGGCTGACCCAGGGCCATCCCTTACGGTCTGGCCCTCCTCAGGAGGGGGGACAACGGTGTCCCCAACTCGCCCCCGGAATGGGGAGGCGCACTATTTAGCGCGCCGCCGCCGTGGCCTGCTTCTGCTGGGGTGACAGGCGGCTCCACCCGTCACCCCCAGGCCCGCGCTCATGGGGGACGGAGGTCAGTCAGTGCCCTCCGACGCCCGAGTTGCCTGCGCGCGCGGGCGGCGCGATCCGCGAGTCTTTCTCGCTCGCGCCGCCTCTCCCGCTCCGCCGTCTCCTTCACGACCATTACCTGCTCGCTGAAGGAGACGCCGGCCGCCCACGCGTCCGCGCAGCGGACCATTGCTGTGAGCAGGGTGGCGAGGGTGAGAACTCTCACATCCAGGGCCGACACTAGCTCCCGCCTCGGTCCGGCCCATGCCGGACACTCGGTGAGCGTGTGCAACCCCGTGTCCTCGCTCGCGTCGCAGTGATGGCACTCGGACGTTGGCTCCTTTTCGATCCGACACAGATATCTCCCGAAGCACCCGTGCCCGGTGATAATCTGCGTCAGTCGATACGAGAGGCTGCCATGTGGCCTCTCGAGCCATTCCCCCATGATGGGCCTTACCGCCTCTATGACGGCATGCCCTGCGCGTCGTTGCTCAAGTCGTCGCTCCCACTCCGCCACCACGATCCCGTGGAGCCGGGACCTCTCGGCCCGAATGTCTTCGGGCTCGGGATCGTATCCCCGCTCCCGCGCCTCCTTACGGAACCGATACAGTGCCGCAAGGGATCTCGCTTCCAGGATCCACGGTGGCGATCCGGCTAGGAGACTCGCCGCTTCAAAGGATATCGTGCGGTACCCCCTAATGGCCCTGCAGGCCATCGTCTGCTGCGGTGCATGCAGCAGTTGCACGAACCTGGCCTGCAGGGCGTCCGCCCACACGGGGCACCCGTACAGGGCCATGGACCGCACGACACCCGCGTAGAGTCTCCTGCAGGAGTCCTCTGGGCCCCTCAAGTTGGGCAGCAGCCGCATCAGCGCGTTAGCTGACACCAACAGTTTGGGGCGCAGACTTCGGAAGTGCTCTCCGAAGTCCCACCGACCGTCAAGTACGAGCCCCAGGTATTTCAACCGGGGCTTGATGTCGATGGGAGTACCTCCTACTGTCAAGCTGGATCCCGGGGGTGGCCTGCGCCGAGGACCATGAAAGAACAAGGCCTCGGATTTGTGCAGAGCCACCTCGAGACCCAGCTGCCGGATCCGATCCACGACTTGAGCAACAGCGGTCGTGGCCCTCTGGGTCGCCTCGCGGTGTGTAGCGCCACTCACCGTCACTAGCGTATCGTCCGCGTAGCACGTGACGGTGGCACCGAACGCGAGCTCACCGCGAAGCACCCAGTCGTATCCGATGTTCCACAGGAGCGGCCCCAGGACCGATCCCTGTGGGACACCGCACGACATCTCACGCCTACCGACGCCGGTCGCACTTGGGTAGATGACGGCCCTCTCCGTCAGGTACGCCCCGACTATGCGGCGGAGGTAGAGAGGCACATCGTGGTACACGAGCGCCTCCCTGATGCAACTCCAGGGCAAGGTGTTGAACGCGTTGGAGATGTCCAAGGACACCGCCAACATCACCTCGCCCCGGGCAACCGCATCCTCCGCCAGAGTCCTCACGCGCATGATGGCATCCACAGTGGAACGCCACCGGCGGAAGCCGTACTGCGTGTCCGCTAGGTCCGGCCCCACTCTAGAGAGGTGCTCGACGAGGCGCTTGGCAATCACTCTTTCGAAGAGCTTGCCCACCTCGTCGAGCAACACTATGGGCCGGTACCCGGACGGCTCGTCCGCCGGGCGTCCGTCCTTGCGGATGAGGACCAGTTTCCCCGTCTTCCACATCTTCGGAAACTGGCCCCGCTCCAAGCACGCGCTGAGGAACCCTCGCAGTCGGGGTTCGAGACCGTCTTCTCCTAGAGCTAGGACCCACGCACGGCCTGGAATGCCGTCGGGTCCCGGGGCGGTGTTCTTCTTGGCTCTAAGCCGTCGCACCGCCAGCTCTAGTTCTACCCAAGTAACCTCGGGCACGTCGTCGTCAATAACCACGCCGGGCGCATCAGGCGACCGAGGTGGCGGAGTCATCTGCGGCGGAACGTGTTCCGCCCGCGCCGGGAACAGGGATGCCACCACTCCTCCAAGGAGAAGGTTCTAGGCTAGACTAATTTGATACCACACTGCAATCTTTAGGTGCCAAGTAATAAGAACAACAAATTAGGAACGTCGCCCAATAGAATAGGTAGGTTAGACAAACCTTAGTTATATATGGAGGTATTAGTCCCGGTTAGGTATAACCCAAACAAGATCTTCTGGGCCCAAACCAACCTCATCTGTAAGCTGGTAGGTGTGTACCAGCTTCTATTTGACAGACGAGGTTCTGGTCCAGACATTCCTTTCGCAGTTAGGGGGATCAAATGGCTAACGGTTAAAGCCAAAATAAACCATATGATGGAAGGGAAAAGTGAGACAACTGACTCATCTTTTAACCAGGATTTGTACTTTTTACTAACCTAAATTCAGGTGCCGAGGGTAAGATTGTCACTAGCACATCCCTCATTCCCCGTCTGGGTCAGGGAGCGAAGATTGTACTCGAAGGAAAGTTATGAACAAATAGGATTCGCTTTAATAAACTTAATTACTGAATCCTTTTAGTATAACATAATATGTTGTGTTCCGTCGACTGATTGACTTCGCGTGCGCTCAGGCGTTTCGTCGAAAACGATAATTGGAAATATATTTCGATTCAGTTTTATTCGCTTATTTTATTTTTCGGGATAATAAGTAGCCTGTGTGTTAATCCAGGGCATAAGCTATCCCGGTTTTCAATTTCACACAGATCCCTTGAGCCTTTACAATGTAAAACAAACATATACTAACTCAAAAACTTTTGTATTTTATAACCAACACGCGCGTGGAATACTCGTCTTGTTACCCTGACCTACAGGAATCAATTCCCGGGATAAAAGCCCGTGTACTGTGTCCGGTCGCACTCTTTACCCATGTGTGCGAAGTGAAAATAAAGCGTTGTCATTAGTGCTTGGAGTCGGCTTTATGAATGAGATGTCCCGGGTTCCAGTCCTAGCTATCACACTACCAACTATAACCCACTCATAACGCAAGAAATTTAGCCTGAAGAGGTCAGGGAAATACTAAATTCATTTTAAAAAGGCTTATCCAGGTGGCTGCTAATCGGGTATTAGAAGGTTCTTATAAGGCTGGCAGCACGAGGGTCATGCCTCTGGCATTGCACACATCCATATGCCATGGTACCCACTTCGGACCACTGAGACCAAAGTGGGTTGTGTGCTTGCCTGCCACCTAAGCAGTATGAAAAAAGATGCTTTGGTCACGATCAAAACGCCTGTTATGAAACTTAATACAGCTTGAAAAACTTAGCCTATCAACATGATACATTCATAACCATCTTTCCAGCAGAGGGAGGCCATGTAAAATATATAATTAAGTCGTTTGTATGTGCTGTCACGAAGTCGGCCGTGCAGCGAAATTTTGTAGAGATCGCGGCAGTGTTGAGGGACGTTGGGGCGTTGTCGATGAATTATTTATCGATAGTTTGATAAGTAGCTCAAACTTCTTTTCTTTTTTAAATAAAAGTTATGTAGGTACTTTCAGTAACTTTCACTTTCTTTAATTTTTTTTGGAAAAACCTTTGTTAGTTTATATAGGTATAGTCTTTTGATTTAATTCTACAACAACATTTACAATATTCTATTTTTAACAGTCTACAACATTATATTTTTACAATATTTTATTATACATAATAAATATTACAATATAATAAATGTATCATCATGTATCATAAAGGTAGATAGAAGTGAAAAAAATATGTCCAAGTTACAGTTTTATAAGAAGCTAAAATATTTCTACTGGTTTTCTATGTTATAACACATTTTACGTAATTTACTATTTATCATAATTAATATTTTGATAATTTATGTATGGTTGTGACTTGTTTATCTGTCAGTCATGGTCTATGTGACGTCACATTAAATATAATATGACGCCCTGCAATCAACATAAACGGGAGAACTAAAGATCATAAAGGTAGTAAACAAACATTTGGTTTTAAAAATACACTATAATTTAATATCTAGACATAGTGTAACATCGATATTTCAGTTTAACGTCCTTGCTCCTCTCTACACTGCCATGTTACATACTTAAAAAGCAGTGGCCAAGTTTTGCACAATATCAGTGACTATATTTTAGTCTAAGTTATGACGGAATCGGGCCGGTTTAAAAAATATTCTACTATACACATCATATCTAAAATCATAACTTAACTAGCTTACGGGGTTTTGAAGCCGTGTAAACTATTAGGTTCTGTAAATATTGTCTTTTCCAACTTTTCACTAAGCCTATCATTATTGTAAATGTAAATATTTGTGTCGAACTTTGGACAATCACGCTTTAACGGGATCTGGCTGAAATTTGTTCCAGGAATAGATTACCTTCTGGAATGACACATAGACTATCAATGGGGGAAGGAAAAGGGAATTGGGTGCTATGGATTGCGCGAACAGGTTCAAATCACGGACAATAGCTAGTAGTTTAATATACGACAATATTATAGTTACTTGAATGAATTTTACAGCATTAAGTATTCTAACTATACAAATCGAATACATAGAGAAAAAGAATCTTCTCGGGCGGGACTCTAATCCGCGATCTTTCCCTTACAGGGGGAATGCCTTGACCAATTCGGCTACCGATATTTCGTATTCCGTTGTTCCTATAGTTCGTAAGAATATCGGTAGATGACTCCTCCGTCACCTTAAAGACGGATAAGAAGGGAAATTTGAATCACATCGGGCGTGTCTCGGTAGCCAAGTTGATCAAGGCATTCCCCCTGTAAAAGAAAGATCGCGAGTTCGAGTCCCGCCCGAGAAGATTCTTTTTCCCTATGTATTCGATTATAGTCACTTATTTACAACAAATAAAAGATATATTTGTAATTACTATGATAACATTGTCTATCACAGATTCGAGTGTTGTTATCGATAAATATGGGTTTTTATGTATTTATAATAATCACTATTTACAAAATCATTATCGTAAGTTGACACATGTTGTTACAAGATGCATTGTGATTGTAGATAGGGAACACCTGGTTACGAAATCTTGTTATCGACCATCAGGTGCTGGTAATCAATTGTATTTCCATCCGGATACATAAAATATTTATACATTACAATTATATGAATGGCAGCTATAATAAAAAAAATACTAACTAAAAAAACTAAAAACACGTTTTTGGCACGCACGAAAAATACTTGGACGTCCGCCATATTGGATTTAACTGATTTAAGTCACGTGATTATTTTTTTTCGTATTTTTGACAGCAAACCCTTTCATTTGATACCCTTATCATGGGGGTGGATTTCAAACAGCCAGTCCGCCATCTTGGGGAGGCCACCATATTGGATTTGTAATGACGTTTCTTAGCTGGTCATGTATTGTCATCAAAAACTCAGAGCGTGTGCAAAATGTCATCCTAATCGAAGACCAGAAAGTGGGTCAAATTAAGATTCCAAGATTTTCTTACATACATAGTTACAAGTGAAGCTAATAAAAGCCTGTTAAAAATAGTGACACATTATGAGTGCTGAAAGAAGTGAAAACTTGGTCATTATATGTGGGTACTACTTATTTAGATACATTATCTGTCACAGGTATCAGTACAGGTGCCACAAGTTCATTAAGACCTGGAACTTTCTGCCAGCTCACGTGTTTCCTTCTTCCTACAGTCCCGGGTCCTTTAAGCTGGACGTGAAAAGGCATCTGCTGAGGCCGTCAAGCTGAGTGCCACCATTGTTAACATGGTACATGTTTATAATCGTGACTCTCTTTCCGAGACTTTGCCTTAGCTTACCATCAATCGAAGTGAAGTCAAATTGAAGTCTTTTATAAAAAAAATACGGTTTTATTTCCATGTCTAAAAAAATCTCCGAAAAATTCTGAACGCACCTGAAAAACTTGTACTTTTCCCATAGGTACTATTTATTATATTGAACAGTATAAATAGCACCTAAAGAACTTCAAAAACGTTTTCTTGTAATAGCACCTGGAGAGAGGAGGCTCTGCATGGCATCGTGGAGAACAAGGTTCTTGGTTGAGACATCCGGCGTAAGCCGTTCCCTGAAAAGTTGACCAAGATGGATCCCAGGCTCCAAAGTACAATCTTTGGATGCAACTGGGAAAATAATATAAGGGCAATACTGTTTTATTTTTCCAAAAGAACCAATCATAGTGTGATTTTTACTGTCACAATAAATACGTTTGAAAAAGGTCTGGTCTTCTAGTAATAGCAATTGATGGAAATACAGCGACTTTTCAGTGGATAAATACATATATAAATTTACCTATTCACTCGTCTGTAAATAGTAGGCAGAGGTATATTAACACCCACGTTTCGCCAACTGTGATTTTCGGTCTCGCATAATAGGGGGCGAGCCTATTGCCGTCTACAGGGCACATTGTCTTGGGCGGTATGTTTACTGTCATTGTATGGATAAATTTTATATAAAAAAATCTGCGGTAGCCTAGTGGTGTCATCGATCCCAGGTTTACCATGGCACACACCAATGAGATTGATCGATGCTTTTCAAAGTTATGTGTGTATTTATCGCAGGTTTATAAGTGCCTGGTTAATGGCAATAGGCTCGTCACCTATTACATTGGGACCTAAACACAAGCTGGCGAAATGTGGGTGCTAGATCCTCTGCCTACACCTTCGGGGAATACAGGCGTGAGTTTATGTTATGTTATGTAAATTTCCGGTTTATTACCAACCAACATACTTACGCGGGATTTCATTAAACTCCACAGATAAAACAACCATAAAAGCAAATGAAGTTTCGGACACACATTTACCAGAGACTACTGAACTATTCTACATTTGAATTGTCATTCTTACAGCAAGTATTCACATCTTAAAGCTGCAGATAAAGTTTGTTAGACTATCTCTGTCCTTTTCAGAACCCTGCTTTAAAATTATAAAAATGGAAGTTTGTGAAGGTTATGTATTTGATTGGCTATGTATTTGATTTGTGAAGGTGTTTGGATGTTGGTTACTCAATTACGCTGAACAGATCTGACTGGAATTTGGAACAGGAATAGACTTCTAAATATATAACTAGGTGTGAAAGGTGACTGACTGACATAGTGATCTATCAACGCACAGCCCAAACCACTGGACGGATCGGGCTGAAATTTGGCATGCAGGTAAATGTTATGACGTAGGCATCCGCTATGATTTTGATTAATTCTACCCGTAAAGGGATAAAATAGGGGATGAAAGTTTGTATGAAACTGGCAATTTTAAACTCATCGGGCTGAAACTTTGCATGCATAAAGGACTCACCACTAATCGATAACCGACATCCACTCGGGCGGAGCCGCGGGCAACAGCTAGTAAAATTATAAATGTGAAAGTTTGTGAAGTTGTTTGGATATTGGTTACTCAATTACGCTGAGCAGATATGTAATATATTTATTCAATAATATTGTGGCTGCGGTGGGTTGGCAGGACCTCTCAATCACATTTTATGCCTGTGCAAGGTTGTTGTGTGGGTGATGGCGTGGTACAGGCCATTTTAGAGTTTAAGGTTTTTTAATTTAAGCATGGGTTTTAATTATTTTAATTATTTTTTTTATGTGTGGCTGGTTTGCACCCGTGCTTCACCAATTTGGGTCTGGTTGAAAATCAGCGCTAGACAGCTGTCTAGCACATGCTGAACCTGAACCTTTTCGGCTGGCGTGTGAGGTGCACAAATAACGCAATGCATGCTCTATTAAGTGCCTATCTATTATTTTATACAGTGTACCTTAAACGTCAGCGAATAAATCTTTTTTCTTTCTTTTCTTTCTTTCTTTCTATCTGACTGGAATTTGCAACAGGAATAGACTTCTGTGGAATGGACTGTCGCCAGCGGTATTTCCGAACCAATATGAATTTCAAACCTTCAAGAAAAGAGCGTACTCTCTATTGAAGGGAAGGCAACGCACTTGTGACTCCTCTGGTGTTGCGGATGTCCATGGGCGGCGGTGATCGCTTACCACCAGGCAATCCGTTTGCTCGTTTGCCTCCCTATCACATAAAAAAACTTATTATCCCAGTCGTAGTACCCTCGTTTTCATGTGGTGAATTCTACGCTACAACTACGTTATAACTAGTATTCTAGTAAATAGTACTTCAAGATCAGTTTCCTCAAAATTATGCTAGATAGCTGGAACTCGGCAATGCTCTGTAACCACGGAAATGAGGCAAGAATGAAAAGTCATTAAAGCCAGATTATACCGCGCTCCATTAACTGGAACCTTAAACGGAGCTTAACCTATTTTCTTGATATGGTCTTGAAGCTGCGACATTTAGTTATGGATCATGTATATTATTTTAAATCTATATTGTTGGTTTAGTAGAACTTGTTATACATATTGAAAGTCACTTTCATTGTTCCACAATATTTTTACCTAAACCTCACTGGTTTCACCTCACGGCAATACCAAAGGTTTAAAGTTTAGATAAGTCTCCTTTCTTTGCATTACCATAAAATACTTGGACTTCTTGTCAACACACATATGAGAATGTATGGGACCCCACCATCAAGATAGCTATAAGGTTTCGTTGGGAAGGTAGACAAGGATACAATACTTGACTTGTATAATAAATAATAAATAAAATTGTTTATTGACTCAGAAAAATTAATACAAAAGTAAATGTTTTAAACTAAGGCGTATCAATATTTGCGCAAGAGGTACTCTAACTGTCTCACAAACTAGGCTTAAGCCTGTGTGTTGAGAGACAGTGCTCTATCTATGTCGATCACACATTGTCACTATTTTGTGAAACATATACTATGCTTACTTACTATATTTTACAGGTATAGACATTTTATAAGATATAAACATTTATTATTCACTCCACCATATAACATACACCATTGTATACAGTTGTATAGCTATTATACTTAAAAAAAAGAAGTAATTTTGGGTGGCTAGGATGACTATAGTAAAGGCTACCTAAACTACGACTATTTTCCATCATTCTATCAACCTTTGCTATTCCTATTAAAGGAAACATCTTTAAAAATTTAACTCAAGTAATAACATTCAAGAGTTCTTGACCCAAATAGAAGGGGCTTTTAAAGAGTTCTCGTTACGCTGGCCGGTCCTCGCCTGTAATAGGCTCCCGTGGGATATAAAATCTCCCATAAATTTCGTTTTGAGCTCGTTTCTTCAAGACAGCGATATTGGCGATATAACGGGTGGAATATTTGCAATAAACCGTGTGAATTTGGAGAGGATGTACAATCGATGAAAAAATTTGGTTAAGATTAAAAATATTACAAATCTTTTTGCATTGGAAAACATTTAGCATGTTCCCTTCGGGATCTTTGGGGCCTACAGCAAAGTCAAGGAAAGAGGGTCACCATCGTATACATGTACCATGTTAACAATGGTGGCACTTAGCTTGACGGCCTTATTAGATGCCTTTTCAAAGGACCCGGGACTGTAAGAAGAAGGACATACGTGAGCTGGCAGGGAGTTCCAGGTTTTAATGGTGCGACATAGGAATGAGTCACTGAAACGCCTGGTTCTAGAAGTTATATTCTGCACCGTATACGGGTGGCATTTTAGCCCACCGGGATCTGTGGGGCCTAAACAAGCCTCACTAGTTTGCTGATACACCTACTGATAAGCGGATGAAGCTTTAACGCAAGCTTTCTTCTCATAGTTAACCTAAGAAATAGTAGAAAAGCGGATCCCGGTCAAACTTGATGACCGGACTTTTGTACTCGTCTATATCACGTGTAAGTACTGACTTTGACAAGAAGGGTATTAATTAATTGATTAAAAATACCCAGATGATGTTTTGTTTATTATTTTATGATTTGATGAAAATGAAGATATTCAAGAACTAATTTATTCAATCTTCTTTTGTCGTTGATCGTTGTTTATTTCCTGGGGTGCGGTGGATTGAAGTTAAGAAATACTGCAATGTATACAAGGTTTGTTAAAAAAAAGGAATTGGAATCTAATGTTAATTGCTTATTCAACTGCTCAATTTAGAATAGAGATAGCTTAAATCCTGGATTAATATTTAAGCCATTATTATTCCAAAAATATTTATCACAGGTATAACTGTACGTATATACAGATAAGTAGATAATATCTGCTGTCAAAATATAATCTAGTATCGAATATAATACGTCAAAACCACGTGCATTTAATTAATCAGTAATCGGAATTGCTCATTCTGCAATTTTAGCTAATGTAGGGTTGACAGAATTACCGAATTACCTACGTAAAACCAAAGAATCTTTCATTTTTAGACCCTTTTTCCAAACACTCCACACATCTTAAAAAGTGCTCCATTTGCGAAGTGCACCAATTGAGAAATGCACCAGTTGCGAAGTGTGCCTTATGAGAAGTGCACCAGTTGCGAAGTGTGCCTTATGAGAAGTACACCAGTTGCGAAGTGTGCCTTATGAGAAGTGCACCAGTTGCTAAGTTCACCATTTGAGCATGGTGTACAAATTGAGATTTGCACCAAATGCGTCAAACCCTATCTAAAGTTAAAAAGTAGACGATTTTGTTATTTTAAAGGTTTCGTACCTCAAGAAGGAAAATGCAACCTTAAATGACAATGATGAACAATCTAGAAGTTTTTCTCAGGAATGTGTGGAGGCATCAATTTGATATTCATACCAAATACATAGGTATCTGATGCCTTGAAGATGTGAAACAATCAAACTTGTAAGTCAATCCCTCAATCCAGTAATACGGAACCCTTAGTACACGAGTGCGACTAGACCAGCTTTATTTTATGTTCTTTTCTATTTCATGGTAATCTGTTCTGAAACATAGCTAAAATACGTCAGGGTAGACTTTTGTATGAACTTTTGCAGGAGGTAGAAGATGGAATAATTATTATTCTTTTAGCTCGGGGGTACAGTTTTTTGGGTACAGAATTGAAACTCTCTGAGCCACTATGTTGTCTAGCCTCTAGCTTGTTAATGAAAACTAGGGGCAACGTGGTTGAGCAGCTCTGGTGTGCAGCGCGTTTTATAGCTAAGAAAGTAATATGCATGATTAATTTTCACTGCACATCAGCACGAATGATGTGCAGCGCGTTTTATAGCTAAGAAAGTAAATATGCATGATTAATTTTCCATCTCATTCTTTTAAACAAGATGATGTGGTTTGTTAGTTAGAAAAGTGAAGGACTACCAAATAAGCTCGAGAGTAAAAAAAAAACTAAAGAAGATTTTATTACAATGGAAATAATATTTTCTTATTACAATTATTTAAAGTCAAGTTATTTAAAGTCAAAACGACAAGTTATTTATAGGTACTATAGTATTAAGTGTGAACCGTGTTGCAATGAAAGACCTAGAGGTTTTTTCAGTGTTGTACCTAGATAGATAAGTACAATCCTATACACAACTCTTTCAATTTGAAGGACCAAACCTTATAGAATAAAAATCAGGGTGGGAAAATTATATTATGAACTAAGCTGCTGAGAATGTGAAGCTTGTAGAATAACTTGTTCTCGTACGGTCCAAATTAATTGTGCAAAATTTTTTTTTTCATCTATTTATGTTTATTATTCTATCACATTCTAATTTGGAATAGGAATAAACTAAAGTTTGGAATAGGGATGGGCAATCTATGGACCTCGGGCCAGTTCCAGCCCCCAAAAGCATTTAATTCGGCCCACCGACGAACCGACCCCAAATAGACGGGCCAAAAGTATAAAGTAGATTCCAGGGTCACAGTAGCTACTTATTGAGAGCCGCCTCTATCACGCACTGCACTGCACCGGCCTAGGAGTGAGAGTTCTCTCGCTTGCCGCCTTGCTCACGGCAATGGTGCACTGCGCAGATGCGTGGTCTACCCGCGCCGCCTCCTTCTGCGAGCAAGTAATGCTTGTGAAGGAGGCGGTGGAACGGGAACGGAGGAGACTTGTCAACCGTACAGCCCGCGATGAGCGGAAGCTATTCGGGCGTCGGAGATCACAGAATAACTTTCGACAGCCATGAGCGCAGGCCTGGGGGTGACAGGTGAAGCTGCAAGTCACCTCATGTCCTGTGGCCCTAAACCCGGGGGCTAGACTAAGACTCCGTAGTCCTCACACCCGAAGAGGGCCAGGTCGAAGAAGAAGAAGAAGAGACATGTCTTAGCCAATCTCACCTACCGCTGGGTGGAGAGGGCTTCTTCAAATTTCTGGCCCCCATCAAAGGTTTGTCCACCACTGGTTTGGAATAGCTCATAGTATACTTTTTATTACGGGAATAATTTCCATGGGTTGCGAAAGGTTGAAACACCACACGAGCGAAGTCATAGGCATCGACTAGCAATAATACAATAACATAACATAACATAAACTCACGCCTGTATTCCCCGAAGGGGTAGGCAGAGGTGCTAGCACCCACATTTCACCAGTTTATGTTTAGGTCCCAATAGGTGGCGAGCCACCCATGTAATAGGTGGCGAGCCTATTGCCATTAACCGGGCACTTATAAACCTGCGATAAATACACACATAACTTCGAAAAGCATCGAGAAGTCATTGGTGTGTGCCATGGTAAACCTGGGATCGAACCCGAGACCTCGTCTCAGCTGTCTATTACCCATACCACTAGGCTACCGCAGTAATAATATTTATACTGTTATACTGAAACAAGATTTGTGAATAGTCACAAATCACCGTGTAGGGAACTCAATAGTAACATTTCTTCAACAAAAAACCTTAAAGAAACACTCCAATTCTTCTAAATTATAGCGAAGTCCGTGATATCGCCCGATTGCGTGTCCGAAGGCCAGACTCGATGCAGATAGGCCCTATTTGCAATTCAAAAGCTGACGGTGAGTGGTGGCAGTGCGACAGCCCTGGCTATCAGTCGCGTACGTGGCCTTGGTTGGCTTTAATTGGACCATAATTGTGATTGGTTGACGCCTGGAGCCGTTGCTATGTCAATGTTTTAAGACCATTATATGCTAAGTGCTTTTTACTTATAGGTCAAGTAACGGTCAAAGTTCAAATCACTTTTTAATAGGAAAACCCGATTTGAAATTTACTTCTATTATCTTTTTTTAGTTTTTGTGTATCCAGTAAATTAAACAATATCACGTATTTCCTTCAAACTTCTATTCATCAACAGGAGTTCTATTCTGCAGCTATTTAGTCAGGATGAATTCGCGTTGTACGGGGATCTGCTTTCCAGTTTTTACTCCTTCACTTTGCACGGTTTTCGGCATCCATGGCAGTGAACTAATCGACTTGCATGCGAACATTTCTTTTTCTTGGGTCCACTGATCCTATCAACCCCCTAGACATAAGTGGCAATTTGTTAACCGTCGTATTGTAGAATGACAAATGTATAGGATTTGACGTATTTGACATTTGTGAACGACTGTCATATACGTCAAATCCCATACATTTGTCATAACATTCCATGATACACCGGCCAGCGAAAGGGGCGATATGGTGAGGTTGAAATAGAAGCCACAGTTCTCAAAGGAGCTCACTTAATTTAAGGCTACTTAATAATACTCGTAGCTTCGTAGCGTCAGTAGCTTAGTAGTTAAGGAGTCGGCCTTACGATCGAGAGGTCCCGGGTTCGAATTCGGCCATTTACACTACCGACGTGAACCCACTCCTAGCACAAGCAATTTAGCTTAGTTGGAGGGGTTAGAGGGAATATTAGTAACTTCGGTTCTAATATTCTTAAAAAAAAATAACAATGGTGATAAATATAGTAATGATTGATTTTTATTCTAGATCTAGTCCATAGTAATAGCACACTTTATCGTTATTGGTAACAGATATAGGGTTAAGGGAACGTTCATATCTGACGAAAATACGCGACGCAAGTTCCGTCAGATATGAACGTTCCCTTAAAATGTTAATAGGTTTTAATGTTAGATAAGGTATTTTAATCTTTTCAGGACATTTTGTAGTGTGAAACAAACACACTATTTTCGCAAGTTTATCTATATTTTTCACAAATGCTATTAAATGAATGATGTTTGTATCAATACGGTATGCTAACTTATCCTATAGATTTAAAACGGCAGAAGTCAACATTCAGGAAGGGACTTGAATCCCCGATTTCCTTACATTTATTATATTTATGGAAATTTTAGGTATGTATGTGCATTTCCTTTCTTTCTTTCTTTCTATTGAGGGCTCCAACTATCCGGAACGACTGCCATAGATGTTCATATGTTCGTAAATTAGCAAACTGATATAACGAACTGCGGACGTCGGAGGTCCCAGAACGACCTCCGTCCTCCATGAGCGCTGGCCGGGGGGTGACCGTTGGAGCCGCCTGTCACCCTAGCAGAAGCAGGCCGCGACTGTCAGACTCGAACCGACTAAAACCATTCGCCGTCTTTGGGCAATGAACTCATGAATTGCTGAGGATGAGACTGTATCTAGCATATCCTTCACATCTCGGCTGATCATCGAAATGGCTCCCTCCGGCGTGGGATTTCTGTTTACCCATGTAAGGGTGAGGCGCACATCATGCTCCCCGCCGCCTTGGTTTGCTTCTATTAGAGTGACAGGTGGCTCCTCCAGTCACCCCCAGGCCCTCGATCAAAGATTACGGGTCACCTTCGTAAGAATATTACCCCTAGAAATTAATTTGAAGCTAGGACTAGTCGGTGCATTGCAATGTTTTTTAGCTATGTACTCGTACGACCACCGAGCTAGGACCCACGGCCGCGTACGACCCGCTATGGAATATCGTGTTTTGTACGACCCGATTTATAAATCTTCATCAAAAGACAATTGCGCACAAAAGTGAAACGCTTTGATCATCTATGATTTTTTTATGACTTATTTAGGAATAATTAGGTTATCAACTGAACATGTGTTTAGCTGATAACCTAATGTTCTGGTGACTACCTATACTACTTCGTTACCAATTTGATAAAAATAAAGTCGTCCGCTAAGCGGCTTAGCTGCTAAAATTAATCAGCTGATTTCCCGATGACGACATATTGATGAAAATTTTAATAATACCACTTGCCAATAAACAAAGTACTATTACCTATGATTGTTATTAATGTAGTTGGAGTGGAATAGGGCCATCCCATATCTTCCTGTGGGTGTCGAAAAGGTGACTAAGGGATAGAGCTGTTCTCCATCCGACAGTAAACATACAGTCCATGATTAAGTGCCCGCTTGATGGCAATAGACTCGCCACCTATTACGTGGGCTCGAAAATCGTAGTTGGTGACTTGTAGGTGTTAATACACCTCTGTATACCCCTTTGGGGATTTGTAGGCGTGGGTACATATATATATATATGTACCATACATGTACCCACCCATTCCATCCCATTAATGGGATTTCAAACACATCCTCAGATATTGGAAAGCTTCGTAAAGATAGCCGCTTTTTTGTCGTGAGTATGCAGGCAGGCGAAAGCTAAGAACAGGGTTATGGCTTGGTTGGATAGAGGTTAGTATTAAGACCATGTCCACTACAACGAAAAAATTAAAAGAGTCTTTTTATTGTGCTAATCTTCGGAAAAATCAAGAATAAAAAAGGAAGAAGTTAGGTTTGTTAGTTCAATATCTCACCAACAGATAACGCTAGTGGTATTTTTAAATGATAATTTATTCAGATTTCTAAGCTCCGATTTATCTTCTATTTCTACATGAAAGTTATTTTTTTGGGCCCCTACATTTTTTGATATCTCTGATCTTTGTACATACCTACTGTGGGTGTACAATAAAAAATAAGAATTAAGAAACATACGTAAATAACTACATAGACGGCTACTAAACACATGTCATAATCATAGATACTACAGACATAGCCTAAAATGCTATCTGGTAAAAATAACAGTAGATACCATAATTAATGACAGAAACCTTCAATGGTTCCAGGTGGTGTGACTAAGTGGGAGCGGCGGTATGCGCGTGGTGTTGGCAGCGCTGACGGCGCTGGCGGCGCGTGCATTTGCCGGCCCGCATGAGCATCGCGCACGGCACCACGCGCCTGACCACCCTCTGCACTTCCCTGCGCCAGCACCACCCCAGCCCTACCGTGGTCATGGCGAGGCCGTCCGATACAACCCTGAATTAGACACCATCCTACCCCGAATCGAAGATCACGAAACCTCATCAAAGCGCGCCAAATTTGCTGACGCAGAGACTTCCTCTAAGAGGGCTAAGTATGACGAAAGATTCTACTCCAACCATGAACGGGCCACCGAAGAAGAGCCCATGGCAGATGAGCCTCAGCTTGGTCCGGAAGAAGAAGACCCGCTAGTCGTTCGCACTAGAAAGGGTAGAGTTAGGGGTATAACGCTCACTGCAGCCACAGGAAAAAAAGTCGACGCATGGTTCGGCATTCCTTATGCACAAAAACCTATAGGAGACTTAAGGTTCAGACATCCCAGACCCGCGGAAAGCTGGGGTGATGAGATATTAAATACCACAACACTGCCACACACATGCGTTCAAATTATTGATACTGTATTTGGAGATTTTCCCGGTGCAATGATGTGGAATCCTAATACTGATATGCAAGAAGACTGTCTCTATATAAATATAGTGACACCAAGACCAAGGCCCAAAAATGCTGCAGTCATGCTATGGGTCTTTGGAGGTGGCTTTTACTCAGGAACAGCTACTTTAGATGTCTACGATCCTAAAATATTAGTATCTGAAGAGAAAATAGTTTACGTATCAATGCAGTATAGAGTTGCATCTCTGGGTTTTCTATTTTTTGATACTCCCGATGTACCAGGCAATGCTGGTCTGTTTGACCAACTTATGGCGTTACAATGGGTGAAAGACAATATTGGTTACTTTGGAGGAAATCCTCACAATATTACTCTATTTGGTGAATCAGCTGGAGCTGTATCTGTATCATTACATCTACTATCTCCTCTGTCAAGAAACATGTTTTCACAAGCAATAATGCAATCTGGAGCAGCTACGGCACCATGGGCTATTATTTCAAGAGAAGAGAGCATATTAAGAGGCATTCGCCTAGCAGAAGCAGTGCACTGTCCACATTCTAGGACAGATATGGCACCGATGATTGAGTGCCTAAGAAAAAAAAGTCCTGATGAACTAGTAAACAATGAATGGGGCACTTTGGGCATATGCGAATTTCCTTTTGTTCCGATTATAGATGGATCTTTTCTAGACGAGTTGCCTGTTCGATCTTTGGCCCACCAGAATTTCAAAAAAACTAGTCTTTTAATGGGGTCAAATACCGAAGAGGGTTATTACTTTATTCTATATTATTTGACTGAGTTGTTTCCAAAAGAAGAAAATGTGGGTATAACTAGAGAACAATTTTTGCAAGCTGTGAGGGAATTGAACCCTTATGTAACAGATGTAGCTCGTCAAGCAATTGTTTTTGAGTATACTGACTGGCTAAGTCCGGACGATCCTATAAAAAATCGCAATGCTTTGGATAAAATGGTGGGAGATTACCATTTCACTTGTGGAGTGAACGAGTTTTCTCACCGTTATGCTGAGACTGGTAACAATGTCTTCAATTATTACTATAAACATCGTAGTAAGAATAACCCCTGGCCCTCTTGGACAGGTGTAATGCACGCTGATGAAATCAATTACGTTTTCGGAGAACCGCTCAATCCAGGGAAAAATTATTCACCAGAAGAAGTTGAATTTAGCAGGCGTTTGATGAGATATTGGGCAAATTTTGCCAGAAGCGGGTAACTTAATTTTTTTTAATAAATACGCATTGCATTCATGTTATGATTGTTAGATACTTATTTCTATCATATTCATCATTAGAATTCAGATTTAACTAAATAACTTACTGATTCTGAAGTGAGCTTATCTGACCTTCTTTCAGAAATCCATCCATAAATCCAAATGGGGAGTCAACGAAAATCCATTGGCCGGTTCATTCAGCGGCTGGCAGAGAGTACCTATCCTTAGCCGTGAACTCCAGCTCAGTGGGGCACGGTCTTCGAGTCAAGCAGTGCGCCTTCTGGCAGAAATACTTACCACAACTAATGGCTGCTACTAGTAAGTTGGATTCAAAAGACTATTAGAGCTCCATGGAAGTGCTATGTGTTGCAAACCTGTTATTTCATAACTATTGACATTTTGAGATATCTGACAGTCATCTTTCACTATCAACAAATGAAAACTGTGCAGAAAGATTCTATTTCTGTTTAGGAAGATTGTTATGTTGATAGGCCTTACATTTTATAGGTCTTTTCACGTCGTCCTTGTCCTCTCACGATAGTATTGAACATTTTCCATTCTATTGTTGTATATTGTTTGCGAAGTTGACCCTCTCTCCGAGACCGCAGACAAGGCATTCCTCTTCATCTTCCTTTAATTGTATGATTTGTAAAATTTACTTTTTTGTATTTCAGATAAGCCAGAACCACCAAGAAATTGTACAAATAGTGCAGCTCCTGTCAAAGTATCCTACGAGATTTTTGGCGTAGGAGTCGCGATAGCCACCGGCTTGGCTCAGAGCGCGTTGTTCAAATATATTATATGAATTTAGCCTGTGCTAATTATTTTTATTTGCTTGTTTTACTAATGCTTCTTTACTAACAAGATTCGTATAGTGATGAGAACTTTATTATTGTTATAACCTTTCGTAATGTTACTTTGGGTGTCTGTACCTATAACATCTAATGTTTTTCTTGTGTCATGTTAGGTATATATTCGAATTACTTCAGATTTTAGTTTACAATTACATACCTTTACATACCTTAATAGGTGGGACAAAATATGGGACAAAGATTCAAACTATCGTTAAAATTTTCTACAGAAATAACATAGGAAGCTGCAGTTAGTACCTACCAATAGGATATTTTGTAAGATTAAAAAACAAATTTAATTGGAATGGGCTGTAATGTTCTATTTTACATTATTTCTTATGTTTAATGTTTATTTTTTAATGAAATTTGTTAGCTTATATTTGTCTTGTATCAGATCTGATAAATTTATCATAGTTATGGCATATATTTCGTTGTGATAGTATTTTGTTTGTAATCTTTTAGAGTTGTCATGTCAAAAAATCAAAGTTAAATAACTATACAAGTTAAATAAAATCGTCTTTGACTGTTTTCATAAATGTAATATAGTATTAATAATACTATTCTTCTTCGTTTCAATAATGTTGCTTACATTTTTTAATAATTGTAGTTTCCTATTAGTAAAGAAGCAGTTTATTCGACATAATAATTATATGTTGCCGTGAAAAGAATCTCTGGAATATTTTCTTATCAACTTATTTTTATAATGTAGAGTATTTTAGTTGTAAGCCACCTCGAGTGTTGAATTGCTGAGTCCATTAATATTCGTCTAGATATCTATTAAGTTCAATAGTTAATGTAAGCTACATAAACATATTGTTTAAATTTTAATATTATATTTTAAAAGGGAGTGATTTCTCCAACAACATATCACTTGTTAATAACAAATTATAGATTACTGGTAGTCGTAATTTCGTAATAGAATAAGTAAGTATCTACATATCTTTTGTAGGATAAAGAACTTCTGCCATGTGGTGTGATGTAATCATGAACTCTCAACCTTGTCTTCATAATGCTAGGGGGCAAAAATGTTTTCGTTAAGTCTGCGGTATGTTATGAAGTTCTAAGAAGGCGTAGATATGAGTAAAATGATTAAAAATGTTAGCTTTAACTCGCCTCTAACGCAATACATATCACGCAAGGCATAGAAAAAATAAGTTCATTCTAGCCTTAGATAGTAAGTTTAATATAAGCTAGATCATTTCACAACTCTGTAGCGGACCAATATTAGAAAGTTGTACGTGTTGTAATCGTTTGATATTATTCAGCCAATGGGGATAAAGTAGAATGTAACAGAAGTCACTTCAAAAGATAATATATGGAATAGAGGCATTATTCTGAGTGACAGCAAAGTTCTAACGCAGTCGTAACGTGAGAAGACGGCGGATTACAATAAACATAGAAGAGAGAAATGGAATTAAACTAGATCAACTAGAGACTTTTACGAACGCGCATATTTACGAAACTCACACTCACGTCACTCAGAATAAGGGGCCAGAAATAAAAGTGCTTGCGAAATGCTGTATTTAAAAATGATATTGTAAAAGCCAGTGACGAACAAAATGTATAGAAAACAAACGTAAAATGGGAAGGTTAATGTACAGAAAGTAGTATACTGAATGTATTAGTTATACAAAATTTAGTACATTACATTTAGGATCGGTACATCTAGTTTAGAAAATGTAGTGCAGAGCGGTTCAGCTTTCAAATATTGGTGGACGATAGATGAATCTTTACAATTCGAGATTTAAGGTAAAAATTAAAGTACAATATTGTAAGTTCTCTCGCGACAGCCGACTTGACAACCGTATATTTCATTGATGTAAATAAGTGAATGTTAGTATATCGTAGGAACTCGTTCAGCCCTTAGTTCTTTTTGAAAGGGCCGATCAAGCGGGTGCCTAAGAGTCATAGCAGACATATCAACTTGGAAACAGAACGGAACCGTATCGTCTAATGAACACGCGTTTACAGCTCTCTGTGGTTGCAACAAAGGAAACCTTTTTTTCATTAAATTTTGGACTCTAACTCTATAGTAATAAAGTCTAGAATCAGGGTTCTGGTGACAGCTAGCTCAACCAGCGGTAAATGAACCGTAAATGTGCCGTTTAGCCGAAAGGAGATACAGTGACGATCCCTTCCCGAGTTGATATGTCTGTTAAGGCCTTAAATCGTAAATATCAAAAAAAAAAGAAACCTGTTGTGAAGGACGATACCTATGAGATATAGATACTAAATGTAATTTTTCGTAGTATTTGGAGCTTCTGTTGTATTTTTTAATAGGCTACGTGTTTATAACCGGGCATTTATATGAACGGTTCTTATTCGCCATGTTAGTTAATGTATAGTAACAGTATCCTCGTCTCTAGTTCCACGTTCGATGTTTCACGGATTACGCTTATTTTAAATCTGCGTATGTAAACCTATATAGTGCCTATTATTCACTTTTATATATATTGATACATAGGAGATACTGGTAGTTGTAGTGACGCTTATTTCTCAATGCACTGTATTATTATTATTATTTTATATATCCAAAGACAGATGCGTAGTGCCAAATGAGAGGTAAAATCTGAAGGGTGGACAGTTTGTATTTCACGATACAGATTTAAGCTTTTAATAAATAAATGAAATGTATATTGCCAAGGACAAAATTATTTATGTTATTTTTTTTTTCTTTGTGGTTGTTTCGACTTTGCGGGACGAAGATTTGAACTGGAATTTAATACAATAAATAATATATATATATTGACACTACACTTGTTCAAATAAAGTACCTTCCTCGTGTTGAATATCTGAGGTGTAAATAAGTCAGCAATATTATTATAATGATGATAATATTTTTACAACGTGACCTTGGAACAACCAAATATTTTTATAACATTACACAATATTGCTATGACAATAAAATATGTATTCCAAACTTATTTTTTAGATAAAATTTTAATATTTCCATACCTTCTCGCAACTGATCGTAGAATAACCTAAATAATATTGAATTTTAAAAAACATGGGTTGTTCATTTTATTGTGATAGGAGAACTTCATTTTCTGATAATAGTGATTCTTTTTTTTGAAGTGATTTCATTTTTTCCTTTAAATATTAAGATCTGTGCATCTACCATGACGTAGGATAAGTGTTCTGGGTGAGAAAGAAAGATGGAGGTATATAATATACCCTATTTAACTGCATCCCTTTCTCGCTCATAAAACGAACGCTTGAAAGTACGTCATGGTAGACCTTCTGAATATTAGATACTTAGTTAATTTGTTTAAGGGTGTTTCTGCCTAATGAGAATTCAAACTATAGATGATTTTGAATAAATTGTGGATACTGGATTTCATTTTTTTGTCATATAAATAAGATTCTATAAAAATATACCTTCGTTTTTTAAAATTCATAAACAATCTTGAAGCTTATGTTGCTTCACAGACACTTTGCTTGAATACTCCGCTTTGGCTATAATATTTAATGTAAAATAAATAATCAATGTATATGGCCTAAACTGTAGACGGTACGACAAGGCCTACGTGAACTTCTGTACTATTATTTAAATTCGAAGTTATCTTTTTCAATTCTAATAGTGATTCAAGTAAGTTAATAATATTAGTGCTATGATTGCATTATTGAATGTTTGCAACATTTGTGTTTAATTATAAAAATAAATGCTTGTATATAAACAGTTTGTTATTTACCCTTTTTCATAGCGACATAATCAGGATTTTTTTAAGATTTCCCTTCAAATAATTAACTTGTATGATATTCGATAGGTAATATACGCATAACGCATTAGTTTCAGATACAGAAATTGACATTTTGGTGCGCTGCCATGCACAAATGTTAATTATGCATTTTGCATGTAATTAAATCCAAATTACGAAATTAGTAATAAAACTATAGCTTTGTAAATTTAGAAAATAGTTTATTCATATTTATATCTAAAATTAAATAACAAAATACCAAATTCTTAAAAATATTATGTAACTAAAACATTACATACTATCTTTTAATCTTGCGTTGATATACTCCTTCATAATAATTTCTATAAGTTCATTGATTTCAATCTGAAAGTAAAAAAATAATTATGAGAAACATAAACACGAAATTATTGTGCCGAGAAAAAATATTTTACAAACGAAAATGTCAGTTTTGTGGATGGGATCACGAAATATAACAGAACTAAAATGGTGAACATAAAATACAGGTAGTAATTTATTTTGAAATTATTAAGATGATAAAAAGGCATTTTACTTGACCTAGTTGAATTTCATCATATTTATTTTGTAGAATGAATCTTACTATAGAAATCAAATACATCAGGAAGAATAAATCCTCCTGGCAGAATTCTAAACCGCAATCTTTCTCTTACAGGTAGAATTCCTTAACCAACTAGGCCATTGCCAAAGGTATTCCGATTTCTGTATAAGTCATTAAAAAAAGAAGAAGTGGAAATATAAAAAAATACAGTCATGCCTAATTTTTACTGGAGCATAGCTTGTCTAAACTGAAATAACGCCCCCTCATAGTCACTTCATCTGTGTAAAGGTCACGAAACACGATGTTTAATAGAGGGTCGTACGCGGCCGTGGGTCCAAACTCGGAAGTCTTACGAGAACTTAGCCAATATGATAATGCGAACCATGCGGTCGACTAGTCGCGTGTTGAATCCGAATACACCCTGTACATGGAATAGCGCTTACATACTTGTATAGAGCAAGACTTCCAGCTGCACGAATATTCTGCCATATTATAATATTGACAAACGAATCCGAAAAAAAATCGTCATCATTTATAGGGTCGCTCTTTGAGCTTACACAAGCGCTATGTAGAAATTCCACTATTACAATACATTAAAAAACGCTGACTAAATAAATTAAGAAACATTGCAGACTTGAAATACTAACCTTGTGTTCTTCGAGAATGTCAGGAATCGCTGCACCAATGAATTCATTAATGTCATTGGAGTAATCATCACCCATGACAGTTAAATTGACATCAGACTGTAAAGAACAATGATAATGGTTACTAAGCTGTTCAAAGGCAGCAAGGGTTATTATAATAAGATTTATTGAGAAATAGTCTTTTTCAAGGTCTAATCTACCCCTATACCAAATTTCATCCAAATCAGTTCAGTGGTTTAGGCGTGAAAGCATAACATACAGACAGACAGAGTTACTTTCGCATTTGTAATATAAGTATGGATTTAAATAAAATTTTGAGACAGATGAACGATGAACAATGAATTACTGGATTGTACAAAGCCTTTATAAATAAAATAAAGCTAGTATAAATATCTAAATTATTCAAAATTCTCTACTCTAGATCTATCGAAATCAATTGAAATGTCAAAAACATAGACACCGTGATCATTTTTGAACCCCGACGCAAAGAGATAGTTATAAGTTTGTCATGTCTGTCTGTCTATCTGTGGACCATAACTCCCGAACGGACGAAGTGATTTCAATTTCGTTTTACTAATGTACAAGTGCTCTACGACTTGTTTGATGAAAATCGGTTGCGCTGTTAAAGGGGGGAAGTGGAATGTCAGGGGTTTTTAAATTTTTAATTTATTACAGTTAGATCTAGGTTTAATTTTGATAAGTTTGTTATTACGACAATTAGCCCTCATATCCTTCCTTTTTTTATTTTTTTTTATTTTTTTTTATTTTTTTTATTTTTTTTTAAAAAGAATATTAGAACCGAAGTTACTAATATTCCCTCTAACCCCTCCAACTAAGCTAAAATGCTTGTGCTAGGAGTGGGTTCACGCCGGTAGTGTAATGGCCAGGATCGAATACGGGACCTCTCGATCTTAAGGCCGACTCCTTAACCACTAAGCAACCGACGCTTTCCTTTCATCCTTTTCCATTGAAATCGCGATCACTTTTAACATTTGGGTGGTTCAGAGTAAATTGAGACTGAACTTTGTACATAAGTCATATTAATAATAATAATTTTAACTAACTTTAATGCCTCCTAAATCAAACGCAGCTTCAACGCTACGAACGTAGATGCCCGAGATAACTCCAACATTGACGCGAACAATACCATTAATTCGGATTCTTTGGACTTCAACCCTGGAAATTATAATACAATTATTATAAATCTGTTTCCTAATAATATGAATAATGTAGATATACGTAGGTACTGTGCGCGAGAACTAAATAAATAGTCAGCCAGCTAAATAAACAGCAGAATTGGAACTAACAATAATAGTCCTTCAAATCAGGCGAAAAATGCTTGAGCAGTTTGCAATTATTATTGAATATAACTGGTTTTTTCTACAATTTTTCTTAATAATTTTGAAAATATTATTATATGAATACAATACTCAAAAAGGGAAGATGAAAATTAAGCTAAAACTAAAAGAACTATTCTACAAATTGACTCTAAAAATTTAAACGCATCGTTGCATTTTGCCGCAGCGCATGTCTTTGTTTCCACAAAACTGGCAGCATTGTCACGTTGTATGGTAATTCAAATAACTTAAATTGAGGATAACTTACTTTCCAGACACTTGAACGTCAAGTTCCCTGCCAAAAACTGTTATTTTAGTAGCAGCGGCTCCTGTAATAAGTTTAAGGTTCAGAAAAAATATTGAATTAAGTTTTTTGTACTGTACATGACCACATGACGTTACATGACCAATTTGTACTCTAGGCATTTGCATAATATGTTTTTTATTACAGTAGGGTGACAGTTATTTAATAATAGGTTAATTTTAACTTTTAAATCAATCTTCTTAATTTAAAATACTTAAATGCGCCCCACCCAAAACTCGGCGACTTTGACTGCCCCTTCCGTAGCTTCATTTAGGTCGGCAATTGTGTAGGTGTGGGGTAAATGGGCAAGACATATAACAATGTGAATTACCAGTCCTGGATACCTTAAGATTTGGGAGAATAGAGATTAAATTAAATTTTAAAGGAATTATTAACTATCTTGCAGATTCAGATCAGAACAGTGAACATCTAAGACAAGACTTGAACCCGCGAACAGTCTTGTCTTGTCTTATAGGTCTGTAAATGTTGTTGAAGCTTACCGATGCCGAAGTCAATGAGGGGCATTTCAACGTCGAATTGCAACCGAGATGATATAACAGAATAACTCATCCTAAGAATCACCAGGTTGCTCAAACCATTGCTCGACACTTCTTTTGCAAATGCATCAGAGCTGAATATGCTGAAAAGTTTAATAGATTTTACAATTATCTTATATTGAATAACACAATTGTACTTTTCCACTGACAACTCAGTGGAAAAGTACAAGTGTGTTATTCAATATGTGTAGCAGTTTCCACCAAGCACCATCAATCTTCAGTATAAACAGTCTAATTATCTTATAGTTTACAATAATATATAAGCAATCCCACACCAATGATAGCTTGGAGAATGCAACAGCTTTTAATAAAGAGGCAGGGGTAGAGAAATGAAGGAGGGCGCTTCAAGTTGCCTCTATTTTAGAAAGTACAATGTTAAAAAAAAACAAAAGTAGTTTTCACTTAAAGAAAGAAAAATGCCAGTCATTATAGATTAACATGAAGTATCACCGCGTCAGCTAGTGAAGCGAATGAGGGAACATTCGCATCCCGATACGTATGAATTGGATTAGAAAGAGAAGGGCATGGTGAAGGTCATGGTTAAGGCGAGGCTAAGGTTAACAAGCTTTTGATTGCAGCTATACACGATATTCAATAAATATACAAATTTTCATAATAACAGGAAGAGATGTTCGAAAAAAGAAACTGTAATATTTCATCTTAACTTACACGGGCACTGGGAGAGTGAAATCATTATGTATCTTCTCGATGTAGAGGGGATCAAGCCCAGCTTCCCTGATGGACTCGCACATAGCTTCGATGACAGCAACAATTTGTCCAGTGACTAACCGTTCATCGATTCTATTACCTTTAAATGTTTAATTTGCAGTCACCATTTCGACAGTTAAAAAACCTAATGAAATTATGGGTAGATCTAATTTTATGTTTGTTGTAGGCAACAATTGACGTACAACACGCGACGTTCAACAAGATGTGCAACGTTGTACAACAGCGCGTGACATTGTTAGCTGACGCGCAACGCTACTAGCAGACTTCTTGTAATATGATGTATTTCTATCATCAGCTCAATATCATGGGAAGATAATTTTCAGAGGCATATACTGAGGCTGGCCTGAGGGTGACCGGTGGAGTCACCATAACAGAAGCAGGCCGCGGCGACGGCGCGAAGTGCACTTCCCCGTACCCGGGGCTAGATGGGGACGCCGAGGTCCCCACAACCCGAAGGGGACCATCTCGAAAGAGATGGTCCTGGGTCTGCCGGGGTGCGAGAGATATGCTTTCGGCAATCTCACCTCCGGCAACCAAGGACCCAAGACGGCGTGCGTTTTGGTCGGTTCGAGTCCGACATAACCGCCTCCACCGGCTCCGTGGGGGTGGTATCCGTGGGGATTTTTCACACGATAAAAAAAAGAGGCATATGCTCAAATTCATCATATCAGCCACACATAGTCCACTGCTGAATATAGGCCTCTCCCATAGACCTCCAGAATGACCGATCTGAAGCGGCCCGCATCCAGCGCTTCCCGGCGACCTTGATGAGGTCGTCCTTCCACCTGGCCGTTGGGCGTCCTACACTACGTTTGCCCGTACGCTGTCGCCATTCCAGAACTTTTTTATTCCATCGGCCATCTGTTCTGCACGCTATGTGTCCCGCCCACTGCCACTTCAACGAGCTAATCCGCTGGGCTACGTCGGTTACTTTTGTTCTCCTACGGATATCATCATTTCTGACGCGATCACGTAGGGAAATACCAATGCTCAAATTAAGTTATTTAGATTCAACCGTTATTGTTGTTTGACAACATTGTTATTATTTCCCTGGACCCCATCGTCTGGTACTAACTCAAATAACATGGAACCACTTTTGAGGTGTCCCCTTTCCAACAATACAAGGATCATAAAAATCCATTACGCGATTTGATGTTTGTTCGATAAATGATAATGTGTGAACTGAAAACGTTGATAAACAAAGTTCTGCGTTGAGTGAGCAAACGATATTTATCAATGTGAGTAACGTGTTATGCAACATGATGCAGGTCAAATGTTGCAATTGATACGAGGGTTAAAAGGTAATAATGAAAAAATTATATACTTACTTGGTAGTTGTTCTGGGTAGGATGAAGTAACGATGCTTGCGATCAAGCAACTGAATACTATGAGGATCTTCATACTATTTTTTTTATACAAATTAGAGTTAACTGTTAACTTTAAGGATCAAGAGTCAGTATAAGGTTTTCACTTTTGCGGTAAGTTTAAATAACACCAGAACAAATTGTTCTTTACTGTAGATAAAACAATTCTAATCAAAGAATGACTGCTGTATGTTTAATCTTTCAAGTTTAGCAATAACTGCCTCGTTATATTAAACTCTATTTGTGAAATAGTATACAATTATAACATTTGTATCGTATTTATATTAATCGGAAGTAGCTTGCCCTAGATTCATAATCGCTGATAAAGATCAAATTTGTATGTGTTTTACGTTTTTTTAATAACTGAAATCAAATTGATAAAAGAAGATTTACTAGAGTAATAAATTCTTTAAGGTATTTTTGTCCTTGTGTACAACTTCCTGAAATTTCAGTGGCATTATAGATAACGAGATAAAAGTGACCAAACTGACTGCTTCCCGTATTGTTCCGAAACCAATGATATTTTTTTGTGATAAAGTCATGATTTTATGCCATTAAGTACAGTCAGCATTGATCCATCGATCTAGACAAACAAAATACTCAAAATAATCTTAAAGAACTGGGTTTGTAGGAAGAAGGAAACATGCATGCTGGCAAAGAATTTCAAGACGGCAACGAACCGCATTTTGATTTGACTTTTTAACAAAACTGAGAATGTCAACCGGGTGTCAATAGTATTCCAAAAATGCACGTATCTCCGTAATATCTATCTGTCTATAGATCCGTTAAAATGGTTTATTTTCGATTAGGTAGATGTTTTATAAAAATATTTCAATTAATAAAATGTTATTGATATGCGGTAGCCTAGTGGTATGGGTAATGGATTGCTGAGACGAGGTCTCGGGTTCGATCCCAGGTTTACCATGGCACACACCAATGACTTTTCGATGCTTTTCGAAGTTATGTGTGTATTTATCGCAGGTTTATAAGTGCCCAGTTAATGGCAATAGGCTCGCCACTATTTACAATACATTGGGACCTAAACATAAACTGGCGAAATGTGGGTGCTAGCATCTTTGCCAACCCCTTCGGGGAATAGAGGCGTGAGTTTATGTTATGTTATGATCTATAGAATCACAATGAATTTTACATAAAAAATAATTGTGATCAGTGTAGTCTTAAAATACTACTTACACTCTCAATACAGAGTGCCTCAAGAACTGCGTGCGTGTGTGAGTGTGAGTGCTATTTCTGTCTGGAGTTCCCCATGCTGGAGGCTGTCAAGTTAGGGATTTTTTTACGTGCGATAGGTTTCTATTTAACACCAGCAGGTTTCGGCACACTTGGGTTAATGTGTATAAAAATTAAATTTGGACCTTTGGACCACTGCATCAGAAACGACAAAAGACGATACCGATCCAGTGCCACTAGCCAATTCCAGCTACGCTCAACGACACTATGACTATAAGGCACCGCGAATATATAATATATTAGCTAACACTAATACATTTAAGAAATATATACAAGACCTCATCACAGATATGGACTATGAGCAAGTGGAAACCATGATTGCAGATCCGCTTACGTATACCCAAAACTACATACGATTCCGATGACACGCATGCGCGAACACACACAGACACGAACACGCACATACACACACACACACACGCACACACACACACACACTCACACACACACACTCACACACACAACACTCACACACAAACACAAATTTGAAATTAGAAGATTTAGTTAACATTCTTTATTTGCTGTTTTTTTCTATTCTAGTTACTGTTCATTGTTTGTCACTGTTTCATTGAAACTACATTTTGTTACATGTAATTGGGAAGGAATTGTCTCCTGAGATACAGGTTAACAAATTAGTTCAGGAGACAACGACTCTGTAAACTCTGTTATCTATGGTTAACAAATAAATAAAATAAAATAAAAAAAAAGTATTAGGTAAAATATTATGTTGAATAAGACCCTCCGTATTGTGTTGTTAAATATTATGTGTAAATACAGTATCGATCAAACGGGGTGAATAAGGGATCAAGGCGTAAATAAATATGAAAGGTCGTTTTAATTTCATGATTCTCGTAGTTAGAAGTACCATAATAGGTTTTGATTCTGTTACCTTTGTATTGGCTTTTTGCTACATAAACGCCTGTCTGCCGGGGTGCGAGAGATATACTTTAGGTAATCTCACCTCCGGCAACCAAGGACCCAAGACGGCGTGCGTTTTAGTCGGTTCGAGTCCGACATAACTACCTCCACCGGCTCCGTGGGGGGGGGGGGGGGTGGTAACCGTGGGGATTTATCGCACGTGAAAAAAAAACTTCTGTATCTTTGGATGGCATTGACTAAGAAGCTTAATTATTGACAGCTTTGAGAAAAAAAACAAATTTATAAATTAAATGAATTTTCTACTTACAACAATGAATGAAATTCTACTTACAAGACCTTTATCCCAGGAATGTGTGTACCTACGCGGTACACACATTCCTGAGATACAGGTCTAGTTATATAGCCGAAAAATTGAATGACGAAGAAAACAAAAGCGCTTTGGATAATGTAGAAGAACTTTTATTTGTTCCTCGGTACGGATCCCTATAAATGGGGGAAAAAATGTTATTCACTTATACTGCGGTGGGGCAGATATTTTACTGTTACCGAAAACACTGCTGGGCCATTAGTGCAATATTGGGAAACATTATTCCCCAAGGTAGTGTAGTGTACCAGCAGTGTAGCCTGGTAGCACAGAATATAATAAGTATTAGGTAGTGTGGGATGAACTCAAGATTTTTTTTATATTAGGTCCGTCATTTGACTGCACGCTGCTAGATGGTAAAAAGCTGAGGTGCAGTCCTAAGGATACGGATCACCATTTCTGATGCTATTGAACTTAAAATGGTGGTCCCTACCCAGACGGCCTTGAAATAAGTTGTTCAGCATTTTCACGCTTAAAAAAACCTGTTAATGTATGGCTTCTAACAGCTTGATGCAAGATTCGAAAATTCGAAAATATTTTGCAAGTTCGAATTAAAATTGTAGAAATCTTCGTTTTAAAAGCATGTAATGTTTCCAGACGAACGATTTTCATGTTATTGGAATTCAACTTATTCATACCTAGATTGGAACTTATCGTTTCTGATTTGTACCTTATCAGCTCATCAATTATCCGTTTATAATAATAATCTGTTTTGCTATAATCACTGAAAGATATGCATAGTTACTAAGATAATATTTTTTACTTGTATAAATACGACCACTATCATAACATATCTTTTATTTTTAATTAGCCTCTACAAGGTAAGCAGAAATCACTTTCAATCACTATATTTACTAATGTATACCTCGCTAGCTTTTGACTACGGCTTCGTCTGTTTGACTGAGACCAATTCTGAATCTCACTGCTTTGGGGAAATTAGGAACACCATGTCTTCAACATGGTTGTGTTATTTTATTATGCCATTCCTACAGTATTTGGATTTAGTTTCCAAAAATTTCAATATTAAATTAAGTACTAATAATGGATATTCACACTCAAGGCATTTAAACAGATTAACTCTTTAAATTATACAAATCTCCAATACATTCAAGTATATTAAAGATTTATCATTGCCTCTTGGTTTAAAATGTCTTTTTAACCACTGACGCAAAAAAGAGGGGTGTTATAAGTTTAACGTGTCTGTATGTGGGTATGTCTGTCTGTAGCATCATAGCCCCTGAACGGATGAAGGGATTTCAATTCAGTTTTTTTATTACATAATATCAGCCGTGTTGTTTAGCCATTCATTCAGCCATAACCAATAAAATAAGTCATATTTGTATTTACAGGGGAATACTTGGAACAAGATGAAATACGTCTTTTTAATCTTTGCTCTCCTGGTCGCGGGCATCAGCGCTGACGCAGTTCAGCCTGAGGTCGAGACCGAAAGTAAGTTACATTTTTCTGCTGTTAAAAAACCATATACACAAACAGGCAGCGTAGGCGCTTAAACTGTGGAATGAACTACTTATCGTGGTTTTTCCAAGCAACTACAGTATGGGGCTCTTTAAAAAGGGCATTAGTAGGGTTTTACGGGGTCGGTAGCACGAGAGTGACACCCCTGGCGTAGCACACGTCCATAAACGAGCCCCCAAACTTCAAGAAAAGAGCGTATCTCCTTTAAAAGGAAGGCAACGCACTTGTGACTCCTGAGGTGTTGCGGGTGTCCATGGGCGGCGGTGATCGCTTACTATCAGGATTCGTCTGCTCTTTTGCCTCTCTATTCCATAAAAAAAAGGCAGTGGTGACCACTTCCCATTAGGTGGGCTGTGTGATTTTCTGCCACGTCAGTGGTATGAAAAGGTGTATTAGAAGTACTAACACCCACATTTCACTAAGAGTACCGGACTCACGTAATAAAGGGCGACCCTACTGTCGGTAAGTGGGCACTTTATTGTGTGAACTACATCCCTTATTCACCTTCTACGATACCAGAATAGTTAGGGTGGCTTTCTTCTACAAACATATCACATACTTAAAAATACTACAAAAATTAACGTGTCGGTATTATCGAAGGATATTTTCTTTAATAGTTGTTTTTTTGCAGAGAAAATGGAGCGTTTCGTAGATGGCATTGTTAACGAAATAGTTGCCAACGTTACCCAGGCCATCATAGACGGGGGCTTAGATCCCTTGCACATCAAAAGAGAGGCGAGACAGTGGGGTCTGTCCGTACCTGAGTAAGTTTATAATTATCCATACTAATATTATAAGTGCGAAAGTAACTCTGTCTGTTTGTCTGTATGTTACGCTTTCACGCCTTACCCACTGAACCGATTCTGATGAAATTTGGTACAGTACCCCTATTAGAGCATGAGAAAGGACATAGGCTATGTTTGGTCGCGATAACCGACATTCATTGCCTTCGGAGCCGCGGGCAAAAGCTAGTTTTACTATATAATATAGGTCGACGAATAAGTGACAAAACTGGTGATGCTCACTCCGGCCCGTACTTGGTCCAAAAACTAGCCTTGAGAGAAATAGCAATTCGCTGGCCGGCTTAATGCAGAATAGCATGACAAATGTATGGGGTTTGAAATTTATGACATTCACGTCAAATCCCATATGTCATTCTAGTTCACGATACGCCGGCCAGCGAAATGACAAATGTATGGAGTTTGACGTTTATGACATTCACGTCAAATCCCATACGTCATTCTATTTCACGATACGCCGGCCAGCGAAATGACAAATGTATGGAGTTTGACGTTTATAACATTCACGTCAATTAAAATATTCTAAAGAAAGAATCATTTTCCAATGATTTATTTTATTTATTGTTCCTGTGATTCCTTTTTTTTTTTTATACAGGACACGTCAATTTGACTTCCTGACATGAATGTAAAATTCTGACGTTCATATGTCTTCTTTATGTGCCTAAACTGAATAAATGAAATTGATTCTTTGATTCTTTGAATTGCCTTTTGTCTAGAGGAACACAGCAAGGAAATGCGGCCAGTGTTCTAGGCTCCTTTGCACTGGACACGACCCCTTTTTTTTCGTGCGGAAGTCCCCTCGGATACCTCCCCTGCCGGAGCCGGAAGGGGAGGTTATGTCGGACTCGAACCGACTAAAACCGCACGCCCTCTGTGGGTCGTGGTACTAGGCCGGAGGTGAGGTTGTCTTCGACATATCCCTCGCACCCCGGCTGACCCAGGGCCATCCCTTACGGTCTGGCCCTCCTCGGGAAGGGGGAGGACTGTGTCCCCGAAGACACGACCCCAGGCGGGTTATTTATATATGACTAGAGGTTGGCTATAAATAAATACTTTAATAGTCTATATTTATTTATTTAAAAAATACATCACTGATAATAATTTACAGAAATTATTGTTACAAATGTATTTCTTTTTCTGGAATTTCTTTGATATTTTTATTTGGGAAACGCTCCTGAAAACCAAAACAGTTTAATATGTACTTAATTTTTTGACCTCATTATTTTTTGGAACCGTTTAAAAAATATATTACGATCGAAAAACAATGAGATCATTTCGATTAAGATAGACAAAATTGAATCGGCTCAGGCAGGAATTCCGTAGAAGGATTCGAACCCGCGATCTTTCTCTTACTGGAAGAATTCTCTGACATCTGACTGAGCCACCGAACCATGCCTGAATCCATCTACTACTAAATGCTTTAAAATTAAATACAAATCAAGTAATTTTCTTTAAATCGTTAGTAGTATTGCCTGTTTTGGTTTTCGCGTGCGTTTTCCTAACACTATATATAGTACTAGCTTTTGCCCGCGGCTCCGCCCGCGTGGATGTCGGTTATCGCAACCAAACATAGCCTATGTCCTTTCTCATGGTCTAATCTACCCCTATACCAAATTTCATCAAAATCGGTTCAGTGGTTGAGGCATGAAAGCGTAACATACAGACAGACAGACAGACAGAGTTACTTCTGCATTTATAATATTAAGTATGGATTCTGAATTGCCTACTATGTGGCACTTCGTTTACTACCATAATGGACAAGATAAGTTATTTATCTAAATATATTTTAACCATATAATTGTTTATTACAGGCTTCTCAATTGCATTGCTATCATCGAAGATGTTTTGATCGTCAATCTTAGTGACATTCGTATCATGCAATTGAACTTCAGTTTGCTGACAATGACTGTTAACTATGATTTTAATATACCACATATCCATATATCCACCTGTAAGTAAAACTTGAGTGATGATTTCTTTTATTTATTTCTGCTATTTTTAACCCCCGACGCAAAAACGACGGGGTGTTATAAGTTTCTGTTTCTGTCTGTGGCATCGTAGCACCCAAACGGATGAACCGATTTGGATGTAGTTTTTTTTTGTTTGAAAGGTATATTAGTCGGGAGTGTTCTTAGCTATGTTTGAAAATAATCGGTCCAAGATGGCCGCCGCCACAACATGTCGGAATACATATTTCTTCATAACTCCCTCAATATGGGTATCAAATGAAAGAGCTTGACTAGTAGATCACTTTAAAAAGTATAAAATAAAAGTTAAATTAAAAATTTAAAAAACGCCCATCACAAAAAACACCTCGAAAAAGTTGAAAATAACTGGAGTTTGCCTTTTAACTTTAACGGTTGCCATGTCGGGGGACCTTGAATTGTTCCGATAATATATAACGGAGTGCTTATCCAGTAAGGGTCCCCCGACATGGCAACCGTTAAAGTTGAAAGGCAAACTCCAGTTATTTTCAACTTTTTCGAGGTGTTTTTTGTGACGGGGGTTTTTTAAATTTTTAATTTAATTTTTAATCTAAATGTTCATATTTTCGATTAAAATTGCAGAAAAAAAAAAATATTTATGTATGATTTTAGCATATACTCACCTCAACGCCACTGGTTTCGCTGAGGAAATCACTGCCACTCTCAGAGGAAAGTAAGAATAATTTTTATATCTTGTATTTTATCCTACTAATCTATCCTAATATTTAATCTACATAATGTGCTACATATATTTGTTTCTTTAGTTGAATATGCTCAGGAAACAGTTTCGAATTGTAAAATTATTATTGGGCGAAATAGTCCGTTTATTGAGGACGGTTGTAGGGCTACGTATCGTATACTTCGACCTAAGTGAGCAGACCATTATTCATTATTGTAAACATATCCGACAAACTTCCATACACTATTAGAAAATATATTATGTTTTTCACTGGTCACTATATTACCTATCTAGTATATATGTTACCGGCAATGTGTATAATCCGGTATTCTATATAATGCCTAGGTCTTGTATAGAATGCAGAGTGCGCAGCAGGCAATATATGAAATGGTATTCACAACAATAATGGTGTTTATAAAAGAAACCACCTCGAAGGCTATTGCAGGAGCTGCACTACCGCCTTAGTCTCTTAACCTGTAAATCTTAATATATAAATAAATAAATAAATATATATATCCTGGTCGAGGCACAGTGTCCACACCGCGCTATTTGATTTGGATAGATTAGGTTAGAAGACTAAAAAACCATAAAGAAAAACCACAATAGGTTTTTTTATAACCATTCAGAAATATTGTTTCACTATTGTTAACATGGTTACATGATTACGATGGTGACCCTTTTCTGAGATTTTGCCTTTAGCTTACCATGAGGCGAGGTGAAGTCAAATTGACGTGTCCTTTTATAAAAAAAGAAAAAATATATAATTTCCGCAAAACCATCCGCAAATATAGACCATAACCTATTCATTTCACGCATTGTCGGCCGAAGAGCAGACATTATAAATATATTAACATACATTGCCTAGGCATTGTGTATAGAATGCCTGCATTATACACATTGCCGGTAACATAATATATTGCTAGAACCAGGGTATTAAAAACTTTAGGTAATGCTCCTTCACCAGTCTCTGAAATGTAGACATGAAATGAAGTGAATGCGGCCGCTACGCAGGAGGCGTGGGTCTGATCTCCGCTCAGTGCAAATATTTGTAAGAATGAATATGCATTGATTTGGTTGTGCCTCGGTACGTTAACTGTCTGCCCCAGCTGTCATACGAACATCTACGGCAGTCGTTACAGGCAGTTGCAGCCCTAAAAAGTCCGACCAGTCTAACAACAGAACTTCAATATGGTTGTGGAGGTCAATCAAAGTTAAATGGTATCTTAGTTAGACTAGAAATCCGACCCCATACTACTATCCTGTCTTGTAATACCACGGGAGGTCTTGCATTACCCCTGGTACTACTTATCAATTTAACGTTATAAGTTACCATTACAAACGTATTCGAAGTATCACTTTTGTGCGTATCACTTTTGTGCGTGATTGTATTTTAAGTTTTTCAAATGAAGATGTACAAATGAGGTCGAATGGAACTCGATGTTTGACAGAGGGTCTAGTGGACACTAATGTAAAAATGAAATCCAAGATTGAGGGTCCAATTCTAACATGGAGGTCCAGTGGATCATATTTATAGAGGAGGTCGAATTTTGAGGGTCCAGTGGGTACGTAGCCAAGGCTGAGAGAATGAAGATTTTTAATCCATATATTTATAGTTTTAAGAATTCATGTTGCCATTCGAAAAATACACTAATTAATTTAATTCCAGGGTTGATATCTTTAATGCTTACGCTCGAGGTTTGATTCGCGTGATTATCGGCCCTGAACGAATTGGAGTTCGTGAGTTGGTTATCGGAGTGGGTGTAAGCTCCATCGAAGTAAGTAGTTTATTACTTAATATATATATATATTTTTTTTTTATTTTTTTTTTATTTACACTTTATGCACGTTGTACATAGGCGGACTTAATGCCGTAGGCATTCTCTGCCAGTCTACCTTAGGGTGGTGCAGAGCTAGTACGAGGTAGGCGCATATTAATGTGAAAGATTCAAAGTGATGACATTTCGACCGATTTTAGATATTGAAGACTTACTTATACTTACATAAACAGTACATAGACCTACATATAAAATACATCTGACTGATAAACATATAATATATTATAACCCATAAATAAACACAAATAGAATATAACATAAATATATATATATATATATATACATACATAAATTAGAGTAGAAATATCATTATCGTTGTGACGATGATTCTGCCAATTCCGTGGTGATCAGTTGCCGTATATTGAGGGTGAAGGTCAATACCTTCACCAGAAGTAAAATTAAGTAACTTCTTTCATGCATAATATGCATTGATTTCTTCTCTTAAAACTAAGAATTTGTTTAAAAAGAAATTACTTATTTTTACTAAACTTATTATGCAAAGTAAAATAATTAATTTATAAGGTTTCGTACTTACCTCAAAAGGAAAAGTGAAACCTTTAAAGGATCACTTCATTGTTCATTCTTCAAAATTCACCACAGCGACAACCAGACGCCATATTGTCAAAATAAAATAAAAAAAGTTGATGAACTATGTCAACTGGGGTGTCATTGAATAGGTAATTTAAAATCATCTTTAGGTCCCTTTTATTATTATTCATTTTAAATAATAGTTTAGGATATATAACGATTTAAAGTGGTTTAACAAAACAATCATTCTTGCTAATTTTCTTACTTATTGATTTAAGTTTTTTATTTCAAGTATAAACGATATGAAGGAAATTACAAAAAGATATACATGTAATATCATGACTAAAAAGTATAAAATAAAGCAAATGATTAAAAAATAAAAAACCCGACTGCCACTGAAAAGAGCGAAATAAGTTTGATAGCAGGCGGTACCCATTTGCCAATCATAAACCGGAAGAAAATTAATGGGTACCGCCTGCTATCAAACTTATTTCGCTCTTTTCAGTGGCAGTCGGGTTTTTTATTTTTTAATTCACAGGAATGCATGGAGGTATTAAGTTGAATTCACAGCACTTCAAGTCGAGAAATTGTGCAAAAATACCACTTCTAAGTCTACGAAATCAAAATATATTGTGGTTTATGTACGGAACCCTCAATGCGCGAGTCTGACTCACACTTGACCGGTTTTTTTTCATTAGTCATATTTTTCAACCAAAGTATATAAGAATTCGTCCATTTTCAACATATTGAATACTGGATCATAACTGTATTATTATTTTCACTTGCAGTCTGGTGTTAAACAACTAGACGTTTACAAGTACAACCTCGTTGAGCGCGCCAACAACCTCATCGGTGTTGTGATTCCAGGATGGCTTACTAACTTTGATGTAAGTTTAAATTAAATCTAGCAGCATTTTTATAATCAAAATATCGACTAAGGGCCGGCGCCCAGTGCCGGCATCGGCAAGCATGAGAATTTGTATTTGTCATGTAACAATAGATCTTATTGTTATGGAAATAAGATTGAACTTTAATTGGTAACGCTGCAGAATACCGATCGATGCCAACGATAGTCGACGATCGTCATTAAAATTTCAATTTTATGTTGAAAGTGATAAGATCTATTACGCTTGGCAAAAAAAAATCCTGAAGCTCCCCGATGCCGATAATGGGCGCTGGCTCTAAGAATGATAAAAGTTAAACAATCATATCAATTTAAAAGCGTCGGTGGCTTAGTGGTTATGGAGTCGGCCTTACGATCGAGAGGTCCCGGGTTCGACCCTGGCTATTACACTACCGACGTGAACCCATTCCTAGCACAAGCAATTTAGCTTAGTTGGAGGGGTTAGAGATAATATTAGTAACTTCGGTTCTAATTTAAAAAAAAACAGACGAAACTTGCACCCAAGACAAGGTCTTTACAGGGGAATGCTCTGACCACTGAGCCACCAAATTCTCCTATACAACCATCTTGAGGAGGCCAATTTTTTCCCTATAAAAACTCTAATGTAATGAAAACGTTTCTAGAAGAATTTTATGGTTACGTTGATACACTGGCAGAGTACCCAGAATGGATAGAACTGCACCATCGCGTGAGTCGTGATCACCTTGGTGCTGGCCATGGTCGACAGCGAGAGTGTGTGGAATGCCATTGCCTTATTTTGCAAGGAAATGATGCGGAACGGGTAACAGAAGAAAAAAACGGAAAAGGACTGCGGAGAAGGCACTCCATGCGGCAGAAATCGCAGGATGATCTCCGTCTTCCAAGTGTGGAGACGCGACAAAAAAAATATGACGTAACAATTTTGTTCTTTTCAAACAAATTTACATGAGCGTTTTGACTTTTAGTAAAAAATTGACTACATAATTTGACTAGTCAGTCGTATACCCCAATTCCGAAATCTTCAGACTTCAGATTTTAATAATAATATTTCCTTTCTTTTTCAGAAGGACATCAGTGCGCTTTTGGAAATCCTTCTTTGGGATCCTATTGAAAATGCTCTAAACCCTTAATGGTAATAAAGTTGTTAAAAATATAAGATTAATAAAAGAATTTAAACTTTCGTTAAATTGTGTTTTTATTATAATTATACTAGCTGTTGCATGAAATATTAACCCCGTTCTCGAGACCCTGATTGTTCGACAAAGCTCCTTGAAGCTCCTCTGAACCTGGTATCTTTATACAAAGTACCACTCACAGAAATACTATTCCCGTGACCGTTACCCACCGGAACCTATTCTTAGAATAAAAAGTACCTATGATTTATTCTAAACAATAATCTATCTATGTGTCAAATTTCATTTAGAATTATTGAGCCTTTTTTGTGTGAAAGACTAATGAATATCCATCGATTAAAAACCTTTCACATTTATATAGTAGGACTAGCTTTTGTCCGTGGCTTTGCCCGCGTGGATGTCGGTTATCGCGACAAAATATTTCTCGAAGTACTTTGGTCTTGAATTATTCGTGGAAGTCCAGGGAAGGTTTTAACGGCGAGAAAAATTCGAATAATTGCCGGGAACCGATATCCACGCGGGCGGAGCCGCGGGCAAAAGCTAGTTTTTTTTTTTTTTTTTTACACAGGACACGTCAATTTGACTTCACCTCGCCTGATGTTAAGCTAAAGGCAAAGTCTCGGAAAGAGGGTCACCATCGTAAACTTTTACCATGTTAACAGTGGTGGCACTCAGCTTGACGGCCTCATTAGATGCCTTTTCACGCCCCGCTTAAAGGACCCGGGACTGTAGGAAGAAGGAAACACGTGAGCTGGCAGGGAATTCCAGGTCTTAGTGGTGCGGCATAGGAATGAATCACTGAAACGCTTGGTTCTAGCAGGTATACTCTGCACCGTAAATGGATGACATCTTAGCCCTGCACGTGTCGTCCTTTTTACCTCATTATTTCATTAATATTTTAATTTATCTTTTTTACCTCTATAATTGCACAAATTGAAATCTGTCTCAATTCGTCGTATCCGTCGTATTAGCGTATGGTTCATTATAAAAATCAACCATATCCACTCAACGGCGATGATGGCTATATCAGAGGATCGTCGCTGGAAGACCCCCACCACTTCGTCAAAGGCACAAGAGGGAACACAAAATCCGGAACCGATGATGTAGTTCTCACAAAAAAGCTATTATGCCTGCGGGATCCCGATTCTAATAAATTGTCGGTTACTGTCAGACTTTGCCAGACCACAGAATTACTATCTATAAGCCTACCAGTAGTTCCCAGTAGTAGAGAAATTCAACATCCTGAATGTGCGTTTGACCGAATGTTCAAATTATCGAACGTACAGAATACCGAAGGACAAAATCCCGAAGTACAAATTCTCCAAGTACAAATTCCCGAAGCTTATTATTAGATTTAACTACATAAATCACACATTTTAATAAACAAGCATTAAATTCAAATGTACCAAAATTCTAAAAAAAAAACAAAATTAACAAATCGTACAAATGATACGACTTAGAGTATAGAATCTTACTACAATTTCATAGTCATAGTCACTTACACTTGAAAAAATCATGTTAATTATAAAAGCATTCAGTTATAAGCCATTGCCTTAATTTTGATTTAAATTGAGATTCAGGCAGTTCCATGATCACCTTAGGGACGTGATTGAAACTTTAATTTGATTTGATTTGATATTGTCATCTTAAAGCAGTTTCTTTGGTGGTAGCAAGTTCTGCACATCTCACATAAACCATCTAGCTAGGAAAAGTTTAGAAGAGATATCTAGGTCCTGAGTCCGGATAATGTTGTTGCGGCCAGTGCGGGAGCCGAGCCTTAGACAAGTGGCAATTCCTTGGCCGTTGTACAGTTAAATGACGAATGTATGGGTTTGTAGTATGTATTTGACATTCATTGACGACTGTCATATACGTCTACTCCCGTACATTTGTCGTTCTATTCCACAATAAGCCGGTCACGAGTTGCCACTTTTTAGAGAGGCTGCACAAACAGAATGGATTTCGGTTATCGCGACAAAATATTTCTCAAAAGACGTAGGTGTACGAAGTTACATGCTTCTAACTTTGAAAATGACGAACTTTCCATACAAAGGTTTATCACCTATTTTACCCTCTTAGTAATAAAAATTTGAAAAACACTGATATACGTGTTCATTTATTTCTTAAAAGACACAGGTTTATGAAATTTAGTGCATCTAGCTCAGAAAATGACGGACTTTCATACAAACTTCCATCCCCTATTTTACCCCTTTAGTAGCAGAATTTCCAAAAATCCTTTCTTAGCGGATGCCTACGTCATAACATCTACCTGCATGCCAAATTTCAACCCGATCCGTCATGTGGTTTGGGCTGTGCGTTGATAGATCACTATGTCAGTCAGTCAGTCACCTTTGAGTTATGTATACTTAGAAATACATATAAATGTGACAATATAGAACGTGATAATATAAAACGTGATAACATAAAACGTGATTTTTGTATATTTTAGAATAATAATTATAATATAAGCAAATACCTTTAATTTTGAAAGAAAATACACTTGTATTATTAAATATTTGGTTGATAAAATACTATTAAAGCTGAAGAGTTTGTTTGTTTGTTTCAATACGCTATTCTTAAGTACGGATTCCAATATAAAAAAATATTTTCAACCCCCGACGTAAAAAGAGGGGTGTTATAAGTTTGACGTGTTTGTTTGTCTGTCTGTCTGTGGTATCATAGCTCCCGAACTGATGAAGCGATTTCAATTTAGTTTTTGTAACATTAAAGGTTACTTTGTGCGAGTGTCCTTAGAAATGTTCGATGAAAATCGGTTCAGCTGATTAAAAGTAATGAAGGTTAAAGTGGGAATGGGGAGTGTCAGGGGTTTTACTTATCGAGTAGAGTGTCAAAATGAAGTAAATTAGAAGGAGATTTCATATAGATAAACATGTCATATCATATTTAAAAAGTATAAAATAAAACAAATTATTAAATAATAAAAAAACCCAACTGCCTCGGACAAGATCGAAATAAGAATGATTGCAGGCGGTACCCATTTATTTTCGTTCAGTTTATGATTGGCAAATGGGTATCGCCTGCTATCAAACTTACCTATCTCGATCTTTTCAGTGGCAGTCGGGTTTTTTTATTTTTTAATAATTTATAATAACATGTTTATTAAATAGTCCGTAAATTTAGGAAGACAATAGGTAGACTGTATTATTGCGCTACTACCCAAGGGAGTATAGCAGTAATCCAAAATGTCATCCGGTAGATAAATTATATTTTTTTTTGGAAAATAAAAACTTACGAGCTCTAAGTTTGTACCCATAGGTATTTAAGGGTACAAAGGGGATCAATGTATGTCACGGGCGAAGCCGGGGAGAGCTAGCTAGTTACAAATAATACCAGCTGTTGAAATAAAAGTGTCCTTTTATAAATTAACAACAGTTAGTTACTCAAATAGCGCGAATTTTACCTTACCATAACACAGTCTAATATTGACCAGCAAGGCAGGTGAGTTCTCTTCTCTGAATACAATCAATGTAATATAATTAATAGTATAACACTCACCGGGATATTTACCATGTTTACTATTTTTATGAAGGAACCGATATTTCGGCGCTGTTTCAAGCTGGTCGCGGTCTGCGCGCGATTAAACAGCGCCGAAATATCGGTTCCTCAATAAAAATTGTATATGGTAAATCATACATAATATAGTTATGTATGATCATATATATTATATTTAGAAGTTTATTTTAAATTATACATACACACATACATTGCCAACATATTATCATTCTATTTTATAACTTTTTCAATAGTTCTAGTTCTGTTTTATCTTTTTAATATTGCTAATTTACTGCATGAATTGTGAATTTTTTTGTAATTTGTTTGCATGGCTAATAAAACATTAAAGCTATTTTATTTATTATCTACATACAATCACGCCTTTACCCCGGAGGGTTAGGTAGAGGTGAATTAACATCCTCCTTTCACCAATCACAGTCCCACGTAATAGAAGGTGAGCCTATTGCCGCCTTCCAGGCACGCTTGTTGACTCAAGCCGTGCATCCGAGGCTGAGTCTGATGTTAAACAGCCCTATCCCCTAGTCGCCTTGTACTACACCGCATGGGAAGAGATAGGGTGGACTAAATTTTACTCTACCGGGAATTACGCGGCTGAAATTAAATTATGCTTCCAGCTATGTGTTATTCCAAACTATAGTCTATCCCTGTACTAAATTACAGCGAAATCCGTTCAGCCTTTAGAGAGTGATTGAATAACAAGCATTCAAATATTCAAACATCTTCAAACACTTTCACATTTATAACATTAATATAAGTTAAATAAGATAAGACTCCGCCTAATTAACTATATTTAATAACTCTATTAATATATCTTATTTTTGAAGTGCATCGTCTTGCTAATTCATTAGGTACTGCAATTTATTTGTGTTTATAAGAGAACACTTGGAACAAGATGAACTCCGGCTTCATAATCTTTGCCTTCTTCGTCGCGGGTGTCAGCGCTGATGTCCTCCAGCCTGTGGTTAAGAGTAAGTTACAATTTTTTAATAGCTAGATGACCTGGCATCTGAGCTCGGTCCCATTGCACCCTCTACTATATTAAGCATGTATTATACATACAAACCTTCCTCTTGAATCATAACATAACATAACATAACATAAACTCACGCCTGTATTCCCCGAAGGGGTAGGCAGAGGTGCTAGCACCCACATTTCGCCAGTTTATGTTTAGGTCCCAATGTAATAGGTGGCGAGCCTATTGCCATTAACCGGGCACTTGTAAACCTGCGATAAATACACACATAACTTCGAAAAGCATCAAAAAGTCATTGGTGTGTGCCATGGTAAACCTGGGATCGAACCCGAGACCTCGTCTCAGCAGTCCATTACCCATACCACTAGGCTACCGCAGATTTATTGAATCACTATATCTATTAAAAGAAACTGCATCAAAATTTGTAGCGTAGTTTTGAAGATAATTATAAGCCTAGACATAGGGATGCGAAAAGCGACTTTGCTTTATACGCGTCGGTAGCTTAGTGGTTAAGGAGTCGGCCTTACGATCGAGAGGTCCCGGGTTCGATCCTGGCCATTACACTACCGACGTGAACCCACTCCTAGCACAAGCAATTAAGCTTAGTTGGAGGGGTTAGAGGGAATATTAGTTACTTTGGTTCTAATATTCTTTTAAGAAAAAAAAAAAAAACTATGTACTGATTTTCTGTCCAACAACTGATCAGCGTACCACGATTACAAAAGTCTTCTAGCCAAAGCTTTCACCTCGAAGTTCAGGGTACGAATATCACTTCATCAATATTTGTAACTGAAATCCCGTAACCAGTTACACGAAAAGAATTACTTTTCGCGGTTTGGTTGTGTTTCGCTAGTTGTGAGAGAAGAATTATTATTCTACTTTGGTAACTAAACTTACCTAAAAAGTTACAAGGGAAGATTTTTCTATCGCTGTTTAGTAACTGGTTGCGAGAAAAGAATTATTATTCCATTTTTGTCGATGAAATAATTTCGATTTTTGCAACCCGAGTTTAACTGCATCTCGGCTGAACGTCGATAGTATCCCGTAAAGCGACTGTCATCTTACCATCACAAGCGATTGGCAATATCGAAGTTTTGCAGTTAGACCAGTTGTTGAACTTTTGAGGGCTCCAACTATCCCTAAAGACTTTAATGTTCGTTAGACAACCGGGACCGAAAGGCTTAACCTGCTCTCCGACGCGGCGACGCATGGTAATACCCGATCCAAAATAAATAGACATAATTATTCATGTATACTACTGCTTAGCAATCGAGTTCATTATCACCAAGCCATAGCTGTGGTGTCTGAAATCAATAACTATATAGGTAAATGAAAAGATTTGACTCGTAAATTTTTTTTCAGATGTTAAAATAGAGCGTTACATAGAACACATTTCTAGACAAGTGATAGCAAACTTTGCGCAGACCATCGTTAACAAAGACTTGGATCCTTTTGTTATCAACGAAATATCCAGACGTTGGTCTCTACCTGAGTAAGTTTAAGAATGAATATGAATCCACAAGTACCTTTCCACGATATTTATTTAGACCTGACCGGTTTCGCCATTGAATCGCAAGAAAAAACCATCAATGTAAACCCTCTGAGAATGCCGTAAGGCGAAACAGGTCAGGTTCATAATAAATATCGTGGAAAAGTATATGTGGATTTATCAATATGTCCCTCTTTCCGAGACTTTGCCTTTAGCTTAACATCAGGCGAGGTGAAGTCAAATTGACGTGTCCAGTATAAAAAAAAGTCATGATCGATTTGGTGCTGAATGTACCCAAACTTGATATTACATTTATTACAGGTATTTCAATGCCTCGGCCTTCGGCCAAAATATTCTTCTTCGTGGTCTTAGCGACATTCAAGTCTTACATGCGCAATACAATTTGGCTACTAACACACTTGAGTTTCAGCTCGAGATTCCGCACGTGCATGCATCCGCCAGTAAGTCAAACTTTATTAATTACTAGCCTTCCGCCCGCGGTTCCACCCGCGGCGTAGGATTATTTATCGTTCTTTTGGTCATATCTCACAAACAAACGTAAGATTTTAGGTCTGATTAAAACCTTTTAAACAAAAAAAAACATCAAAATTCGTTCAGTAGTTTTTGGGTCCATCGCGGCAAAATAGACAAGAATTTAAATTATATTATCAAAGTCAAAAATCATTTATTCTGCATAGACCATTAATACGGCACTTAAAAATATCAATTTAAATAAATAATTAAATACTAGTTTAGCAAGTGGTTCGAAACGCGGCCCAGACTGAGAAGACTCCGGCAAGAAACTCAGCGGCCATTTTTTTTGGTCTATTTACAAACATTTACTTAGTCTAATACTTATGTATAACGTAATAATATTATATATAACGTAAGACTTTAGGTCTGATTAAAACCTTTCAAACAAAAAAAAAAACATCAAAATTCGTTCAGTAGTTTTTGGGTCCATCGCGGCAAAATAGACAAGAATTTAAATTATATTATCAAAGTCAAAAATCATTTATTCTGCATAGACCATAGCGGCACTTATAAACGTCAATATAAAATAAATAATTTATCAAGTGGACCACCGCACCGGTTCGAAACGCGGTCCAGACTGAGAAGACTCCGGCAAGGAACTCAGCGGGCATTTTTTTTGGTCTATTTACAAACATTTACTTAGTCTAATACTTATGGTCTAGATACAGTGCTTTGCTTGAGTAAAATATCTGAGCAAACAGCTCATTTCCAAGCTTGTTTATCATCTAAATATTCCTGTATTTTATAATAGCCTTTCTGGCACAGTTACAGTAAATCTCTATTACATAGATATACTAGCTGTCCCGGCGAACTTCGTACCGCCAATTTTTTAGATCCCGTTCCCGCTGCACCATTTAGGGGGATGAAAAATAGATGTTGGCCGATTCTCAGACCTACTCAATATGCTCACAAAATTTCATGAGAATCGGTCAAGCCGTTTCGGAGGAGTATGGCAACGAAAACTGTGTCACGAGAATTTTATATATTAGATAAACCAATTAAGGCCGGCGCCCATTATCGGCACGGCGAGCTTCAGGATTTTTTTTTGCGTAGCGTAATAGATCTTATCACTTTCAACATAAAATTGAAATTTTAATGACGTTCGTCGACTATCGTCGTCATCGATCGGCACTCTGCAGCGGTATGGTTACCAATTAAATTTCAATCTTATTTCTATAACAATAAGATCTATTGTTACATGACAAATACAAATCCTCATGCTTGCCGATGCCGGCACTGGGCGCCGGCCCTTAGCCGATCACTGCTGGGCATAGATTGGTACAGGGTTTTATTTCGAATTTTCTTTCTCATTTCTGTGTTATCATCTGCATATTTTCCATTAGTCGCCTGTAACGACACCCTTCGGATGAGATGGGTGGTAATAGGTACTTGTATTCTTTCTCCGTCACCATACTCCTCGTTCATTTCAATATTATTTTCTTTACATAACATATAACATAAACTCACGCCTGTATTCCCCGAAGGGATAGGCAGAGGTGCTAGCATCCACAATTCCCCAGTTTATGTTTAGGTCCCAATGTAATAGATGGCGAGCCTATTGCCATTAGCCGAGCACTTATAAACCTTTTTTTTATACCACTTAGGTGGCAGATAAGCACACGGCCTACCTGATGGAAAGTGGTTACCGTGGCCTATGGACGTATGCAACACCAGGGGCGTTACACTCGCGCTGCCTACCCTGAAGAAACCTTCTAATGCCCCTCTTGAAGAACCCCATATTGTAGTCGCTTGGGAAAACCATGGCAGGGAGTTCATTCCACAGCTTGAGCGTACGTGGGATGCGATAAATATACACATAACTTCGAAAAGCATCAAAAAGTCATTGGTGTGTGCCATGGTAAACCTGGGATCGAACCCGAGACCTCGTCTCAGCAGTCCATTACCTATACCACTAGGCTACCGCAGATTTTAATCGCAATAAAATATGTTTAGTCGGCACTATTGTATTAGGTTAGCCTGTAAGGATTAGTGATGTGAAGAAATAAATAAATAAATAAATTTTCTTTAATCATTTATTTTTATTATTTTAGCTTATTGCTACGCCGAGTGTTCGCATTATGGGAACAAGTATACAAGTATTCTCGAAGGAGGGTAAGAATATTTTTTTCAATAAACTTAAGTTCTTCATAAGCATATTCGTGTTGCCAATCGAAAGGTGACAGTAATTTATTTCGGGGGTGACGGATGGAGCCGCCTGTCACCCCAGCAGAAGCCTCCCCATTCCAGGGGCGAGTCGGGGATACCGTTGTCCCCCCTCCCGAGGAGGGCCAGACCGTAAGGGATGGCCCTGGGTCAGCCGGGATGCGAGGGATATGTCGAAGTTAACCTCACCTCCGGCCTAGCACTACGACCTACAGTCGGCGTGCGGTTTTAGTCGGTTCGAGTTTGACATAACCTCCCCTTCCGGCTCCGGCAGGGGAGGTATCCGAGGGGATTTCTGCACGAAAAAAGACAGTAATTTATTTAGATTTTAAAAGTGAATACTCAGATGAGAGTTGTATCCGTGTCTTCAGTCCCTTAAACTGACATCTGAGGTACTGAGCCACGCCAACTTCTGGTCGCGGCCGCTATTTCCCAGCTATACCATTAATGGTACTAGTGGGAATTTTTGTCTCAGTAGAACCAATTAGTGGTACTAGTGGGAATATTTTTGTCCCAGTAGAACCATTAATGGTACTAATGGGAATATTTTTGTCCCAGTAGAACTATTAATGATATTAGTGGGAATATTTTTGTCCTAGTAGAACCATTAATGGTACTAGTGGGAATATTTTTGTCCCAGTAGAACAATTGATGATACTAGTGGGAATATTTTTGTCCTAGTAGAACCATTAATGATACTAGTGGGAATGTTTATGTCCCAGTAGAACCATAAACTGTACTAGTGGAAATTTTTGTCCCAGTAGAATCATTAATGGTACTAGTGGGAATGTTTTTGTCCCAGTAGAACAATAATGGTACTAGTGGGAATATTTTTGTCCCAGTAGAACCATTAATGGTACTAGTGGGAATGTTTTTGTCCCAGTAGAACAATAATAGTACTAGTGGGAATATTTTTCCCAGTAGAACTATTAATGGTACTAGTGGGAATATTTTTGTCACAGTAGTACCATTAATGGTACTAGTGGGAATATTTTTGTCCCAGTAGAACCATTAATGGTACAGCTGGGCATTCCCGTCTGGGCATTCAATTTTTCTTACACAAATTAATTTCAACAGTGAGCATAGATCTATACTAATTGCTTTGAAATGCCAACAAAATTATTTGTTTTCAGTGTTGACATCTATGGCATTGTCCTCGAAGGTTGTGTTCGGCTGGTTATTGGAACTAATAAAATTACAGTTCATCAACCGGAAATCTATTTTATTATAGAAAAAATAATTGTAAGTATTTTTTTCTTTATTTAATTTGTTCACAATCGTGTATTACTAGATATTACAATGTATATATAAACTTTTGTGCGAATAGCATTCGCCATGCAGAACGATGACATCATCACATACATATAACGTCGCTGGGTCACCGCACCGTGAGTGTGCGTAGGCACACCGACGACACCACAACACAGCGCAGTTTATCTATTCTGTGGCGCAGTGTTGGCAGTGTGTCGTCACAAACATGCAATAAATGTATAGTCATTACTTTCCTTATGAAACTGTTTTATTGATTGTTTGAGCTCACAGAGGACAGAATATAATTAAGTAACGGAGATGCCCCATTGATATTTCTCCTAATAAAAACGCGCGCCAAATGTGGGTGGGAAGAGAGACACGCGGAGTGTCAAAAGTCGAAGGACTTCATAGGTATAACGTTCCTACCGAATGAGTCCATTTGACGTTTGGATGGTACGCGACTCGATTGCCTTGCAACAACTCCACTATCATTTCCTTCTCCATGTTTGAGCTTGATTGTGTTGATATTAATTGACTGTTTTATTGATAAGAAAAAGTCTCTTCTTTATACCATTAGGTAGCAGACAGGCACACAGTCTACCTGATGGAAAGTGGTTACCGTAGCCTATGGGCGTGTACAACTCTAGGGGAGTCGTTCGTTCTACCGACCACGTTCTACGTGGTGGAATGCTTTTAAGCACTTCGCTCACCCCCCACGGGGGCAGGGAGCGGGCTTCGTGTGGGACTCCTAGCCTCGAAGGAGGCCAGACTACCCACTAAACCACCACGGTGTCCGTCGTCACCACATATCGACGATGGCGGGAACAACATCTTCCGCCATCATCGTGTGGGTCGCCCGCCGCTGATCTACGGCAGGCCCGTCTCTGGTGCGGTAGAAGAGGAGTCCTTCTGCCACCCGCCTAGGCAAGGCACACGCGACACGACGTGCGCCTTCAACCTCGAGGCCTATGTAAGGGCAGCAGACGCCCCCGCGTCTACTGCCCGGCCCGGTTAGGGGGGGAGGAGTTGGTGGTACCGCCTCCTCCGAGCCCCGGTTCTCTTGCGGCGCTGTGGGAGGGAAAGGGGGTCACATTCCCTCTCCCTCTCCGCCGCCTCCTTCTGCGAGATAACCGTCTCGCAGAAGGTCTGAACCGCTGCCCACGTCTCATCGCCGCCGTCGACCATAGACAGAACTACGGCCGGCAGCGAGAGGTCCGTCCCCACTTCGGCGATGAGAGCACGGCGCTCCCCAGCCCACGCGGGGCACTCCTCTAGGGTGTGCTGCGCCGTGTCATCATCGCCGCCACAGTGGTGGCACCCACTGGTCGGCTCTCGTCCCACCCGGCACAGGTAGCTTCCGAAGCATCCATGCCCCGAAAGGACCTGCGCCATGCGGAACGTTACCGACCCCCGCGATCTGTCCATCCAGTCTTTGAGTACAGGACGGATCGCCTCGACGGTCCTTCTGCCAGCCGTGGGATTGGCCAGCCGCCGCTCCCACTCCAGGAGCATGGACCGTCTCACCAGGAGCCTCCGCTCTCCCACCTCCGAAGGTGCCGGGAACTCGCCCCGGCTCCGGGCCTCCTCGCGCCAATGATACACTAGCGTGAGGACTCCGGCCTCCAGCTCCCACGGAGGAGAGCCCGCCATTGCGCAAGCCGCCTCGAATGAGATGGTGTGGTATCCTCTTACCGCCCCGACGGCCATCACCCTCTGCGGACGTCGCAAGAGGGCAATGTTGCGTACCGTCAGGGCGTCGACCCACACAGGGGCCCCGTATAGGGCCATCGACCGCACCACTCCCAAATAAATGAGGCGGCTGCTCGTCTGGGGTCCCCCTAGGTTCGGCATCAGCCGCCGAAGGGCAGCAGCCGTGCTGATCAGACGGGGGACCAGGCGGTTAAAATGAGCGCGGAAGCTCCATCGTGGATCGAGGACAAGCCCAAGGTACCTCATTTAAGACTTGACCTCGATCCGGGTGCCACTCACTACGATGTGGGAGTCCGCCGGTGGCGCTCGCCGAGGGCCATGGAAACAAATGGCCTCCGACTTGTTGAGCGCCACCCCGAGTCCCAGCATCGTTATTCGCCGCACGACCATGGCCACCGACGCTGTGGCGAGGCGCGCGGCGTCCCCATAGGTCGCCCCCCGGGCAGTAACCAACGTGTCGTCTGCGTAGCAGGTCACTTTGACGCCCGGGAGGCGAGCTCCTCGGAGTACCCAGTCGTACCCGATGTTCCACAAGAGGGGCCCTAACACTGACCCCTGCGGAACACCGCGGCACATGGCCCACCTGTGAAGGCTGCCATCCGCTCCTGGGTACTCCACGTACCGCTCCGATAGGTAGGCGCCAACGACCCTGTAGAGGTAGGGAGGCACGTCATGGTATTTGAGCGCCTCCCGTATGCACTCCCAGGGCAGGGTATTGAACGCATTGGCGATGTCCAGCGACACCGCCAATAACACCCCGCCCTTACGAACCTCCTCTTGCGCCAGCGCCTTCACCCGAAGGGCGGCGTCGACGGTCGAGCGACGTGGCCGAAAACCATACTGGTAGTCGGACAGGCCGCGACCTCCATCCTCGAGGTGCCGGACGATGCGAGCGAACAACACTCTCTCAAAGAGCTTGCCCGCCTCGTCCAGCAGCACTATCGGTCGGTACGCCGAGGGCGATTCCGCGGGTCGTCCCTCCTTCTTGATGAGTACGAGTCTGCCCGTCTTCCACCGGACCGGGTATTGCCCAGTTTGCAGGCACGCACTCATCAGCCCGCAGAACCGCTCCTCAAGTTCCCGGAGTGCGACCACCGAAACGCGTCCGGGAACTCCATCGGGTCCAGGAGCCTTCGCACCTTTTTCCTGGACCCGTCTGACGGCCACGGCCAACTCCGCCGTTGTGACCTGCGGCACCTCCGTCGTGACCTCCTCTCTGCGTGCCGGAGCCATCACTGGGGGAACGAACCTCTCCTCCCTCTGTGGAAATAGAGAGGAGATAACCTCCCCCAGCACTCTCGGCTCCAGGCACTCCGTGATCGGAGGTGCCCATGGGCGGAGCTTAGCCCTGACCATCTTGTAGGGCCGCCCCCAGGGGCCCGGTCAAGGGTGGCTAAAAGAGACGCCCTCGAAGCTTCCTTCGCGTCCCCTATTGCCACCCCGAGGGACTGAGCGCACGACCGGTAAGTTCTACCGACCCTATAAGAACCTACTAATGCTCTTTTTGAAGAACCTCATTATTGTGGTTGCATGGAAAAACTACAGTTACTTAACCACTTATTATTAAGGATTATGTGCTTGTCTGTCATCTTACTGGTATTAAAAAATCAACTCACGAACTAAGTATTTTTCTAGTGCAAATCTACTTATTCTTGAGTATTTAGTCATAACCGTATATTTTTTACTTGCAGCCCAAAATCTCTGAAGTAGCCATTGCCAAATACGACTTCACTTACAAGGTCAATGAAATCCTCGGTGAAGACGTTCAGAGGTATCTTGCAGAGTATAGCGTAAGTTGAAATCACGTCTAAAGCTCCATTTCATTATCTAAATATGCTTTCACAACGCACAAGTCCAACACTATCATATGGTGCCTGTGAACAAAGCCAATATTAGTCAATCATTTTGACCACTAACTTTGATCAAGGGGTATTTGATAGGGCTCCGTGGATGTAGTGAGTAGGCGGTGCCACCAATCAATCAATAAGCCCACCGCAGTCTACGGCTGGACATAGGCCTCTCCCAATGAGCGTCATTTCGCATCTAGTCTGTTCCAGCCACCTTTTTCAGGTCACCAGTTAGTGGTTAGGGGGTGTCCTACCATGCCTTTGCGGCGCCATCATTTATTTCATATGTTACAATTATGCCTAAATATTGTACATTTATCAAAACTGGAGAGGTCTAATACCCTCCCTGGGCTGTAGAAGGTGCAGAGGATGGCGGGGAACGCAGAATGGTCTCCATCTTTGATGAGCACGGGTGTGGAGGTGGTGGTTGGAGCCAACGTTCTAGTGCACCTGTGTATATATCGAGGCCAACCCCGGCTGGCTTACCCATTCCTTACATTCCATTCGTTCAGGACTCATTCGTTCTCATTTCATTCGTTCAGGACTCATTCGTTCTACGTGCCCAAATCACTTGAGCATTTTTTCAATCCTTAGTGAGCTAATTATGATAATCAAAGTGAATTTATCAAAGGGTGAATTAATCATTATTTTTTAATTTACTTTGCTCCAGTAAAGTATGTATGTATGTCCGGGTCGATGCTGCTTTATCACCAACATACCTACTATGTATTTTACTATCATAGATTAAATATTAATTAGTGCCAGCAAATGTGTACCTAAATCAGGCATGCATATAGAACGTATTGTATCTGAATTTAAGAAGGAGATGTTACCTAAGCATGTATTTATTCAACTTCCAAATCTTCAGACTCCGCTATGCAATTTTTTTAATTTGTGAGTTTATTTTGGTATTTCCTTTTTTCAGGCATACATCTCTGCGTTCTTGGAAATCTATTTAACGCCTATCATTGAAAAAAGTCTAAACAACAAATTGTGATTGAAGTTGGATGTACTGTTATTTATTAATAAAAGACTTTAAGCTTTCGTAAAATGTTTTTTATTTGATGGATAAATTCTACATTTCTTTTTACTTTGTATGCGCATAGCTCTATTTGTCATACAATTAGACGCATTTACCAAAAAAAAAAAAATATTTTAAATAGGTCTGTTCTGAATTGATCTGAAAGCCTACCTGATCTACCTCACATGTAGTCACCGAGCCGATGAAGCTCAATGGTCCGCAAGCCAGCGACGTTCGCATGACCAATCGCCTTCGAGATCATACTTCGTACAATGGTTAAGGAGATTGAATTATGAATTTTCGTGGTTGTCAGCTGGCATCTGACAGTGATTTTGCTTTAGTAGAATCGAGACTCTACCCTTTTTACAATATCTCATTACTTTTGTAGTTAAGTACTTCTTAGCTGAACGCGTCATCATCAACTGCGTCACACCGTCCTGACGTCACGATGATAGGTACAATACAACTCTTTAGGCAAGTTGAGCATTTCTTGTTTGCTGTATGCTGTCTGCATGTACATTTATGTAAAAACTTTTTTTACCCAACTACGGTGAAGTCAAAAGATGGGTATGATCACAAATTACCTAGGTTTCACATCTCTCGACAGTTCCTAAATACTACTATGTGTGTTATTTTTTACGAGAATCTTCTTCTTCTTCTTTCTAATGGCAATTTGCCAATTTCAAGTAAAATATATAGAGTTATTCATAAACTCGCGGGAAACCGCGAGTTGACAACTTTCAATTAAGGTATACCTATTATAAAATCATTAATGAGGAAACACCAATATCAAGTTTTTCGAGAAATTTTGCCAGAGTCACGTTAAACACGCCATTTTTTAATATTTTTTTTTTAATATACCACAACATTCTACACAACGCTATTTAGACCTATGGTAAGCTTAACTAGCTTGTGTTATAGAATCTTGAATGCGGATAAACATACTTAGAAACTTTTTTTTGTAAATACACACATATTATACATAGAAACACCCAAACCAATGCAAATAGCCATATTCATGCATACAAATATTTGTACCGAGCGGGGATCGAACCCGCGCCTCCTGTCATGAGATTCAGGTGGTCGATCAGGACGTGTGTTTGGATTTTATGTGACTTTACTACAATCACATTTCACGTGATTTTGTTTTGACAATCATAGCTTCCTGTTCGTTCGTCATGTGATATAATTATAATAAATAGTCTTACGTTGTTTGTGTGCCAGATAAGATTACCTGGACTAATAAGTTTGTTTGTTATAATGTTAACATTACTTATCGATATTTTAACAAGATTATTTGATTCATTGTGAATTATTATAATACCTACTAGCGTTGACAGCGGTTGCGCCCATGAAAACTGTTGTCCCGTTCCTTGCAACAGTTGCAACACATATTATACAAGTATTATGAGAACTATCGAATACATAGGGAAAAAAGAATCTACTCGGGCGGGACTCAAACCCGTAGTCTTTCCCTTACAGGGGGAATGCCTTGACCAATTCGGTGGAATCATCTACCGATTTTCTTACGAACTGTCGGAATCAATGAATGATGTTACAATCATTTTTAAACATTAACACTAACTATACAAATCGAATACCGTAGCCTTAAAGACGTATAGATAAGATGGGAAATTTGAATCACATCGGGCGTGTCTCTGTAGCCGAATTGGTCAAGGCATTCCCCCTGTAAGGGAAAAACTGCGGGTTCGAGTCGCGCCCGAGAAGATTCTTTTTCCCTATGTATGCGATTTGTATAGTTAGCATACTTAATGCTGTAATGATAATCAAGGGTGTTTAATTCCATACCTTACAATCCAATGACATAGGAATATATTTTGACACATTATAAGTCACCGTTCTTCTTTAGATAACTCACTTTAGATTCCGTTGTCATGACAACAATCTTGTTAGCGGTAATGGCGCCCTCGTACATCGTATTTTCATTTTAATTGTCTTAATTTAGCATATGTGTTAATCCAGGGTGTCAGCCAACTTCATACTAAGTATCATTAAAATCTATTTACTAATTTAGGACCAAGAGTAGCAAATATACATCCATTCATACTTACACTCTTTTACATTCATAATATTTTGTAGAACCATAATGAAATCTATCTGACGATGACGGTCTCTGTGACGTAGTGATAGAGCATCCGAGCGTGCATGTATATATGTATTTTTGTGTGTAGGTATAGGTATTATTTTATTAAAGTCGACCCGTTCCAGGTTCCAGCTGAACAATATTGACTCATACCAATACCATTGTTTGTTCCAGATTCATATTAATTCTACATAGATGGCATCGCTGTTTAGTACAAAAACATTCCTTATTGATACTTATATTAGGTATTTATTTGTCTATTAAACATTAATTCAACTAAAACCACTAAAACATACAAGAAACAATAATCCTATATCTATTTTTAACAAAAGCAACACTGTAGTAATAATCATAATCATAATCGTAATCGTAATCGTAATCGTAATCGTAATCGTAATCGTAATCGTAATCGTAATCGTAATCGTAATCGTAATCGTAATCGTAATCGTAATCGTAATCGTAATCGTAATCGTAATCGTAATCGTAATCGTAATCGTAATCGTAATCGTAATCGTAATCGTAATCGTAATCGTAATCGTAATCGTAATCGTAATCGTAATCGTAATCGTAATCGTAATCGTAATCGTAATCGTAATCGTAATCGTAATCGTAATCGTAATCGTAATCGTAATCGTAATCGTAATCGTAATCGTAATCGTAATCGTAATCGTAATCGTAATCGTAATCGTAATCGTAATCGTAATCGTAATCGTAATCGTAATCGTAATCGTAATCGTAATCGCAATCGCAATCGCAATCGCAATCGCAATCGCAATCGCAATCGCAATCGCAATCGCAATCGCAATCGCAATCGCAATCGCAATCGCAATCGCAATCGTAATCGTAATCGTAATCGTAATCGTAATCGTAATCGTAATCGTAATCGTAATCGTAATCATAATCATAATCATAATCATAATCATAATCATAATCAACAATGGTAAAAATGGCAACACTGGTCGCTTGGATACACATAATTTGCTCTTCAAAGTGTTTTTTTTAAATTTTAATATATTTTACTACAAATAACACACTTTTCGTGGCTTATAATCTAAAATTACATAAGATAAGAACCTATAATATACAATTTTCTAATACCATAACGCGCAATCACAATGATTTTAAGAAATCCAGAAAACATGACAGATGTCAAAATCAGAAACGAAAATGTATATAGATATTATTTATGAAGAACAATAATTATGTTGACACGGGCGAAGGCCAAACAAGCAACTAACTACGCACAACCTACACCCTCGGACTCGTCGTGCAGCTCCGCTTCGCAGCCTCCGGAATCCACATCTCCGAGGCCCGCTACTGTTGAGGCGTCGAGCTCCGACGAGTATTTCTCCCCACCGACGTCGCCAACACCTGTACGTCGGCCGGGGAGAGGCCGACCGCCGTCCAGCTTGGGGTCCCGAGGCCCATCGGCCTCGAATAGGGCCCCCGCTACCGGTGGTAATGTGCGCCGCATGCGATGGACGTCATCCATGAATGAGAATGTCATGCGGGCATATTTTGCGGCTACAGGGGGAGGAACCAACCTCACTGCGTACCGTGATCGCATGCTTATTTTGTTTCAGGATCTTGAACCAACTGTTAATGTTTCGGCGCAACGACTGTCGGATCAGGTGCGAGCTATCCAGCGGTGTCACTTGTTGGATAGCTCCGTACTTGAGAGGCTACGCTCTGACTTGCAGAACAACGATATTATCCCTCCTCTACCACAGGCCGTGATGCAAGAGGTCCCGCAGGAAACACAGCCTGTACATACCGATTGTGAGTTGGATAATATCGCTACTTCAGTGAGTACTCAGTACATTGATCAAATAAGGAATGCTTTGGAGTGTGCCGTTCGTGATTATCGGTCAATGAATTATCAAATTAGACCTCGTTTACCGCGTTTGCCAGTGCATAAACGAAATATAGCGCTAGTGTGTGCCTTGGATTCACTGTTACCTAATTATTTAGATAATAGTGAACATCTCGGTGATACGCACTCAATTCTGTACTGTGCCGCCTATGCAGCCTGTCGAGTAGCTGGTGTTAAATTTCCAGAATGTAACACCGCTATTAGACCTAAGTCAGGGAAACCGAGGTGGCAGTGTAGAATTGAGCGTCGTATCGCTGAGACCAGGGCACTCATTGGCAAGCTAATCTGCTTCAGGTCGGGCAATACACGCCCGAGAGTCATGCGCTTTGTGAATCGGGTATTCTCGGGAACTGGCGTCAGTCCCTCCGATTATACATCCCGAGTCACAGAGCGCATTGACTTCTTGAAGCAGAAAGTTTATGCATGGGCAAACCGCATAAAGCGGTACAAAAAAAGATGTGACCGATATACACTGAATCGCACATTCCAAAGAGATGAAAGATGGGTGTATAGAAATTGGGAGCGAGCTGATTCTGTGGGTGACGAGCACTTCCCGGATGTTGCTGCCACAAACACATTTTGGCGCAACATCTGGTCGGTTCCCGTTGCTCACACAGAGGGTGACTGGGTGCGAAAAGTCAAGCGATCGTGTGAAGCGATTGAAACAATGGAGCCTATAATAATATCAGAAGATGACATTGCTTGTGTAGTCCGTTCGCTACCGAACTGGAAAGCTGCCGGTCCGGACGGTACACAACTTCTGGTTAAAATGGCTCCGGAGCTCACACGCCCGTTTGGCTTCTCAATTCCAGTCAGCTTTAGAGTCAGGTTCGCTTCCAAGTTTTATAACTACAGGCATCACCCATCTGCTCTATAAGTCTGGTTGTGCCATGAACCCCAAGAACTATAGGCCGATCACGTGTCTGCCTACAGGTTATAAATTTCTTACATCTGTTCTCAGAGTAAAAATAACTAGTCATATAACTAGAAACTCCATTCTATCCTACTCTCAGAATGGATGTAGAAGTGGGGCTCGTGGCACAAAAGAGCTCCTTATTATTGACACGGCTGTTAACCAGCAGGTTCGCCGTAACCGGAGAGATATGGCGACATGCTGGATAGATTATAAGAAGGCCTATGACTCCGTGCCACATACATGGCTCTTGAGGGTGCTTGAGTTGTATAAAGTTGATACAACTCTTTGCACCTTCTTGAAGGCATGTATGGGGCAATGGAGTACGGCTCTTTGCTATCCTGGATGTCGACATATTCCGGATGACGGTGAGCTTATAAAGATTGAGCGAGGTATATTCCAGGGTGACAGTTTGAGTCCCTTGTGGTTCTGTTTGGCCCTGAATCCTCTAAGTACTATGTTAGAGGATTCAGGACTAGGCTATTGTTTGCGGAGAGGTAGTCAGGTTATATCCCACCTCCTTTACATGGATGACCTCAAATTGTTTGCCCCCAACAACCGCCAACTAATGGAGCTACTAATGATAACGGAAACTTTTAGTACCTCCATTAGGATGGAGTTTGGTGTGGATAAATGTGCGGTCATGCATGTAAAAAAAGGTGAAATTGTGGAATCTGAGGGGATAGAACTCTCAGATTCTACAAAACTTAGATCCCTCTCTGTGAACAATACCTACAAATATCTGGGTATGTCACAGGCGTTAGGTGTTAACGAGTCGGGTATGAAGCAATCGTTACGGGAGCGCTTTTTCTGCCGTCTGAAAAAAGTATTGAAGAGTCTTTTGTCAGGCGGTAACAAGGTGCGTGCCTATAACGATTGGGTCATACCAGTCCTAACCTACTCCTTTGGAATACTCAGATGGACTCAAACTGAGTTGGAGGCCCTGGATAGAAGAGTTCGAACACTGCTTACTGCATATCGAATGCACCATCCACGTTCCTCAGTAATGAGGTTGTATATCCCGCGGAAGTTTGAGGTCGTGGTTTTTTAAACATTAAGACTCTACACAACCGCGAGATATGCAACCTTAGAGAATATTTTCTCAAGGTGAATGTGGATGTCCATCGAGATGTAGTGGCGAAAGAGAACTGTCGCAAGCCTGCAATACTCAGTATCAATGATCGCAAGGAAGTATGGAAGAGTAAAGAACTGCATGGACGATTTCATCGGGCCTTATATGGGCCCGATGTAGATTTAAAAGCATCTGTATCCTGGTTACGCTTCGGTGATCTCTTTGGAGGAACCGAAGGTTTTGTCTGTGCAATTACTGATGAAGTTGTAATGACGAACAACTATCGGAGATATATCCTTAACGATGGTACGGTTGATATCTGTCGGGCATGTCATCGTCCCGGAGAATCCCTCAGGCATATAATCTCTGGTTGTTCTCGTCTAGCCAACGGCGAGTATTTGCATAGACACAACCAAGTAGCCAGGATTGTCCATCAGCAACTTGCTCTTAAATATAAACTTGTAGATTCGGAGGTGCCGTATTACAGGTACGTGCCCGACCCAGTTCTTGACGATGGTCGTGTCACATTGTACTGGGATCGATCTATCATCACTGACAGGACTATTGTAGCCAATAAGCCTGATATAGTGGTGATAGATCGATTAGAGCGCCGCGCAATAATTATCGATGTCACCATTCCGCATGATGAGAATCTCGTGAAAGCCGAAAAAGATAAGCAAATAAAATATTTGGACCTGGCTCACGAGGTTGTCGACATGTGGAATGTGGATTCGGCGATTATTGTTCCGATAGTCGTGTCGGTTCACGGACTGATTGCCAAGAGCCTCGACCAACACCTCAAGAGGCTCGCGTTAGACAGTTGGGTCAAGGGCCTGATGCAGAAGGCGGTAATCCTCGACACGGCACGCATTGTGAGGAGGTTCCTCTCCTTGGAGCCCTAACCACCGGCAGCTTGGTCCCTGTACCCGATGCCGGTGGGGTACTATTTTTTATATTTTTAAATAGATGTTATTTTTTTATATGTATTTAAGAATATAAATTATAAGTTTTTTAATTGAATAAAGAGGAAATCATAATCATAATCATAATCGTAATCGTAATCGTAATCGTAATCGTAATCGTAATCGTAATCGTAATCGTAATCGTAATCGTAATCGTAATCGTAATCGTAATCGTAATCGTAATCGTAATCGTAATCGTAATCGTAATCGTAATCGTAATCGTAATCGTAATCGTAATCGTAATCGTAATCGTAATCGTAATCGTAATCGTAATCGTAATCGTAATCGCAATCGCAATCGCAATCGCAATCGCAATCGCAATCGCAATCGCAATCGCAATCGCAATCGCAATCGCAATCGCAATCGCAATCGCAATCGCAATCGCAATCGCAATCGCAATCGCAATCGCAATCGCAATCGCAATCGCAATCGCAATCGCAATCGCAATCGCAATCGCAATCGCAATCGCAATCGCAATCGCAATCGCAATCGCAATCGCAATCGCAATCGCAATCGCAATCGCAATCGCAATCGCAATCGCAATCGCAATCGCAATCGCAATCGCAATCGCAATCGCAATCGCAATCGCAATCGCAATCGCAATCGCAATCGCAATCGCAATCGCAATCGCAATCGCAATCGCAATCGCAATCGCAATCGCAATCGCAATCGCAATCGCAATCGCAATCGCAATCGCAATCGCAATCGCAATCGCAATCGCAATCGCAATCGCAATCGCAATCGCAATCGCAATCGCAATCGCAATCGCAATCGCAATCGCAATCGCAATCGCAATCGCAATCGCAATCGCAATCGCAATCGCAATCGCAATCGCAATCGCAATCGCAATCGCAATCGCAATCGCAATCGCAATCGCAATCGCAATCGCAATCGCAATCGCAATCGCAATCGCAATCGCAATCGCAATCGCAATCGCAATCGCAATCGCAATCGCAATCGCAATCGCAATCGCAATCGCAATCGCAATCGCAATCGCAATCGCAATCGCAATCGCAATCGCAATCGCAATCGCAATCGCAATCGCAATCGCAATCGCAATCGCAATCGCAATCGCAATCGCAATCGCAATCGCAATCGCAATCGCAATCGCAATCGCAATCGCAATCGCAATCGCAATCGCAATCGCAATCGCAATCGCAATCGCAATCGCAATCGCAATCGCAATCGCAATCGCAATCGCAATCGCAATCGCAATCGCAATCGCAATCGCAATCGCAATCGCAATCGCAATCACAATCACAATCACAATCACAATCACAATCACAATCACAATCACAATCACAATCACAATCACAATCATAATCATAATCATAATCATAATCATAATCATAATCATAATCATATTTATTCTGTGGATCATAGGTTAGGTATAAAGGTCTTATAAGCTATATTATGTACGCTATGTCCTACCACATATATGGTTTACAGATTATTATAATAAATTGAACAAAATTAAAAAAAGTATCTGACATGCAAGTATTATATCAACTGCATTATTTATAACCAATCAAGAACTACATATTATGTCAGTATATAAATTATAATGTCAAACGATAAGTTGTGTTATGTCAAGGTTATATCAAAAGGTATGTCAATCAATGCTATCATCTAAACAATGTCATTTAATAGTGTTATCATTCAAAAATGTCACAATAGAGTAATATGCCTTATTCACCAAGAACATTGATAACTCTTTTTTAAATATATTGAAATATATATATATATAATAGTAGCTAAACATGCTTTTTATCATGGCCACACCGAACTTGACAGTTCGGGGAATACCCGTACCGCGAAAACAATGATGGTTACACGTACACGGTACACCGCGTTATTGTGGCTCATCTCATTTGTTACTTCTTAGTCTTACTCAGTAGCTTGTAACCAGTGGAACCACCATTTGTGTTAGTGTCTTCTTCAGTGTAAAATATATTACGTACAGTTAATTGGTAAGTACAATTTAATTCTGTCTATTAGATATATTTTACATCGTGCAATCAAGACAGAATGCACGATGAATTTATAGACAAAATCTTATAGCGTACTTTAGAAACATTTCAATCTTTTTAGATTCTGTTTCGAGTGCATAGACAAATAACTGTTTCTGTGTTAGAAATAGAATTTCCTGTGATATAAGGTCGATTTTGGACATAGAAATGATATTAAGTACCTACCTATATGTTGTTGATTTTATTTATAAACTATCGCGGCCTATACTCATAGTATAAAAAAACTAAAACCCGACTACCGAAAAATCACGCTGTTAAAAGTGTCAAACAAGTAAAAATATCATGGATAGCCGTGGTCGTATGCCACTTTTCCCTAGAATGTATTGTTTTGCTAGAGTAAGTGGCATACTAAGGTGGCATACGACCACGGCTATCCATGATATTTTTACTTGTTTGACACTTTTAACAGCGTGATTTTTCGGTAGTCGGGTTTTAGTTTGAAACTTTATTTTTTATTTAAATTATTTTGGGGCAAGGTAAAGCTAATAATTTATACATATTTGAAATGTGCTCGTTGAGCACTTTCATTTGATACCAAACACGGCATATTTATCTCAAATTTATTTTTTAACACAGTACCTTATGAACGCTGGAGGGCGCCACACAAGATTGAGTGACACGTCATATAGCCTATAACCATCGGACGATAAAGCCGCTTGTAACGATACCTCATTTGTCCCGTTCTAATCAGTAGTTGAGGAGCTATGAGGGAACAAATGAACATACATACATACATACATACATACATACATACATACATACATACATACATACATACATACATACATACATACATACATACATACATACATACATACATACATACATACATGCATACATACATACATACATACATAGCCTGTCAAAATCATAACCCTCCTTTTGGCTTCGCCGTAGTCTGGTAATAAGTTCGGGACTTCACGCGATAATTTTTTTGGAAAACTTACTTTTGCCGGACGTTTTGGGTGCGTCAAGTCGTGACCACAGGTGCTGTAATGCACCCAAAACGTCGGCAAAAGTAAGTTTTCTAAAAAAATATCGCTTGAAGTCCCGAACTATTCTAAACTATGTTGTTGATTTGTTAACAATTTTTTTTTGGATTTCAAAGTAGGAAGGGGAACCCCCGCTTGGTCCATAACTAGCTAAGTATAATGTTTTGCTTTTAATACCCAAGTATTTACGTTATTTATTACTATACTAGGCCACTCAGAAAGTATTGCGAAAAAAGTTTTTATATATGAGAGACGTCAGTTATAATCTATTTCTAAAATATGATTATTTATGAGTAAAAATAAGTACAGTAAGCTTCAGAGAAAAGGGACCCCCCTTGATAATGACATGAAAGCATTGAAGTTTTTTGATATATTACGTATATGGTATGTTGGTCTAGTGGTTATGACCGACGCTTTGAGTATACGGTAAGCGGGGGTTCAAATCCTCGGACACGAAGTTCTTTTTGTATTCATATATGTAATTATTTTTTAGTCTCTTAAGCACTTTTTGTTAATCATTATTTAAGGAATCAAATTTTATAGTAGGTATGAGGTTTGTAAAAAAAATAGGCTTGTTGCATAAACAATATTTATTTATTTCTCGAATTACATTTCTAGGACTACATGGAGGTCATTTCCTGGTTGAGTATACAGTTTATCTATCTGAGTTAAATTAGGGTTACTTATTTTTAGATTTCACCGGACCTAAATTTATTGACAAAACACAATACCCTAAGTGAAGTATAAAATGTTTAATATTAGATAATTCTAGAAACATAACTACAATATTTATTTAAAGTTGCCAACATAAATTTTTTACGCTATGAATAATCTTCGAAAATAAAAGAATGGTTGAAAAATGAAATGTTATTTTGTGCCTGTGAATCACAAAGAAAGAACCAACATGCTAAACTATAACGGGATAGCAATATACATCTTCCTCTTTGATCACATTTTCTGATAAGTAACCCTTTCAACACAACATTAGAAAAATATGTGAGGTCAGATGGTGCATCGTTAACACATTAGAAGATTACTAAACTTGTAAACAAGAGTAATGGAATATTAATAATATACTATTATTATTATGAATGTTAGGACACTTTATAAACAGCGCAGCGTCATCTAGCGGAAAATAGCACCTTAATGTGATAACTGATAAGGATACTAGACAACTGATATAATACTTATTTTAGATAAATTACACCCAGACACATAACAAATATTCGTGTTCATCACACAAAGATTTGTCCCTTTATGCATGCGGCACTATTTCGCATTAATTCCCAAGTTCGGTTTACCTCTTCATCCATTTTTTTTTACTTTATTTCACTTGAGTCCCAGTTTAAAACCATCTGACCCCACAAGTTTTCTATAGGATTAAGATCCGGGCTTTTAGCCGGCCACTCAAACACCGTTATATCTTCTTGTGCATTTAACCAGTCTTGCACAATTCGGGACCGCTGCACTGAAGAGTTATCCTGAACCAGGTAAATTTGTCCTTCTGATATGCGACCCGCACTGAAGGCAGCATTACGTCTTTCAACACTTCAAGATATCGCTCACTGTTCATGCGGCCACCTATTTCGACTAGCTCGCCTGGGCCCATTGAAGACATCCATCCCCAGTAACCTAAAATAATAAACATTTTCAAATCTGTTGCAATATGTAAAACAATGTCAGCAGCAATAATAATTTAAATTATATAATATATAATATACATATATACATATATATTATATATATATATATATATACATCTTGAAGGACATGTTGCGTCCTACATGGCGTTATTTACCGATGATGCTGCGTCCGACTGACTTTGTGCGTCCGGAATACGGACGCAAGATTAACCGACCCTCATTTTTAGCCCAAGGGTCCCTTATGATCCTTAGAATGCAATGGCGAAAAATTGGCATGGACGTAATTCCATCACTACAATGCCTTTTAGCGTATAATATAGTTCCGCCATCGTCCGACTGAAATTTGGAGGACACTAGTGTTCAGCGTATAATTTACCACGTATACTTTGAGTTCAGTTCACCGATCTTATCGTGTCCATTGAATATCGTATTTGTAAAGTTTTTATCATGTTTTCGTGACAACAATCTTGCGTCTCTTAAACATCCTTAAACGGGCACTAGGTACGGTGTCTGAGGGGCCTCCTCGGGGTTCACGAGGGAAGCATGGCGCGGGGCGCGGAACGGCAGGCTTCAGCGCGCTCGCGTACCGAAGTTTGTAAACCAACAGACATGTGCCGGCCGTGATGTAAGCCCTTTGCGCTATGTATGTCTAATACACAGTTCACCTAGCTCGCGTTATGACTACTTAGTCAAAAGGATAAGTAGGCATAACGCTAGTTAGACCTACTGCAATATAGGTTAGAACAGAGGAAGACAAAAAGAGTCATAGACCTACTGTATTATAGTTCAACAGCAAGGAAAGGAAGGCGATCGGAAAGTAAAACGACAAGTTTGGTGTTTCGTCCTATAAAGGTTCGGCCCAATGGGACGAATCACGGAAATTAAACACTACTTCAACACCATTTGAATAAATTACTTCAAATTTGTAAATGGTTTGATCAGATAAGAACTACTAAAAAGTTTTTACTTCCTATATCAACCTGTATAATGTTAGGCATAAAGCGATGTTGATCAAGGAAGATTTAGGCATATGTCGATAAGTCCTTATGCGAAATTGGCAAACAGCGCTATAGGTATACGTCCACTTAGGCTAAAAGCTATTGAAAATGACATTTAGACATCACGCGAGCTAGGTGAACTGCGTATTAGACATACCTAGCGCAAAGGCGGATACCACCCCCACGGAGCCGGTGGAGGCGGTTATGTCCGACTCGAACCGACTAAAACGAACGCCGTCTTGGGTCCTTGGTTGCCGGAGGTGAGATTGCCGAAAGCATATCTCTCGCACCCCGGCAGACCCTTAGGGTTGTGTGACCCATCTAGCACCGGGTACGGGGAGGCGCACTTGGCGGCACCGCCGCGGCTAGCTTCTGCTAGGGTGACAGGAGACTCCGCCGTTCACCCCTAGGCCAGTGTTCATGGAGGACGGAGGTCGTTCCGCGACGACCGGTTCGCCTTCGCTCTTCGCGGGCTTCCCGGGCCCGTAGTCTAGTCCGGACCCGACCGACCGCCTCCTTCTCGAGCATTAATTGCTCGCAGAAGGAGGCGGCCGCACCCCAAGCGTTTGCGCATCGTACCATCGCTGTGAGCAATGTGGCGAGTGTGAGGACTCCCACCCCCAGAGCCGCCACAAGGACCTGCCTGGGCGTGTCCCACGCCGGGCACTCGGTCAGCGTGTGCAGCTCTGTGTCCTCGCTCGCATCACAGTGATGGCACTCGCACGTTGGCTCCTTCCGCATCCGACACAGGTAGCTCCCGAAACACCCGTGTCCGGTAATTACCTGCGTCAGCCGGTACGTGAGGCTGCCGTGTGGCATCTCTAGCTATTGCTCCATGATGAGTCTTACCGCCGCTATTACGGCGTGCCCTGCGCTTGGTCACCCAAGTCGTAGCTCCCACTCAGGGTGGAGCTGGGACCTCACGACCCGAATTTCTTCAGGCTCGGGTTCCCGTCTCAGTACCGAAAGGGCTCTCGCATCCAAGTTCCACGGTAGAGATCCGGCAAGGAGATTCGCCGCCTCCAAGTATATTGTGCGGTATCCCCTAATGTCCCTGCAGGCCATTGCACGCTGCGGCCCACGCAGCAGACGCGGATTGTGGATCGTCAGGGTCTCCGCCCATATCGGGCACCCATATAGGGCAATGGACCGCAGGACTCCTGCGTAGAGTCTCCTGCAGGAGTCATCCGGCCCCCTCATGTTGGGCAGCACCAGTCCCAAAGTGGCAGCTGTGTCCTTCAATTTGGGGGCCAGTCTTCGGAGATGCTCCCCGAAGATCCACCGGCCGTCGAGCACGAGCCCCAGATAGTTCATCTGGGGCTTGATGCCGATGGAAATGTCTCTCACTATGAGGCTGGAATCCTCCGGTGGTACGCGCCGAGGCCCATGAAAGAACATGGCCTCGGTTTTATACGGAGCCACCTCCAGACCCAGCCGCCGGATCCGCTCCACGACTTGGGCAACCGCGGTCGTGGCCTTCAGGGTCGCTTCGCGGTATGTAGCCCCGCACGCCGTCACCAGCGTGTCATCCGCATAACACGTGTAGGCGGCACCGTCCGCGAGCTCACCGCAAAGCACCCAGTAGTAACCGATGTTTCACAGTAGCGGTCCCAGGACCGATCCCCGCACGACATCTTTCGCCGACCGAGCCCGGTGGCATTTGGGTAGACGACTGCTCTCTCCCCCACAAGTGCCACCACGCAGCCATGCCTCCTTGTCACGACAACAAGGGGGGGGGGGGGACTGCCGGCAGCGGCGTTGTGCACCAGTGCCACCGATTCGTCCAGGTCGGTTTCCCAGGCAGGCCACCGGTGAGTGTACGGCTCGGCGACAGCGGCGATATTAATACCTCACTGTGCCATGCTCTGGAGCAAAAGTGCCTGAGCAACAACACAGTGGTTCGCATTCGTCTGCAGGACGCGGAGCTGACGATCCATTATGGAACTGCCAACCGGCGTCGGCCTCCCCGCGGTGCAGGCCTTGGCATCAGCCCTATGGTCGGCCGGCTTGCCCTCTGCTGCACACCTGAAGCAGTGCAACGGAGCTTCGCAACTACCGGCCTTATGACCGGGTTGGCTACAGCGGAAGCAACGGTCACCGACCGTTACCTTTGGAAACTGGCCTCCGCCGTGCACTGCACCCCCACGTGGCTCACCGACAGGCACAGGAAGCACCGTGCTGGTCGGGCCTGCAGGAGCCGTACCTGCACCATCTGGAAGCCGCCAATAAGCAGGCCCCGCCCATCGGCAACCTTTGGGGCTGCCGCGATGGGGCTCTCCGACGCCTCCGCCGTCAACGTAATGACGACGGCCGTCAATCGTGGGGCGCGGAGCTTCCTGTTGCCATCGCGGCAGCCTTGGCCCTACTGGCCATTTTGGCTGCCTTTTTGGCAGGGTTCCGTCTCTGTTTGGCGGCTCCAGCTACCTCCCAGCCCCCTTACGGGGGGGCTCGGGGATTCACCCAGAGCCGGGCCGGGGTCAGGAGTAAAGCCCGGGCCGGAGGCGGGGCTGAGGCCAGGGCTGGGGACTTCTTCCCCTTGCCCTTCCCCTTTTCCTTGCCCTAAGCGCGACCCACGACTCTGGCTCTGCTGGTCGAGTTGTCGGCTTCACCGGTTGCGCTGTTTGCGCTGGTCGCTCCGGCTGCACCGGCCGCCCCTCCAGAGCAGGGTGCGCCGACCGCTCCGGCTGCGCCTTCCGCATTGACCGAGTCGCCACTCCCGGCAACTCGGTCCCTTCTCTTGAGGGCCTCCAGCTCCGCCGTAACTTTTTGGAGTTGGCGTCGGGACTCGGCCTCCCGCCGTTGTGCCTCAGCCTCCCTCCTCGCCTGTTTTAACATCTGGGTGGCCAGACCCTCACCGGCAGCTGCGATCTGCTCTACGCATAAGCAGAACCTACAAAACTTCGAGCTAGCGTTGAATGGTGTTGCAATAAGCAGGGACAGTCATATTCGCTGCCTGGGTCTCATATTAGATGAACACTGTAACTGGAAGCTGCATGTAGACGCAGTCTGCAAGAGGGTAAATAGATTCGTGTTTGCTCTACGCCAGCTTAGAAATACAACTTGCCAAAAAACAGCTCTTATGGCGTACCACGGTCATGTTGGCTCAATCTTAAATTATGGCATATTACTGTGGGGTAACTCAACCGACGTAGACAGAGCCTTCATAAAACAAAAAAGTGCATAAGAGCAGTATGTGGGGTGGGGCCCCTAGAAACATGTAGACCACTCTTTAAAAGACTCGGGGTGCTAAATTTGGTGTCTGTTTACATATTAGAGGCAGGCATGTTCGTGAGAAACCATAGTCACTTGTTTGTTAAAGTAAGTGAAACAGGCAGGTTTCAATCTCGAGATCCTACCAAAATAAAATTTGAGATGTGCAGAACAAGTTTCCACCAAAAAATATCAATTCAATGTTATTTATTTTTATTTAAAATAATTTAATGAATTTAATTTAAAATGTAAGTAATTGAATGATAATATAATTTATGTACAAGATTCGTATGCCTAATGAAGGCGAGATATGCTGTATCAATAACTAAAAATGTAACATCTATCTTCACCGTGTCTCTTACGAATAAATTTCATTTCATTTCATTTCATTACGACCCCGAATATTTCTGCCTCTTGTCTCGCCATTATCCATCCGAGGTGCTGAGTAAGGATCATTATTCTCCTGTATGTTTGTACATGTTTATACAAACTATCCTGTCACTCGTCAAAAATGATTATATTGCTTTTTAAGATTTTGTTGACCACGAAAGTGAAAATACCTACGGTATACATGGGTATTGTCACTTTTGTATGCTAACTATTAATTATATTTATTATCTATGCCTGGAGTCATTCATTATAAACCCTTATATAGGTGGAAGCCTCTTGGCTGATTAGCTGGATACAATTATTCAAAAGCAGTATTCGGAACCAATCTGTATTCAATAGTAGATGGATGTCATTTAGTTATTATAATCATTATGATATATGCAGAGCATTATACGGAATTGATTTAAACATACATTCGGATGGAGGCGGGAATGTGCATGCAGTGTTTAGTAGGTATACGCAGGTATTCAGTGTGCAAGAAAAATTTAAGAGTGAACGGACGCACAAATTCAGCTAGAAATATTTAATTTGAATATCACCATTTAATGTTTAAATTAAATTTGACGTCGACTACTGATATGATACTGATGAAAACATCTTACATACGCATTAAAAACATTAAAAATCTCACTACATTCAGTGGACGCCGCAGGGTGGTAGTTTGTAAAGACGCAAGAAGTCCTTCGCGATTTATATATATATATATATATATATATATATATATATATATATATATATATATATATAAATATATATATATATATATATATATATATATATATATATTTCGGGGTAGAGAATAAACAAGTTTTATGTTTATTTATACATATTTATTTGTTACAGAATATAATCATTTACTTACGTAATGTTAACCGCAGCATTTTTCGTTGGTAAATATAACTATTTCGTTCTCCCAGTCGGAATTTAAATAACGAGTGATAAAATTTACTCGGTTGGTGCGATGATCGTCAGTAAGTTGAATCTTTCTGGCTGGCTTATAATTATGGATGTTCGCAGCGTGTAGATGTCGTCGAACAGTGCTCAGCAATACTCCAAAAGTCCCAGCACTTGCGCGCGTAGTTTTGAAGGGTGCCGCTCTGATTCATGAGTATAAGCAACTGGGCGAGGTCCTTGGCCTTCATATTTATATCACTCGTCGCTTGATACCTTCGCATCCATCTACACACTGTATTTCTCTGTAATGAAAATGATAATAAATAAAAGACATAAAAACATCATACACACATCAAGATAATAGACGAGTCACATATCAAGAGATTCAGCACATTCTTCAGATTGGATCGGGAAGCCTTCACGAGATTCTACACGTGCATCTTCGTGTGAGAAGCGTTTCACGCTGGGTGCCGCACAATCTCACCGATGCTCAGAAGCAGGCCCGGGTGGAATGGTGTCGTGATATGATAAACAAGTTTGAAGCAAGCGCGTCTCGGCGTGTTTATGACATCATTACAGGTGACGAGTCGTGGATTTATCAGTATGGTCCAGAAACAAAACGCCAGTCGACGGTTTGGGTGTTTCAAAACGAATCAACACCTACCAAAATGAAGCGATCTAGAAGCGGAGGGAAGATTTTGATCGCGAGTTTTTTCAATTTGTCTGGCTACTTGTTATCAATCCCTTTACGAAATCAAAGAAGCATCAACGCTGAATGGTACACTACCAAATGCTTGGCAGAAGTTTTCTCTGTAGTGAGCTACAAGCGACCAAAAACAGGGCTCCGCGGGATACTACTCCACCATGACAACGCGCCCGCACACACCGCGCTTAAAACGAGGGACTTCCTGGACAGCACTCCGGTTAAGCTCCTAGGTCACCCTCCTTACAGCCCTGACCTTGCACCGTGCGACTTCTTTTTATTCCCGAAAATAAAAAATCAGCTCAAAGGGATACAATTTTCGTCGCCGGAAGATGCGCTGTCAACGTTTGAGCAGGCTGTAAACGAGGTATCTGCGGCGGATTGGAAAAAGTGTTTTGAAAACTGGTTCAAACGCATGAAACTTTGTATAGAGGCTGGTGGAGAGTACTTTGAAAAGATTTAATAAAAAAATATTTACCTATAGAACACTTTTTTTTATTTTCGCAAAACTTTCTGAGTGTCCCACGTACTTGTTGTGTTGACTAAATACGAGATATTAGACAAAGGCTGAGGTGTAAGGATAAATATTAAATTGTAATACTTTAATACATGCAACAAAGTATGAGTAGGTACAGCTCAGACTCTTTGTGAATTATTATAACCATTGTGAAACTATGTATGTTACATAAAAAGATTAATTCATTTATACATCCGCGAATAATCAATGTAGGTAGGTACTTACTCACTCCATATAATTAGAACAATCGCACTAATGTATGTATTCCTTATCAGTTGCCATGTAAACCGACCTAGCACAAGCTATATTTACCGACTTTAAAGGACTAAATATATCCATACCTCCATACCTATTTCACGACTTAACCACTGAACCGATTTTGATGAAATTTAGTATAGGGGTAGATTAGACCTTGAGAAAGGACATAGGGTATGTTTGGTCGCGATAACCGACATCCACGCGGGCGGAGCCGCGGGCAAAAGCTAGTAAATTTATAATTCTTTACTGCTCATAGTGTAATTTTAACATAGTAACTAACATTTAATTTAGCTTAACTGGAGCGGGTATATAGAAATAACTACCTATTGTACTAGAGTCTCGATCAAAAGTCAATATTCCAAATGTCAAAATTACACAGAAATTATTTTCGTTTTTGATATTTCGGCGATTACATCGAAACTGAATTTTGAAAAGACTATTACTTACGAGAATTGGCTTTCCGGTTTCAGTGACTGCAATTTCAATTATACTCGTTTACTCAATAGATACCACTGGGATAAACTTTGTGACTGCACAAAAAAATTGCACATTTACAGGTAAAAATGGGGAATCTTTTAACAGTAATCGTCAATGCAGTTTTGGAAGAGATTGCCAAGAAAGTTCGAAGTCTCGGCTACCACTCGTACAGCATTGATTACGATAGCAATTTCACTATTGATGGCATTCGCAAGTAAGTATCGTTCTCATGAGATAGTATAAGTATTTATCTTCTCTTTATAGATATTATAGGTGAAACTGTTTGAAGTTACAACAGTGTTAAGTGTCCAGCAATCATAATTACATAAATACAAACATATATTAATGCCTTTATCCCCGGAGGGTAAGGCAGAGGTGAATTAACACCCAAATTTCACCAATCATTGTACTCGGTCCAATGTAATCAAAAAGCGTCGGTAGCTTAGTGGTTAAGGAGTCGGCCTTACGATCGAGAGGTCCCGGGTTCGATCCTGGCCATTACACTACCGACGTGAACCCACTCCCAGCACAAGCAATTTAGCTTAGTTGGAGGGGTTAGAGGGAATATTAGTAACTTCAGTTCTAATATTCTTTAAAAATTAAAAAAAAAAAAAGTGCAGTGAGCCGTATTCCGGGCACTATTACTGTCTCGAGCCATGCATCTGAGGCTGAGTCTGGGCTGCATAATATCTGCCTGATGTTAAACAGCCCTATCCCTAAGCGACCTTGTATGGCACCGCATTGGAAGAGAAAGGGTGGCCCAAATTCTACTCTGCCAAATTCTACTCTGCAGACCACGTGGCTTTCATATCATAATTGCGGTTTCAATATAAACCCCTCCAACTAAGCTAAATTGCTTGTTGCTTGTGCTAGGAGTGGGCTCACGTCGGTAGTGTAAAGGCCAGGATCGAACCCGGGACCTCTCGATCGTAAGGCCGACTCCTTAACCACTAAGATACCAAATATTATCCGTGTAGTGACGGAGAAAGGAAACAAGTATCATATCACCCATCTCATCTGAAGGGTGTCGTAAGACGTGATTAACGGATAAATACACAAACGATAATCACTACGAGACATGGAAAACTCGTCTGGCCAGCCGATAAACAGTAGGCTAAAGCCCACAACATTGGGAGAGGCCTATGTCCAGCAGTGGACTGCGTTGAGCTATTTAATTGATTGATTGACATCATTACCGTATTATGAGTCAATGTTGATGTTTCTTTTTCAGTAACCCCAAATGTAAACTGACAGCTAAGAAAACTACCATAAGTGCTGAAAACCTTTTTGTCTTAGAAAATGTTTCTAAAGACGAAAATAATCAACTTTCAGTATGCATCAAAGTTCCGCAGATTTTATTAAATATTGGTATGTATTAGCTCCGATTTTACTAAAGTCAAAATGGTTCCTTTTTTAATATTATGAAGAAAAGGCTTGGCTACTTGGCTTGAAAAAGAGCTGGTTTAGTTTTGAGAATTGGTGTCAAGGCTGCCTTATATAGTTACCATGTACGTCACTCCAATCACCTCACAATGTACTCTATATAGAGTGGAAGATTTTCATCCATCTGCAGGGGAAGTACTTGAAATATTGGAGGTAGAGAATTTCACTCAAGGGAAATATTCCTTTATTTTTTAAAAGAAACAAATTGGCTTTAAATATTTTCGAAAACTCGCTTGACACAACCGGTAATCAAACCGAATAAAACCCAAAAAAAATTACATCGTGTATTTTTATGGCTTCAACCGATAGTGACAATCATAAGGATCAAATCTCTCTAACAAACTATTGGTAAACCCACCTTTAAAATATAGAGTCCGACCAAAACTGGTTTTTCGGCCGAAACCGAAACCGAATATTCGGCCGCAGCTTCGGTTTCGGCCGAAACCGAAACCGAACTTTCAGTCCGACACGATTAAAATATGAATTATAAGTCTCATGAAAACAAGGGCTGCCTTGTAAGTATGAGAGTTATAGAACGTATAGGCTAAGAACTCTCAATATATTATAATTTAAATAAATAGAATAAAAATAATAAAATTAATTGTATGTATTATAAATCTATTTTTTTTCTTTTATATTTAATTTATGGCATTTATAATAAATTGTTACATAATGTAAAGTAGCCAGCCAAACTTTAAATAACCCGCCATGGGTCGTGTCGTGTGCAAAGGAGCCCAGAATCACAGAAAACTATGGTCTTGTAGGTAGTATTCCGCGCTGGATCGCAACGGCTAGCCTTTGCACCAGGTACGATCCGTACTAAAGTAAATCTAAATCTAACTTAACCTACACTGTCTTTTTACATGCATTTCAGGTAAGGGAGGTTTTGCATGTAGTGATCCCAAATTACGTATTGCCGTTAAAGGGTGGTAAGTTTTTAGAGTTTAAATTTATTTATTTTCTATATTGTAAGAATACAGAAGCCTTACATTCCGTTTTTAAATTTCTCGTTTCTATATTCTGTGGTATCACATTCTTTTCAGTATTCCATAATATAATCCATATGTAGTTTTAGAAATCAAATCAAATCAAATCAAATCAAATCAAATCAAATCAAATCAAATCAAATCAAATCAAATCAAATCAAATCAAATCAAATCAAATCAAATCAAATCAAATCAAATCAAATCAAATCAAATCAAATCAAATCAAATCAAATCAAATCAAATCAAATCAAATCAAATCAAATCAAATCAAATCAAATCAAATCAAATCAAATCAAATCAAATCAAATCAAATCAAATCAAATCAAATCAAATCAAATCAAATCAAATCAAATCAAATCAAATCAAATCAAATCAAATCAAATCAAATCAAATCAAATCAAATCAAATCAAATCAAATCAAATCAAATCAAATCAAATCAAATCAAATCAAATCAAATCAAATCAAATCAAATCAAATCAAATCAAATCAAATCAAATCAAATCAAATCAAATCAAATCAAATCAAATCAAATCAAATCAAATCAAATCAAATCAAATCAAATCAAATCAAATCAAATCAAATCAAATCAAATCAAATCAAATCAAATCAAATCAAATCAAATCAAATCAAATCAAATCAAATCAAATCAAATCAAATCAAATCAAATCAAATCAAATCAAATCAAATCAAATCAAATCAAATCAAATCAAATCAAATCAAATCAAATCAAATCAAATCAAATCAAATCAAATCAAATCAAATCAAATCAAATCAAATCAAATCAAATCAAATCAAATCAAATCAAATCAAATCAAATCAAATCAAATCAAATCAAATCAAATCAAATCAAATCAAATCAAATCAAATCAAATCAAATCAAATCAAATCAAATCAAATCAAATCAAATCAAATCAAATCAAATCAAATCAAATCAAATCAAATCAAATCAAATCAAATCAAATCAAATCAAATCAAATCAAATCAAATCAAATCAAATCAAATCAAATCAAATCAAATCAAATCAAATCAAATCAAATCAAATCAAATCAAATCAAATCAAATCAAATCAAATCAAATCAAATCAAATCAAATCAAATCAAATCAAATCAAATCAAATCAAATCAAATCAAATCAAATCAAATCAAATCAAATCAAATCAAATCAAATCAAATCAAATCAAATCAAATCAAATCAAATCAAATCAAATCAAATCAAATCAAATCAAATCAAATCAAATCAAATCAAATCAAATCAAATCAAATCAAATCAAATCAAATCAAATGAAATGAAATGAAATGAAATCAAATCAAATCAAATCAAATCAAATCAAATCAAATCAAATCAAATCAAATCAAATCAAATCAAATCAAATCAAATCAAATCAAATCAAATCAAATGAAATGAAATGAAATGAAATGAAATGAAATGAAATGAAATGAAATCAAATCAAATCAAATCAAATCAAATCAAATCAAATCAAATCAAATCAAATCAAATCAAATCAAATCAAATGAAATGAAATGAAATGAAATGAAATGAAATGAAATGAAATGAAATGAAATGAAATGAAATGAAATGAAATGAAATGAAATGAAATGAAATGAAATGAAATGAAATGAAATGAAATGAAATGAAATGAAATGAAATGAAATGAAATGAAATGAAATGAAATGAAATGAAATGAAATGAAATGAAATGAAATGAAATGAAATGAAATGAAATGAAATGAAATGAAATGAAATGAAATGAAATGAAATGAAATGAAATGAAATGAAATGAAATGAAATGAAATGAAATGAAATGAAATGAAATGAAATGAAATGAAATGAAATGAAATGAAATGAAATGAAATGAAATGAAATGAAATGAAATGAAATGAAATGAAATGAAATGAAATGAAATGAAATGAAATGAAATGAAATGAAATGAAATGAAATGAAATGAAATGAAATGAAATGAAATGAAATGAAATGAAATGAAATGAAATGAAATGAAATGAAATGAAATGAAATGAAATGAAATGAAATGAAATGAAATGAAATGAAATGAAATGAAATGAAATGAAATGAAATGAAATGAAATGAAATGAAATGAAATGAAATGAAATGAAATGAAATGAAATGAAATGAAATGAAATGAAATGAAATGAAATGAAATGAAATGAAATGAAATGAAATGAAATGAAATGAAATGAAATGAAATGAAATGAAATGAAATGAAATGAAATGAAATGAAATGAAATGAAATGAAATGAAATGAAATGAAATGAAATGAAATGAAATGAAATGAAATGAAATGAAATGAAATGAAATGAAATGAAATGAAATGAAATGAAATGAAATGAAATGAAATGAAATGAAATGAAATGAAATGAAATGAAATGAAATGAAATGAAATGAAATGAAATGAAATGAAATGAAATGAAATGAAATGAAATGAAATGAAATGAAATGAAATGAAATGAAATGAAATGAAATGAAATGAAATGAAATGAAATGAAATGAAATGAAATGAAATGAAATGAAATGAAATGAAATGAAATGAAATGAAATGAAATGAAATGAAATGAAATGAAATGAAATGAAATGAAATGAAATGAAATGAAATGAAATGAAATGAAATGAAATGAAATGAAATGAAATGAAATGAAATGAAATGAAATGAAATGAAATGAAATGAAATGAAATGAAATGAAATGAAATGAAATGAAATGAAATGAAATGAAATGAAATGAAATGAAATGAAATGAAATGAAATGAAATGAAATGAAATGAAATGAAATGAAATGAAATGAAATGAAATGAAATGAAATGAAATGAAATGAAATGAAATGAAATGAAATGAAATGAAATGAAATGAAATGAAATGAAATGAAATGAAATGAAATGAAATGAAATGAAATGAAATGAAATGAAATGAAATGAAATGAAATGAAATGAAATGAAATGAAATGAAATGAAATGAAATGAAATGAAATGAAATGAAATGAAATGAAATGAAATGAAATGAAATGAAATGAAATGAAATGAAATGAAATGAAATGAAATGAAATGAAATGAAATGAAATGAAATGAAATGAAATGAAATGAAATGAAATGAAATGAAATGAAATGAAATGAAATGAAATGAAATGAAATGAAATGAAATGAAATGAAATGAAATGAAATGAAATGAAATGAAATGAAATGAAATGAAATGAAATGAAATGAAATGAAATGAAATGAAATGAAATGAAATGAAATGAAATGAAATGAAATGAAATGAAATGAAATGAAATGAAATGAAATGAAATGAAATGAAATGAAATGAAATGAAATGAAATGAAATGAAATGAAATGAAATGAAATGAAATGAAATGAAATGAAATGAAATGAAATGAAATGAAATGAAATGAAATGAAATGAAATGAAATGAAATGAAATGAAATGAAATGAAATGAAATGAAATGAAATGAAATGAAATGAAATGAAATGAAATGAAATGAAATGAAATGAAATGAAATGAAATGAAATGAAATGAAATGAAATGAAATGAAATGAAATGAAATGAAATGAAATGAAATGAAATGAAATGAAATGAAATGAAATGAAATGAAATGAAATGAAATGAAATGAAATGAAATGAAATGAAATGAAATGAAATGAAATGAAATGAAATGAAATGAAATGAAATGAAATGAAATGAAATGAAATGAAATGAAATGAAATGAAATGAAATGAAATGAAATGAAATGAAATGAAATGAAATGAAATGAAATGAAATGAAATGAAATGAAATGAAATGAAATGAAATGAAATGAAATGAAATGAAATGAAATGAAATGAAATGAAATGAAATGAAATGAAATGAAATGAAATGAAATGAAATGAAATGAAATGAAATGAAATGAAATGAAATGAAATGAAATGAAATGAAATGAAATGAAATGAAATGAAATGAAATGAAATGAAATGAAATGAAATGAAATGAAATGAAATGAAATGAAATGAAATGAAATGAAATGAAATGAAATGAAATGAAATGAAATGAAATGAAATGAAATGAAATGAAATGAAATGAAATGAAATGAAATGAAATGAAATGAAATGAAATGAAATGAAATGAAATGAAATGAAATGAAATGAAATGAAATGAAATGAAATGAAATGAAATGAAATGAAATGAAATGAAATGAAATGAAATGAAATGAAATGAAATGAAATGAAATGAAATGAAATGAAATGAAATGAAATGAAATGAAATGAAATGAAATGAAATGAAATGAAATGAAATGAAATGAAATGAAATGAAATGAAATGAAATGAAATGAAATGAAATGAAATGAAATGAAATGAAATGAAATGAAATGAAATGAAATGAAATGAAATCAAATCAAATCATTTTAACCTCCTCAGAAGCTTAACCTCCTTTTTCGAAACATTTTTTTTTATATACACAGGACACCTCAATTTGACTTCACCTCGCCTTCTGTTAAGCTAAAGGCAAAGTCCCGGAAAGAGACTATCCATTCCATCTATTATATTTGTAAATTGTAATCAGATATGACCTAGCATTAGTGTCCGTAAAAATACGATGAGATATTTTCATGATACATGTGATATAACAGAATAGTAATGTGTTTTTTTTTTCAGGATTAAATTCACTGATATTTACTTGACACTTACTGTATCCGTGAATATGGCGAATAATGTTTTACAATTGGATCATATTAGTGTTAAACCTAAAATAACGGAGGTTAAAGTGAGTATTAGACACAAAAATAATCCATCCTTAATATTATAAATGCGAAAGTAACTCTGTCTGTCTGTATGTTACGCTTTCACGCTTAAATCACTGAACCGATTTTAATGAAATTTGGTATAGGGGTAGATTAGACCATGAGACAGGACATAGGTTATGTTTGGTCGCGTTATCGACATTCAAGCGGGTGGAGCCGCGGGTAAAAGCTAGTATAATAATAAATTGTAACATGATGTTATGCATGTTTTGTGTTAACATGTGTTCACCATGTTAATCATAATCATACAATAACCAACGGTTCTTGTATGATTGGAGATTTGCATGGTCATTTATGGCTGGTTTTATCGTTACGCGTTTCGGCGGCGCCGTTGGAGCGCGCGCGTTCAGAGATTTAATGACGCATAATGATTTACAATTAAATTATTTACATTAATGGAATTTCAAAATTTTGGAAAACAGTTGTTCTTTTTGAAATGAAAGGAAAAAATATTTGTTCAAAATTGGGTAGTACTACTACAACATCTTGACCTCAACTTTTGCTTAAAATTAAGTTTCAAGTAATATTCTCTAGCTTTAGGTACAATTTAATAAACAACCGAATCAAATTGGGAAATTATTATCAATCGATATTATATTATTTCATTAGATCTTGATGTCAGTCAAAAATTATATGTCCAAAATGAAATCCATATCCATACTAATATTATAAATGCGAAAGTAACTGTCTGTCTGTCTGTCTGTCTGTATGTTACGCTTTCACGCCTAAACCGCTGAACTGATTTTGATTAAATTTGGTATCAGGGTAGATTAGACCTTGAGAAAGGATATAGGCTATGTTTTGTCGCGATAACCGACATCCAAGCGGGCGGAGCTGCGGGCAAAAGCTAGTCATTAATAAATTAAATAACACAAATCTATAATTTAGAATGTAGAATCAAACTGTATAATTTGTTATCACTCAAATCAATCACCCAAAAATGCATATCTATGAATATCTAAATTGGTTAAATTTACATTTATAGATTACCTGCTATACAGTAAAAAAAACTCAGGTTCACTGTTTTTCTCAATCCTTCATAGGATCAATATCAAACAACCCATAAAACAATTCAAAATATATTTTCATAATTTTTGGAAACGATCCGTCCAATACTATCATTCACAAATTTTTGAGAATTAATCCATACTAATATTATAAATGCGAAACTTATTCTCTCTGTCTGTCTGTCTGTCTGTCTGTCTGTATGTTACGCTTTCACGCCTAAACCACTGAACCGATTTTGATGATATTTGGTATAAATGTAGATTAGACCTTGAGAAAGGACATAGGCTATGTTTGGTCGCGATAACCGACATCCACGCGGGCTGAGCCGCGGGCAAAGGCTAGCATTAACTATTTCAGTAAAGGAAACTTAATGTACTTTGTTTTATTTCAGTCAGACATACAACTGGTAGTCAATGAAAAACAATGTTCGGAGTTAGCAAACTCAATGTTATGTTCGCAAGATCCTACACTACTAAACTCTATTTTGGTAATCATTTTATTTATCAATTTTAAAGAAGACATATTTCTGAACACATGACATGTTAAGAAATATAACTTATACTCCAGAAATTCCACAAATATTCCATAACATTCCACTTGATAGCGTTCACAGGTCTAGATAGCCCTGTGTAGAATGTACTGAAATATTTATTACTATTACAACAATAAACTGCTCGCTCCTTTAGTCCGGGTTACATTCTGAGCTTTTATTTGAGGCCCGAGAACCGCTCTCCTGTTTTCTGTCTTTTGCTTCAGAGATTATCGTCTTACTACTGCCGTAAAAGAAAATTCTACATCCAAGTTGTAAATCAATAGTTATATCGCCTGGCGATTCGTGATATTTTCTATGGATGTGTAATTTAGACAATATCTAAAAAAATTGATTGTTTTTAATAATATTGTAATTTTTCAGGAATTCTTTATAAAGACTCAGGAGGAACCCCTTATGAAATTTATTAATACCCATATGCAGGACGCTCAAAAAAGGTAATTACTTCGTTCTATCGGTTCAAAAATAATAATAATAAAAAAAAATAGCAAGTGGACCCAAGTTTTTGGCAGTCGTTGAAGGAGAAGAACTGAAATAATTTTTATGATCTTTTTTACACTTGTGCAATGTTGTACAATAATCGGCAAAGTAATGATTTTTTGTTTTTTTGCAGCCCCACTTTCGATTAGAAGTTTGAAGGCAGAACAATCCGGCTCCATGTTTAAAATGGTATAAAACTACACTCTCGAATATTTAAGACTACGCACATTTTAGTCACACTACCGTGATATTCACAATTTTTATTATAATTTGATATTAATTTAGTTGATTTTATTTTATTTGCATGTTGTTTTATACACAGCTGTACACAACAATACATACAAGCTGTACAAACAAACTGTGTATTATTTTAGAGTGTTTTCTTTTTTTAATTTAGGCCGGCAATGACGTACCCACAGAGGTATTTGATTGAGACCTTTTGTAGATATGACGATATTAAGGACAAGATTCATTTTGATTCAAATTAAAAAGTGCAGGCTAGTACGTAGTAGACTAGTATTTTTAGCGTTCCGTACATAATGAGGAAAAGACGGAACCCTTATAGGAACACTTCGTTGTCCACTCGAGCCTTTGCAGATGCGTAGAGATGTTGCGTCTTTGGCAGTTTTCTACCGTCTCTACCATGGTGAATGTTCTGACGAGCTCTTCCAATTAGTCCCACCCTCTCCTTTCCTACACAGGACGACACGTGCAGGGCTAAGATGCCATCCATATACGGTGCAGAGTATACCAGCAAGAACCAAGCGTTTGCTATGCCGCACCATTAAGACCTGGAACTCCCTGCCAACTCACGTGTTTCCTTCTTCCTACAGTCCTTTAAGCGGGGCGTGAAAAGGCATCTAACGAGGCTGTCAAGCTGAGTGCCACCACTGTTAACATGGTACATGTTTCCGATGGTGACCCTCTTTCCGAGACTTTGCCTTTAGCTTAACATCAGGCGAGGTGAAGTCAAATAGACATGTCCTATATAAAAAAAAAATCTGTCTGTCAATACCCTTTTCTCTCAGGAATGCGTAGAGGTATCAAGTTGGAATTCATACCACATACTCTAGTCTATAACGTCTTGAAGCTGTGCACATATCAAACTTCTAAGTCAACGCAATCAAAATATATTGTGGTTTATGTGGCTTGGGTTACGGAACCCACGGTGCGCAGTCCAAATCGCACTTGGCCCACTTTTATTTATGGCAAGCTTACTTAAAAACAAACTTTTAAGTTCGTAATCATGGTTATTGCACGCGAGTGCTATCATAAGTATTACAAATTTACGTCATAACATAAGTACATTTCAATAATATTTATTGATCACATTATTAATGAAATTTGCGTATTAATTGATAAGATGTAAATATTATCAGTTTTATTTACGTTACATATAATGCTATGTTAAATACTATTGGACAATTTTAATCTAAGCTCGCCTGTGTAATGCATTACCAGATCAATAAAGTTTTAGATGTGTTATAAAAAGGGTAGTGTCATAGTTAAGTTGCTATACAGTTATTAATGGTGGTTACCTTACACTAAACGAATTTCCTGTAAGGGCTATTTATTTTATTAATTATATTGACTTAGAAATATGTGATTTTGTACTGACTCAACTCCGAGCTGAAACCCACTGGGGTTTGACGTTATGTTTCAGTTGAAACCACAGTAAATGCCAACTTTGTCCCTATATATTTATTGTGTAGAAAACCCAACCATTTATTTAACTGCCCAGGAGTAGCACTCGATGGAACAATGTATTATTGAAAACATCTTTACCCGCTTATACAGCATAAAGTGAACGTCCAAGAATGAACAAAGAAAGAAAGAATTCCCTTATTGGATGTTCACTTTTTAGAATCTGAATCAATACGGATGGTTAGCATATAGCTTGCATTAAAATTCACTTTATTGGAATGAATTCAATGGCATGTAAACGTTAGGCGAAGAGGTAATGTATTCTGAACAGATGGAGGCAAAGAACTGGAGGTGGCCTGGTGCAAGCGGGGGCCATACAACTTTTGTATTCTTTGGAGATCTGCTACCTTAATAGTAGCAGATCTGAACAGTCATCGGTGCTTATTCTGCGTGTATGTATCAGGGTATTTTAAATTTTAGTGAGTATAAGATGAACATTAGAAAAATAATGGCAATAACTGATAATGGCAATAACTGTTTTATTTACTACAGAGGTTTAAATGTCAAACAGGTAAGTAGTAAAAAAAGTTCTGAAGAAATTCTTTGTGACTTACGTTAATAATGATTTCAAAATTTGCACATACTGTAACTTTCTTGTAATGCGGGCATGTCTACAATATTCTCACTAATAAAACAACTCTTATCAATCTTTTACAAAGAGAGTATAATGTTTTGATTATTGTTCTAATTACTTAGTAGCATCACAATAACAAATATCAATATTACAATCAATTATCAGCCGATGTTCAAGATAAATATAGGTAATCTAAATCGCGTGTGTCAATAATTACTTAAGTATTTATCATTAGACGATACATTTTGATTTGATTTCAGTTGTCTCAGTGAAAAGGTAAGTTTATAACATATTTTTATTTGTGCGTCCTTAATTTATTGAGATATCTACTTCTACCTACTTTTTCTGGAACTTTCGATATAAATTTTACTTAAAAATTTGAATACCCACTAAGTGTGTTTGCTAGGTATGTATAAGATTTAGGTTCGATTCCTATATGAAACAGATGTTACTAAGTTTGTTGATAGGTAATAGAGATGTTATCTATTCTTTAATAAATATTATATATTTTAAATTCTTTATTCATTAGGAAAATGGTTAACAAAGTGTACAAAAAATTAATAGTTAGACGGAATTTATGACGTCAGTATACGTAACTTCTTTATCTATTCTGTGTTTAAAGTCTCTTCACGAGCAGTGATTGGCTCACGCGTTTCACGTGGCGTGACGTCACAAAGCCCATATGTTATAGCGCCAAGATGGCGTACATTTAAGCCAGCCATTGTGGGATATTTATACAATTATTTTCCTAACTTAAATGGAATATTTCATATGGCTCTTTAGCGTTGTTATCTGTATTAGGTACCCAATCGGAGTCTGACAATAGTATAAAGTATACGGCTTGCCTGGTATGTTTTCTGTTTGGTCGGAGGACTTTGTCAAAGACAATCTCACCTCCAGCAAACAAAGACCCACAGACGTTGTGCCTTTTAGTCGGTTCAAGTCCGACATAACCACCCCACTAGTCCCGGGATTTTATTCGTGGGGATTTTGCACACGAAAAATGGTACCTATATTCTTTGTCCGACATTTTTATTATAATCCTGTCAGAACGTGCCAGCTAATCCATACTAATATTATAAATGCGAAAGTAACTCTGTCTGTCTGTATGTTACGCTTTCACGCCTAAACCACTGAACCGATTTTGATGAAATTTGGTATAAGGGTAGATTAGACCATGAGAAAGGACATAGGCTATGATTGGTCGCGATAACCGACATCCACGCGGGCGAAGCCGCGGGCAAAAGCTAGTAATATATAAAAAAATATCCTCAATGGGTTATGGAGTCTGTCGCTTTTCGGAAAATGTCGAAGTTCAGCCGCAATACAGTTGGGGTCCGTTCACACAGACCGGCTCGTAGAGCATTGGCACGCATTATTCTTTTCACACAGACCGGATCGTATACGTTTGGAGTTGGCTGGAGCGGAGCCGCCAACCATTTCACATAAACTGGCTGGAAGAGATAGAGCGGGCAATCGGAGCTGATCGGATGCGCGAACGAGCCGATCGGCTCCTCTTATTATTTCACATACAGCGCGTCCTAGCATTCTTAATAAAAAGCAAAAATAAACTTATTTATTTATTGGGACAAAAAACAGATATACATTCAATGTTCTTAACCTAAGGAATGGTTTACATAATTATTTCTTAATGTATATCCCACAACATTGCCCTCGTATTACTAAAATATGATTGATCATATATTTATTATTCATTTATAATTATTATTTAATAGCCATGCATGTAATGTAGGTTAATTATTAATATTATTGTTATTATATCTATCATCATACCAATAAATTAAATTAAATTGATACATTATTTTGTGTAGGTAATATATGAGGTGCAATGACGCTTACTATAGATTTTTTAAATTTATGTGGCTTTTTTTTATGTGTATGTTGTTTTTTAAACTTTACTACAATTACTCAAAACTAATTTTCCAACATGATAAAAATCTGCTTTCCTCTCCAAGCCGATCTGTGTGAACGGACCCTTAGACAGAAAAAGCGGACCCCAACTCCGAGGTGAAAACCTCGGATGGGATAGGACCGGAATTAACGCAAACATTCATTGCTTCAAGAATAACACTTAATAAACCACAATGATTGCTTACGGAACAATATTATTCCAGGAGGAACTATGCAGTGGTCTCTAGTTCTACTGTCCATTCTTGGACTAACGATATCCTCACCTATTGACACTGAAAATGTAAGAATAGCGACCTTGGATGGCGGTAAGTTTAATTTTAGATCAATCAAATTCATTAGTCTCTCCCAATGTACCTATGTTATAGCAGCCGATCCTTTATCTTGCGCATCCATTTTCTCCGTGCCGCCTTTTTCAACTAGTTATATATTATTGGCGTGTTGGATTCCGGTGGAGTAGAATAGACCACGTCAGCTCTTCCTGTGGTGGCAGAGGGATACATACAGCCCAAAACAAAGGGTTCGCCCTCTATTATGTCGTGGGATCACCTGCGAGTATGTTCTTGCCCTTCGAAGCCCAAGTCAATCTGGACGGTGACTAGTAAACTGGTGCTCCTACAGATTTAACAGTTGTTCTCGTAAGCCTTGGTGGTAACCAGGAGTGAAGTTTGAATGAGAAAGAGAATTTAGTCCCAGCTATTAGGGATAAGCTGATAAGTAGGTATTATGTTAGTGATTTTCATAGCTGCCATCATACAAAAGCACTTTTAATTGAAATTATCTGAAGCTTAAACTTTATTACTGATTTCAACTGGTAAGCTCTTGGTCAAAATCCGCAAAAATAATTCCCATGACGAATACTTATTATCAGCTATGTGTATGGAATAATGAGTCGAATTAAGATTAGGTACTTATCATACATTATTCAAAATGATGTGGGTATTTGTCACATATTATCATAGATGATAGTAACTACCAATAAAAACAATTCTTATCGTACCAGATAATACCTACTCAGACATTTTTCCCTGCGGGGCCATCATCAAGTTCCATTCAGGTCTCCACAAAAAATAATTATTTACAAATATCACAAAAGACTACCCCGAGTTGATTCCAACAGGAGTTATAACTTTTCGTAACTCCGGGTCTGTAGCTTATAGGCACTCATGGGTGCCACGCCCAAGTCGCTCATTAAACACCGACATCAAAATCAAGATCGTGTGAAATGTAGGAGGAAGAGCCGGAAGGCGAACTCTGAGCTTCGCTGGCACCTTGACCTCGGGTGCAATCAGAATTAGATATATAATGATGATGATCAAACAAAAGGGCTGAAAATGCCAAGACGTAACGATTGATATTTCAGTCAATTCTATTACTATCCCAAAGAGCTTTCAGCTTGAGAGACTTATTACTCCGGACGAGAATTCGGTGGTGAGCATTGCCCAAATAGTGTGTTGTTTCCTTTGTCCCTTGACTCCCTGACAAACCGCTGCCGGCCTCGCCGGGACTTTATTGAAATTAAACGTTATAAAATCTATTTTCTATACCTATCTATGATATGGAATCCAAAAGAAGTTATACTTTGATTGGATTTGGATAATACTACGTCGTAAAGTCAAGAAATATTTAAAAAATTTGGTGATTTCTTACAGTTTGTTTATATTACAGATGTCACAATTAGAAACTCTCTAATTGAGGGTCAGTTGAGAGGATTACTCGAAGAGTTTAGGCAAACGATGTTAGAGGGTTCTGACACTGTCCCCGTCCTGGATCCGCTCCAACTTCAACTAGTAGAAGTAGATGAAAATAATGTACTTGAACCTGTACATTTTCCTTTGCCGGAACCTGTGCCTGGGTAAGTTTCATTTCTTTTATAAGAGCACGTTACGGATCGGTTGCTGTACAAACATCTACTTAGCGTCTGTCATTCTGTCATTTTGTCTATCTGTCTGTCTGTCTGTCTATCTGTCTGTATGTTACGCTTTCACGCCTAAACCACTGAACCGATTTTGATGAAATTCGGTATAGAGGTAGATAAGACCTTGACAATGGACATATGCTATGTTTGTTCGCGATACCTGACATCCACGCGGGTGGAACCCCAGGTAAAAGCTAGTCATATTATGTTTGGCAACCACTGACACCTCAAAAAATGCCATTGAATTTTTGAATTTAATCGCTTAATGGTAAAGTCTAAAATTAAGTAGCATTTTTGCAGTGTATGGCATATCAGAGGTAGACAATTAGCAGAAACAGGGTCTAGTTAGACATGTGGAAATGTCCAGAAGGAAATCTAAAATAATGAACTTAAGATGTGGGAATTCTATTAATGAAAATCTTTTTCAGATTACATTTAACGGCGAATGATGTAACACTGAACCACCTGAGCACCTTCGAAGTAAATGCTCTCAACGTGCAAATGACTTCGCTGGTCCCTGTGAGATATCGAGTTTCATTTGACATTGATGTTCCCGTTCTTGAATTAGATGTTGGTTAGTATATCTTACTTACTTCCAGCGGGGGACGCCGTCGACCGGACGGGTAATGCCCTTTTTATGCGGGTCATTTCACCCAAATCCCCTATTCCTCTGTGGAGGCCAAGGGGGTGTCCGAACTTACCTATTAGCATATCTTATGCATGCCATTGATGATACGTTTATCAATCTAAATGAAGTGGACTTCTTCTAAAGTCGTTTTGTAAATGTGATAAATATAAGGATCTGCGGTAGCCTAGTGGTATGGGTAATGGACTGCTGAGACGAGGTCTCGGGTTCGATCCCAGGTTTACCATGGCACACACCAATGACTTTTCGATGCTTTTCGAAGTTATGTGTGTATTTATCGCATGTTTATAAGTGCCCGATTAATGGCAATAGGCTCGCCACCTATTACATTGGGACCTAAACATAAACTGGCGAAATGTGGGTGCTAGCACCTCTGCCTACCCCTTCGGGGAATAAAGGCGTGAGTTTATGTTATGTTATGTTATAAATATATGCCAATGGAATGGACGTCTTCCACCTTTGGATTTCCAAACGAATTGAAATCCATGCATCCAATCCCAAAGGATGTTATCCGCGGCCGACTGTCAATGTCCAAAACGTGCATGATGGCGTATAATCTTCGAAGTGATTGTGTGAAGAACGTACGTCCAAATGGAAGTCAGTCAAAGTGCCTTTAATCTGAGGTATCTCTATTTGGAACTATTCCATTTAGAAACATTCCAAACAGACGCGACGTATCTTTACTGACCGTCTTTACTTCTTTTAGAACATATTGTGTACCTTTAGACACAATATATCGCAAAAATCGGTTCAAAAAACTGGTTCTGTCTGAGTAAGCTAAATGCCACTTACTGCGTTTATAGAGTTTGTATAATAATTATTGTTTAAAATACTAATATTAAAGAGGAAAGGTTTAATTGTTTGTTTGTATTGAATAGGCTTCAAAAGTACCGGACCGATTTGAAAAAAATATTTTACATATAGCCACATTATTTCCTCCAAACTAATATTATAAATGCAAAAGTGACTCTGCTGTCTATCTGTCTCTCTCTTACGCTTTCACGCCTAAATCATTTAACCGATGTTGATAAAATTCGGTATAAGGGTAGCTTAGACGTTGACAAAGGACCTAGGCTCTAGTTTTGAACGGAGCTGCGAGCAACAGATATAGAGCTTTATATTAATATACTGCTATCCGATGAGAGCAGAGACCACAAATGTCAACAAATTAGTAAGATTCCAACCAAATAAACTTAAAATATTTCTTGCATTATAGATACACTAGCTTTTGCCCGTGGCTCTGCCCGCGTGGATGTCGGTTATCGCGACCAAACATTGCCTATGTCCTTTCTCAAGGTCTAACCTATCCCTATACCAATTTCATCATAATCTGTTCAGTGGTTTAGGCGTGAAAGCGTAACATACAGACAGACATACAGACAGACAGACAGTCAGACAGAAGTTACTTTCGGATTTATAATATTAGTATGGATAGGTAGGTGTAGGTACCTATTATTTTAATTGCAAAAGATAAGTCTTATCTCATCAAAATCAAAACCAGGACAGCTTAATCAAAAAATGATTTAGTAGGTTTGTGATTTATGACGATGTCCTTTAAAAATCACAAATTCTTATCGATTTATGTCATTAATTATATTGACAGTCTATTTACATGTGACGTGTGTACTTTCTGTTTCTAGGTCACTATGATCTTGGATTTTTGGTAGAAGGCTTCACTCTTTTCGGTACTGGTCAAGCTAAGTAAGTAGTAGAAAATAATTGGTTTGTTTGCGAACTTGTTAACAAGTACAGTCAACGACAGAAGTAGTTTAACAAATTCTAATTTGTTGATCACTGTGGCTTCTAACTCGCATAAAACAATCGATATTAAATATATTAAATCCTCTGGGAATCATAACACTACTTTTATTGATACCATGTATTTTAGTGTAAAAACGAGATGTTAATATTTTGTGTCAATCAACTATGTCGTTCCCTGTACTTTAAAAGTAGTTTAAAATTATACAAATCTCAATTAATTATGCATGTTGAAAAAGTAATACAGTCAGCGTCAGAAATATCTTGACGACGAAGTCTCAAAATGCTTTTAAAACTTTTGTATTAAGAGCAAATCAAATCTTTTATTGATTTAAATGGTATTCGAATACATAGGGAAAAATAAATCTTCTCGGGCGGGACACGAACCCACAGTATTTCCCTTACAGGGGGAATGCCTTGACCAATTCGGCTACCGAGACACGCCCGACATGATTCAAATTTCCCTTCTATTTATCCGTTCTTACGGCGACGGTGGTGCCATCTACTTCTACTTCTTTCTTACTTACACTTACACAGCATACTTAATGCTGTAAAATTCATTCAAATTAAATGGTATTATTGTTTGAACTGAACGTGTGTACCAAATATCGGAACAATCAGTAACTGGAAGAGGGCGAAAAAATTGAAATTAAGATCATTTTAAGCACTTTGTTCGTCAACATCTTTCTTATCTGTACTTGAGTAAGCACGCAGTACATGTACCTAACTAATGAAAATGATGCTATGGCTATCAATAAATATTAACAACAAAAATTATTGCAGGATTAATATTGTGAAAGGGGGAGTTTCAGGCAACGTAGTAGGAAGGCCCGTCTTTGGAATAGGTTCCCTTCATATACGTTTAGAATCTGTTACCATTAGAGTCACTCTAGAAGCTTTTGAAGTAAGTATGTTCCTACTTCCTATTCTTTTGCTTCATCCTAGTAGTATGAGAGCTGATGACATTAACTCCAGTCTCATCCCTTATCTGAATGAGATGTGTATCACTAGACGCGTCTTTAATTGGAGAACACGTAATGGCTATGCTGCAAGGCTGAAAACCTAGCCGTGATACTAAAAACCAATTTTGAAAAGCTAAAAAAATCGATGTCTAATATATTATGTCTACTGAATTTCGTTTGTATATGGAAATAGAGAAGAGTTAGGACTATGATAGTGCAATGCTGCAAGCCTTTATAACTGGCCTTGTCAGTGTCAGCAGCTTCCCGAGGAGGGCCAGACCGCAAGGGATGGCCCTGGGTCAGCCGGGGTGCGAGGGATATGTCGATGACAAACTCACCTCCGGCCTAGCACCACGACCCACAGTCGGCGTGCGGTTTTAGTCGGTTCGAGTCCGACATAACCTCCGCTTCTGGCTCCGGCAGGGGGGGTATCCGAGGGGATTTCCGCATGGAAAAAGAAAGTGTCAGCAGCTTGTAAAGTGCCGCCTAAAACTGAGTATTAGGGTAATTCGGAGCGAGCCTATTACCGTCAAGCAGCACCTGGTCATGGGCTGTATGTTTACTGTGGGGTGGAGAATGTTTATGAGTTCAGAAAAAACGTGTGTTAAGGAGGATAATAATGATAATGTAATGAAAGAAGTAACTGAGATCTGGTAGAAAGGTATGCAAGATGGCAGAAATGCAGATTCTAAGTTAATCTATATATATAAAAGAAAGTCGTGTTAGTTACTCCACTTATAACTCTAAAACGGCTGAACCGATTTAGCTGAAAATTAGCAGGTAGGTAGTTTAGAGCCAGGAGAAGGACATAGGATACTTTTTATCCCGTTCGGCAGTTATTTTATCGCGGGTATAGGTTCCTGTGGGTCGCGGTCACGGGATCAGAATTTCTGTGACCCTGGTACATTTGCATGATGTACCAGGCTAACAGAAAATTAAAGAAAATTTAAATGAATCGCGGGAACAGGAGCATTGTATCCTATACCTTTCTATTGTGAACTAAACACGGACGAAGTCGCAGGCAAAAGATAGTAAGCAATTGGTGGAAAGATCACAAAATCTATGTATATAAAAATGAACCCCTATTTCGCTTGGTCACGACATCACGGCGTGAAAGGCTGAACAGATTTCGCTTATTCTTTTTTTGTCAAAGAATCAAAGAATCAAAGAATCAATCAAAGAATCAATTTCATTTATTCAATTTAGGCACATAAAGAGCACATATGAACGTCAGAATTGTACAATGTCAGTCATATTAAAAATAATAAAATAAATCATTGGAAAATGATTCTTTCGCTGGTTCGGTAGGTTGGTTCTACTGAGAAGATACCAGCAAGAAACTCAGTGAACTCGATTATCCTTCTTTTTTTAATATGGTTTTATTTATAACAAGTTTATACTGTGCGAGCAAGAGATGAGATTAGGATGTCCATGTGGTGTTCATTATAGTTAGGAGAAGGTTCTTATGAAAGAAAAAATTAAGAAAATTGCGCGGAAAATTAGAAAAAACCACCATATAAAATTTAAAAAAAAATAATAGCTGATCCGACATACGCCATGTCTAAATTTTGAATTTGGAATACGAATTGGAAAAAAATGATTATTTTTCTAATACTGCTGTATGATATTCTTCTATGTTATCTGACGTTTGATATAGAATTGACATAATGCGTGCAAATATCGTGAGAGGGTGATTAGTAGACATTCTTCTGAATTAACAAAATGCCCGTTGCATGGGCCGCGAAAATATTTATGGTGGCTATTTTTTTATTTAGGTCGAAAAATTAATGGTTTATGGTAGTATGAACGCCCTTGAGCGTAGAGGTATATGGTTGTATGGGTCCCATAGGTATATAGGCTCCATAGGTGTAAGTATGGGCCCCGGTGACCTATTAGTGTCGGGAGCTCCGTGGGCGTATGGGGCCCGAATCGAAATGCTTTCGATTCTCAAAATAATTAGGAGAATTTGATATAGCTAATTGATTCTAATTTATAAGGCGAAACGAAGTTTGCCGGGACAGCTAGTAAGTTAATAAAAATGACTTGTATGATTTTAGTCACAAATCACCGGATTATTGGGAGGTGACGAAGGTCTCAACGCATTTGTGAATACGTTCTTAGGATTCTTTGTACCAGAAGCGGTCAAAATGTATGAGGTAAGACAAACAGTAAGAATTATTCTAGTACTTAAAAGTCGATGTTACAAACCCCGGTCAATTCACTATGTACCGAACCAATTCCTAACTTAGTTGGCTGACTTTGCTGACAAGAAAACTAGTATTTACGGTTAGGTAATATTAGAGTTAGAATTAGATACTCCTAAAACAATAGGCTAATTCCCAATTCCCTCCGAAAATGATTGGTTCTAGATTGTACAGTCAAGCATAAGTTCCCGAGTATGGCCAGGGATGGCCCTTGGTCAGCCGGGGTGCGAGGGATATATCGAAGACACCCTCACCTCGGCGGCCTAGAACGACGACCCACAGACGGCGTGCGGTTTTAGTTGGTTCGAGTCCGACTTATGCTGCTATCTATATGCACTATGATAGTTAGAATGTAGTATAGTGTGTAATAGCAGATGTTAGCGTAGTTTCGTTACAACGTTATAATAATTATCGAATTTGAACTACAAAATGTTAATTACGCCTTTACAGGATGAAATAACACAGATAGTGAGTGACATTGTACTGGAAGTTGGTAACGACGTGTTGGCTGATTTGAACCTGCGTGACATCCTTGGATAAATTTGATTGTCTACCTACAATATTCTGACAATATCGGCTAGCTCACCCGTGCCGGCTTCTCATGAAAACTGTCATTATACACAAACAGTATTCAATAAATGCACCGGAAAGACTATGTTGCGTGTCTTAATATATTGTATAAATATTACATGTATTTATTATCAGAAATAGGCCTCAACGAATTATCCGAATGAGAGTGGAAACCACGTCAAAATATACTGTGTAGTTTAGAAGATCTACGCGTAAAGATAGAGGGAATTGCCTTTTTTTATGTACCTAAATGATAAAGAATACTATACTTACTTATATAATTGGTATTTCAAATGTATTGTTATTGTATCAATTACATTCATTGTATTCTTATTATATTATAATAAATTTGTATCATGCTGCCTAAAGGTGCTTTTATTAAATTACTAGCTTTTGCCCGCGGCTCCGCCCGCGTGGATGTCGGTTATCGCGACCAAACATAGCCTATGTCCTTCCTCATGGTCTAATCTACTCCTATACCAAATTTCATCCAAATCGGTTCAGTAGTTGAGGCGTGAAAGCGTAACATACAGACAGACAGACAGACAGACAGAGTTACTTTCGCATTTATAATATTATAGTATTATAGTATGGATATGGATTAAATTATGACCATCCACATAGTACCTTCATCCATACTAATATTATAAATGCGAAAGTAACTCTGCCTGTATGTCTGTCTGTCTGTCTGTCTGTATGTTACGCTTTCACGCCTAACGTACTGAACCGATTTTGATGAAATTTGGTATAGGGGTAAAGTAGACCTTGAGGAAGGACATAGGCTATATTTGGTCGCGATAACCGACATCCACGCGGAGCCGCTGGCAAAAGCTAGTCCATAAATAAAAACGAAAGTAACACTGTCTGTCTGTCTGTCTGTATGTTACGCTTTCAAACCCAAACCACTGAACCGATTTTGATGAAATTTAGTATAGGTAGATTGGACTCGAGAAAGGTTATCGCATAAAAAAACACCGTTACAAAAAGCACGCACTTGGCGCTAGTTGTTTTTTTAGTTATGCTCTTTTTATGTAATTACCGTTTCATTTAGTTTTACTAACGCGATGGAGAGTAAATAATGCAAATAAAAAAAATCGAGATTTTTTTTTGCCCAAATCGGTTTTATTGCTATGCCAATGTGTTATGTACCTGGAGTACTACTAAGGGTTTTCCGCTTCAGGAGCGTTCCCCTAATTCGTACTCCTATCATACGAGTATGTAGGTACAGAAATCATTACAAGCAGATGATGATTGCACAGACTTCAATTTTAAATACTCCATTTACGATTAATGAGTATGGTGACCAGATAAACCACCATAAACAACAGATACCAGAAATCCGTACGAATTCTCTACTCCCAGGCCTCGTCGGCCAGCGGAGGTGATTATGTCTGGTTCGAATGTCGTTGGGACTATGCCTACACTTATGAAGGACGGAGCTCATAGGATGATCTCCAACATCTAGTCGCGTGAGACGCCGAGCGCATATTGTTAACTTCGCGGACCAGGAGACTTCCAAATCTCTTCTGAGCCTGCTCCACTACCAACTCAAGGCAGAAAGAGATGATGGCAATGACACACGCTTCGCACCATGGTGACAATCATGGTGACGCTGGGAGTCCTCTCGTTGGACTCCCATCCACTCATCAAAGCATGTATACCCAGTACCAACTTCGTCTCACAACTGCCGTGTTAACGTGACCTGTCATAGTTATGTTGTCTTACTGTGCGAAGAGCCTCAATTGGTCTATTATTGCAGTCCACTGTTGGACATAGGCCTCTCCCAATATCCACCATGAGCAATGTTCTACCATCAGCAGACGACATACTAATTGTTTATACTGTAGATTGATGGCGCTTGGTGGAATCTGCTACACATATTGAATAACACACTTGTACTTTTCCACTGACTTTATTTCTAGACCTGACCGGTTTCGCCTTACGGCATTCTCAAAGGTTCACATTGATGTTTTAAAAATTATAATTCGGAAATACTACAATATTTGCATTCTTTCATGTGTGGGTAGTTTTTAAAAAAATTCGGTATACCAGTTAATTTTTTTTTCCCCAAAATGTGGGAAATAATTATAAGTTTGGCCTCACAATTTTTAATGATCAATATAATATATAAAATTGCATTTGAAATATAATTTCAAGGAATAATTAATAAGGAATAAAAACGCTGCATTCCACTCGATGTTACACCGACTACTGTCGATCCCAATGTCGCAGTCGGATTTCGAGGAAGAATTGACAGTAATCAAGGTGATAGCGACGAACATTGGTTTTCCATCTCAATTAATGGATAGCATAGTTAAACGTAAGAGTTCCAGAGTAGTCACAAATCTAGCTTACAAGGGAGGCACACCCATTACCGCAGATACACATAAGAAACGATGGGCTCGCATACCTTATATCGGACATGTTTCATATAAATGTGCTAGAAATCTTTCAGAATGCAAAGCTGCTTATTATACCACACATAAGCTACAAAACTTAATTTGTAATAATAAGGATCCAACCCCAGTTGAGCAGAAAAGTGGAATATACGAGCTGACATGTTCCACCTGCAACAAAAAGTATATCGGCCAAACTGGACGACCTTTCGAAATTAGAGTTGCGGAACATGTCAGAGGTTGGAGATTCAAAAAAACTGAGTCCAACTTTGCGGAACATCTTCTTCTAGAAAACCACTCCTTTGATCCTAAGGTCAACTTCAGGGCTCTGTGACTGTGTGACAAAGGTAGAAAAATGAACGCCCTGGAAGCCTTAGAAATAAACAGACTACTAAATATTGACAGAAACAACTTAATAAACCAACAGTTGGATCTGAGCCGCTCACCCCTGCTACAGTGAATGATGATATCCACATATCTACTTGCTTTGCATGCTTGTGTTGAATTGTTAATTTAATATTGTTACTGACATTCTGTATATTGTAATCCCAGTCTTGTTAAGCACAGTACCATTTGACATCATTAATTTGACAATAACTTTATTCAATGCAATTTAATTATCATTTTGACATTTCGATAGAATTTTCCTTTAATCATTTGTAATTTGACATTACCATTCGACATTATTATTTTCATTTGACATTTAAAATTATTCCTTGACATTATAATTCAAATGCAATTTTATATATTATATTGATCAATAAAAATTGTGAGGCCAAACTTATAATTATTATTACATATATATCACATATATACATTTTTAACTGGTATACCGATTTTTTTTAAAAACTACCCATACATGAAAGAATGCAAATATTGTAGTGTTTCCGAATTATAATTTTTAAAACATCAATGTGAACCTTTGAGAATGCCGTAAGGCGAAACCGGTCAGGTCTAGAAATAAAGTCAGTGGAAAAGTACAAGTGTGTTATTCAATATATAAGACATACTAATTGGTTCCACTTGTGGGGTCACCTTTTTAAAGCTGCTTGTAAGAAAATCGCTGTTAATCCCCTTGCTCAAACTAAATCCGGCATGCACTGTTTTGTTACTTATCTACATTTTTATCGTTAAATATCGATCAAATTAAATCTAATTTCACAAAATTAACTTGATAACTACTTAAAGTGGACTATTTTGTTAAGCTCTTATGAATCACATTTACATTAATGAAATTACATCATTAATCTGTGCTTGTTAAACCTACAAAACAGCACGAAAACCTTGAATTACTTAGGTACATAAAACAAGATTACATGCTTTAGATAAAGGGTTATCTTGCACAATCTGTGGTAAGACAGTACTTCCCTTGATATTGTTTAATAGCAACTAGTATCGCACGAAAGCATAAGTACCTTTTCCCCGGTATTGCATGTGGCCTTGGGCTTCAACTCAATCTCAAATCAAATCAAAACTCCTGTCCTGATCCTGATGATGGACTGAGGGTCGTGGTGCTAGGCCGGTGGTGAGGTTGTCTTCGACATATCCCTCGCACCCCGGCTGACCCACGGCCATCCTTTACGATCTGGCCCTCCTCGGGAGGGGGGACAACGTATCCAACGATGATCTATGACTATTGTCTGTACTGTTACTATGATGACCGATGTTTATTTATTTTATTTATTTATAAAATACATACAACTTCCAACGAAAGCTTACAGCTATTTATTAGAATTGATAATTATGGGAAATAGCATAGTTCGTAAGAGCGTCGGTATTGCTCCATCGTCGTCGCCTCAAAGGCGGATATAAAGAGAGGAAAGATTTGGATCGGGTAACTTATATTGGTCAAAGCATTCTCACTGGAAGAGAAGGATCGCAGGTTCAAATCGCACCTGAACCGATAAACAAAAGTGCTTTCCAAACGGATCTGAATACTAAGGCCCATATTCTAGAATAACACTCAGCCTGAATCTCGATTTATCTGAGGACAGTTGTATAGGCAATATGTCAAACTATCAATCTGCCTATACAATCAGTTCTCATATAAATTGTAAATCAGGCTGAGTGACAGTCTAGAATATTGGCCTAAATGCTGTAAAATTTCATTCGTCTAAGTAGATTTTTGTTTCAATTAACTCTTGAGACAGTTCAAATCACCTGAGGCTGTTCAATTGTTATACTGTAGAGTTTTTGCGGGTCACAGCTGTAGAACGTGGTATAGGTACGTACTACGGAACATGAATCACTACAGTAGGTAGGTACACAAGGAAGGCGCTCAATTAACATAGATTTTATGCATCAAAAGATAAACATAATTACCAATATAACTAAATGCCATCATGTATAACTAATCTTACTAGATTATTTTTACGTGATTACTTATTAGCATTGATTACAATTGTACTTATAAATCAAGTAAATAGAGTAGCACCTGTTTATCGATGACATTATCTAAATGATGACATATTGATTTGGTTATTTTAATACATTTTACCTAGGTAGGTACTAGATTAATAATTGTTGCCAATCAAAATTAGTGAATCCCCAAAGTAAACCTATTTTTAGTAGGTCACATATTATATTTTGTTTGCGTTACGACTGCAGTTATATGCCAACGTCTATTCCACCTAGTTACATTGATGTAATTAGTTGGACGTTTTTGTTCCAAGTAACTAGTTACATTGTTTAGAAATTTTATTTCAATGTAACTAATGAGACTTTTCTGTCCAATTAGTTACAGGCCAAAACGCCAACTTACCGCCATAATTTTAACACGAGGTACCGCTTAATACATTAACATATCGACTGTAGTGTAGTCACACAACTTCACGCAGTAATTTACACGGTAATTTTAATGCCATAATTTTTGATGTAACAGTCGCGTGAACGGTAAGGTAGTGCAGCCGCAGAATAGATAAACGTATTTGAGACTAGCTTTTGCCCGTGGCTCCGCCCGCGTGGATGTCGGTCATCGCGACCAAACATAGCCCATTTCCTTTCTCATGGTCTAATGTACCCCTGTATCAAATTTCATCAAAATCGGTTCAGGGGTTTAGTCTGTTTAGGCGTGAAAGCGTAACATACAGACAGATAGATAGACAAACATATAGACAGAGTTACTTTCGCATTTATAATATTAGTATTGATACCTATACACATGCACACTTGAGGAATCATGAGCACCTCCGAGAACGCTATCCAAGTAGCAGCACAGTGGAAAACATAATTTGAGAGTCGAAACACCATCGATACGATAGAAGAAGATGTACGCATTTTATGATTAGGACACCTTTCTTTGTAGGGTAGAAACTCCCAACGGGTATTACCGGTGGAGCCACCTGTCACCCTAGCAGAAGCAGGCCGCGGCGGCGGCGGAAAGTGCGCCTCCCCGTACCCGGGGCAAGATGGGGACACTAAGGTCCCCACAACCCGAAGGGGCCATCTCGAAAGAGATGGTCCTGGGTCTGCCGGAGTGCGAGAGATATGCTTTCGGTAATCTCACCTCCGGCAACCAAGGACCCAAGACGGCGTGCGTTTTGGTCGCTTCGAGTCCGACATAACCGCCTCCACCGGCTCCGTGGGGGTTGTATCCATGGGGATTTTGCACACGATAAAAAAAAATGGTATTACCTGAACAGTGTTAGCATTGATTTGGCTATGATGATGTCGAACCCAACGAAAGTACACGGTGTTCCGTTCATGTGAATCTTTTAGTACAGATCTCGGATATACCTTAGAAAGGAACTGCCAACGCATCTATAGTAGACAACCCAACAATTCACCTACCCAAAAATAAAACTCTGGCGGTCTCACAGTGCACTTTATGGGTTGTAACTTGCCTTTCTTTTAGAGAAGTGTGAGTAGAATGTGTGCTTGCTTGAACCTATCGTTTAGTATCTACCTAGGAATTATATTAACTTTCAAACTCTCGTGTTCCATAATATACAACTATTATAACGGGAATTAACGCGATCATGGTATAGGTACATACCTTTGATTTGCCGGACGTTTCGACCTGATTACACCGGCCGTGGTCCCAAGCTGACTGGCTCAGTAGGGCACGCCCGCCGTCTTCGAGCAAATCAAAGGTGATGATCGCGTTAAATTGTGAAAGGATTAAATTATTAAAAATTAATTCAGTTCGAAAAACATTGGAAAAAATGAAATGCTCAAGTGAGACTCGAACTCACGACCTTTCGCTTACAGGGCTCAGTAAGCGAGAGGTCGTGAGTTCGAGTCTCACTTGAGCATTTCATTTTTTCCAATGTTTTTCGAACTTAACAGTTAGCATAATAAATGCTATAAAAATTTCATTCAAAAATTAATTCAGTGTCTACTGGTTTATGCCTCGTTACTTGGTCACTAATATGGCCCAGAAAGAAGTAATACTTAAACTAGCTTTTAAGACGAGTCGATTAGTATCCAATCGTATTACAAATATTATCATAATAGATTTATATTCATTATGAGAATAGTATATAGAAAATGTTCAAAGAGTAACAAAAAAAAATTCGAAATTTACATCTACGAATACTACTAGCGCCATCTAGCGGCAAATAGAATAAAATTGTGCGGTAGGTTTCTTGTAGTAGTTGTCTGTCACAGAACAGAAAAAACTAGTTGTCTGTAGTATACTAGTAGTTTCCCTAGTCCTTACTAGAGCATCAAAAAAAGAATTATTTTATGGTACTGAAAATATATTTAGGAATACAAACTACAAATAGTTACTGATTGAGACCTATTAAGATGGGACTCTGAAACTCAGTCTCTACTTAAATAAAATTTAATTCTCTTTTGTCTCATAGTTCTATGTCTCGCCCCATAATTTTAAAGTACCCAAGGTTTTTGATAAGTTATAAATATTCCACAACATTCTACACAACGCTATCTAGACCCATGGTAAGCTTAACTAGCTTGTGTTATGGAATCTAGAATGCGGATAAACATACTTAGATACTTTTTATTGTAAATACATAAATATTATATATAGAAACACCCAGACCAATGCAAATAGCCATATTCATGCAATACAAATATTTGCATTGAGCGGGTATAGAACCCGTGCCTCCTGCGTGGCAGTCGCGTTCACTACCGCCACGCCACAGAGGCTGTCATGGAGTTAAAGACGACACTTTTGAAGACATAGTTTATACTCATAAATATATTAAGATGAAAGGTGGTAATAGTGATCTCAATGTCTATTTTCGATATTACTGTGGTACCTGGGCCAGGGGGTGACGGGTGAAGCCGCCTGTCACCCCAGCAGAAGCAGGCCACGGCGACGGCGCGCTGAGAAGCGCGCCTCCCCATTCCGGGGGCGAGTCGGGGACACCGTTGTCCCCCCTCCCGAGGAGGGCTAAACCATAAGTGATGGCCCTGGGTCCGCCGGGGTGCGAGGGATATGTCGATGACAACCTCACCTCCGGCCTAGCACCACGACCCACAGTCGGCGTGCGGTTTTAGTCGGTTCGAGTCCAACATAACCTCCCCTTCCGGCTCCGGCAGGGGGGTATCCGAGGGGATTTCCGGACGGAAAAAACAAAAAAAAAAGTGGTACCAGGATACTACGTGGCTCACTTGCTGATAAGAGGGTACTGTGGTCAATGAATATTGCACCTGCAGATGTGTCACTGTTCCGGAGAGGAAAAGGGGTGGCAGTAAGAGGAGAATGGGGCAAATTGAGTGATGGCCAATCTCCAATCGACAATAAACTCTAAAGTTTTTAAAATCCAGTAAATAGTTTTGGAAATAGTTGTAGCGACTGTTAATTAACCAGGCTCACATGTGAAAGCACATTTTACTGATATTAAAGTCAATATTAAGTTTACCTTACGTACGGTTTTTTTAAAGAATATTATAAAATTATTAGAATTACTAATATTCCCTCTAACCCCTCCAACTAAGTTAAATTGTTTGTGCTAGTAGTGGATTTACGTCGGTAGTGTAATGGCCAGGATTCGAACCCGGGACCTCTCGAACGTAAGGCCGACTCCTTAACCACTAAGCTACCGACGCTTTGCCGACGATTTATAAGAGAAAAGAAAAGGAAATTGAGGCTTAAGTGCCTCCCTTTTTCTTTTCCACCACTTTTTTCTTTTTCCTATTCACTCTTACTCGTATAAACCTTATGCTTCCCTTTCGGTTGCTGCTCTCTTAAGGTATGACTCCGAAGCCGACTGCACACGACAACTGCAGACGCATAACAGTACATACATTACTTGCTATATTTCGATACGGATAAAGACGACCATGGGGAGGCCGCAATGAATTACACGTATCTGCTACGTGCTTTTTTTTCTTTTTTTTTCGTGCGATAAATCCCCACGGATACCACCCCCACGGAGCCGGTGGAGGCGGTTATGTCGGACTCGAACCGACTAAAACGCACGCCGTCTTGGGTCCTTGGTTGCCGGAGGTGAGATTGCCAAAAGCATATCTCTCGCACCCCGGCAGACCCAGGACCATCTCTATCGAGATGGCCCCCTTCGGGTTGTGGGGACCACAGTGTCCCCATCTAGCCCCGGTTACGGGGAGGCGCATTTTGCGCCGCCGCCGCGGCCTGCTTCTGCTAGGGTGACAGGCGGCTCCACCGGTCACCCCCAGGCCAGCGCTCATGGAGGACGGAGGTCGTTCTGCGACCTCCGACGTCCGGTTCGTCTTCGCTCTGCGCGGGCTTCCCGGGCCCGGAGTCTGGTCCGGACCCGACCGGCCGCCTCCTTCTCGAGCATTACTTGCTCGCAGAAGGAGGCGGCCGCACCCCAAGCGTTCGCGCATCGTACCATCGCTGTGAGATCTGCTACGTGCTTGCGTTTGCAGTTGTCGTATGCAGTCACCTTCGGAATCATACCATATCTTGAAATTGATATCATAGTAACCCTAATCATAACAACAACCATTTCAAACTCTCTCGTTTCTTTCTCGATGTTACTATTTTAATATGGAGCAGTGCATTATAGATGTGTAACAGCCGAGTGGCATTAAACATAAAATCGGCAAAAAAAATCTGGGCTTACCCTGAATTGCTGTGACAGTGTCATCTAAATGCTTGAGGTATGTGGCATCTTTTATCCCACTTAGGTAACTCCCATGTCCATAGCTTTTTTTTTTTTTTTTCGTGCGGAAATCCCCTCGGATACCCCCCTGCCGGAGCCGGAAGGGGAGGTTATGTCGGACTCGAACCGACTAAAACCGCACGCCGACTGTGGGTCTTGGTGCTAGGCCGGAGGTGAGGTTGTCATAGACATATCCCTCGCACCCCGGCTGACCCAGGGCCATCCCTTACGGTCTGGCCCTCCTCAGGAGGGGGGACAACGGTGTCCCCAACTCGCCCCTGGAATGGGGAGGCGCGCAATTTAGCGCGCCGCCGCCGTGCCCTGCTCCTGCTGGGGTGACAGGCGGCTCCACCCGTCACCCCCGCCCCATGTCCATAGCAGCCTTCATGTCAGTAATTTAAAGTCTATTTGTAATGAGAGATGTAACAACAGAAGATTCGTTTTGAATGACGGCCACATTTTAATCAAATTCCATCCAGGGATGCCATAATTTGTACTAAGTAGTGGATCCAAAATCAGAAGGTTTTGTCAACTATTTTGGAGTTATTTATACATCAACTATTTTGTAGTTATATTGTATAGATTAGACCTTAGTCATATTACAGATTACTCAATGAGTTCGTATCTTTTATTAAAAGTTTACGACCCACAAGAGTCACTTGTTGCTGAATTGAACTCAAGAAAAACTGGAAACTCAATTAGCTCCTGCCAGTGAATCAGGTTTCCAGTTTTTGCAAGTCAGTATAGCTCCCGCTCAACAAATCATTTCGAATCGACCTATTTAACTTCTATGCTATAGGTAAGTATGTCTACTAAGGCCCACTGTCCCCTTTTTTAATCGTGATTCTTGATAATTATGACGATTACTGATAATATAATATCGCTATAAATACGAAGGCGCTGTCTCAAACGTATTTTTGGTACGGCGTATACACCAAGTAAGTAAACTTCCATATCAGTGGTCAAACACCAAAATCAATTATTATTACCTAACATTGTCTTTTGGAAAATAAAAATAGGATATAATAGGTAGTATAAATAGTATATATATTAGTAATAGAAACTTAACAATGATCGCATAAAATGATTTTCATCACAAATTGGTACTACGATAAGATTTAAGTAAACAAGGTTATTACGTTTAATTAATGACTTTTGTGTAATTAATTTGATCTTTTGAATCAAATATTAGTGAAGTCAAATATGTCTGGAAACTGATAACTTTAATTGAATTTACTTAGAGAAGGTTAGGTATATAAATTCTTTAAAACCGCGGAATAGTGATTTTTTCTATTCTGAGTATAATTCCTTCTGAGATGTTTCTCTACTAAGCCAGCCTATTATAAGAAAAGGGCAGCATAAGTCAGTGTGTGTACCTACGCTGTTAAGATAATAATCTTTCCTATCTCCTTGAATACTACATTTACTTGTCCTTCTTTGAACAAATTTTGTTAGTATCAAATATATTTTTTTGGAATGTGTGTGTCCATATAACCACAGCTATTTTAACTTATTTTAAACATCAAAAGGAAATGTATTTTCATTTCAATTTAAGGTTTTACTTTTACTTTTTGACGTTCAAAAAGACTGTATAATTGTATTTACTCGTATCTAACACCGGTTTATTACGGTTCGATGTTTCACGGACGCATGTACAGACGTGTCTCCACTACCATAAATTAGCCCCATACCATGGTGCGCATTTTTTCCGTGATTTCACGGGTCGTGGAAAGTTGCCTAGTATTTGTATTATCGATTTATACTTAAAAATATGTAGGCACCTAATCAACATACTTCAGTAAATCATTTTTTCTGATATAATCGAATTGTATAGTTAGCATATTAAATGCTTCAAAAATTCATTTCAATAGTTCAGTACATTTGCACTTTCGCTCAATACATTTTCTTTCTTGTTCTACAGATCATCAAAATGAAATACGCAGTTGCTTTACTTCTCGTCGTTGCTAGCGTCAGTGCTAATGCATTTGGTAATTAGATTTTGTATTATTTGTTTTTGTTTGTTTTAATATTATCATAACTCATAGAATATCATAAACATCTAAACATATCCGTGCCGAAGGGGGAGAATTTTCAAAGGGGAAACCTGTGAAAAAAAAATTGTAAGTGCAGGTTAAAAGGTACTATTTTGTCCCCAATGGGCTATCGTATCGTCACATACATTTATCATCATAAATACTGTACTCAAATGCTTTTTTAATAGAGATTTTATTGTGTACATCTGTGTAGCCTAGTGGTATGGGTAATGGACTGCTGAGACGAGGTCTCGGGTTCGATCCCAGGTTTACCATGGCACACACCAATGACTTTGCGGTGCTTTTCGAAGATAAGTGTGTATTTATCGCAGGTTTATAAGTGCCCGGTTAATGGCAATAGGCTCGCCACCTATTACATCGGGACCTAGACATAAACTGGCGAAATGTGGGTGCTAGCACCTCTGCCTACCCCTTCGGGGAATACAGGTGTGAGTTTATATATGTAATATATCTTTACATTTTTAGTGTACATCTTGAAATTTTGTGGTGTGCATTTTTACATTTTGTAGTGTACACCTTTTGAATTTTGTAGTGTACATCTTCACTTTTCAATTTCAGTTGCCCCACGATCTTCACCAGCAGAAGATCACGTTCTTAATGCTATTGAGGTTTTCAAACAATTCATCGCAAGGTTAGGTCTGGATGACTTAGATATTATTGATGAAACACGTGAATGGGCCCTGCCCGTACCTGAGTAAGTAGTTTTAGACGTAAGATTGAATGATGGTGAATGTTCTGACGAGCTCTTCCAATTAGTCCCACCTTCTCCTTTCCTTCACAGGACGCCACGTGCAGGGCTAAAATGCCATCCATATACGGTGCAGAGTATACCTGCTAGAACCAAGCGTTTCAGTGACTCATTCCTATGCCACACGACTAAGACCTGGAACTCCCTGCCAGCTCACGTGTTTCCTTCTTCCTACAGTCCCGGGTCCTTTAAGCGGGGCGTGAAAAGGCATCTAATGAGGCCGTCAAGCTGAGTGCCACCACTGTTAACATGGTACATGTTTGCGATGGTGACCCACTCTCCGAGACTTTGCCTTTAGCTTCACATCAGGCGAGGTGAAGTCAAAATGACGTGTCTTAGATTAAAAAAAACATATTTTAGTAGTAGTCTAGTCATTTGGTAGTTTTACCATGCCCCTTAGACATGGCCGGCTAAACGTAGAATACAAACAAATTTATGGGATTTGACGTATATGACATGCGTTGGTAACTGTCAAATACGTCAAATTCTATACATGTATCATTCTATTCCACGATACGAGGGCTTGTCACTTGGCTAGAGAGGCTGCAAAGTTTAGTAGGAGTTTTGAAAATTGATAACTTGATTGTGATGTGAGATTGCTTAGTACTTATCCGTTTCGTTCTCCAAGGACACATCCCTTGCACCCTGACTGACTCAGAGCTATCCCGGTTTCGAGATGGTCTCTCGGGTGAGCTACGGTGTCCCCATCTTGGCCTGCCCCCCCCTAGACAAGTGGCAATTCACTGGCCCACGTATCATAGAATACATTGACGAATGTATGGAATTTGACATATTTGACATTTGTTGACGAATGTCGTCTCCTACTTCATCCTCCTACTTCCTGCCTCAAACTCCTATAAATTTATTTTCACCTATATCAACATGAAGATATGCATAGTATTTTTATACTTAAAGTAAAGCCAACGAGATAAGAGAAAAAAGGTAAACAAAGCGACCAATACTGAGTTATGTTGCGATAACTAGCGATTATTTTCTCTGTCGCTGTCGCACATGTCACACGTACGCGATAATGGCCGAGCGACAGCTGTCGTCGCGTGTTCATGCGTTTTTCGTAGTACAGGAAAGCTATCAGCACAGCGGTTCTAAAGTGTCAGCTCCGCCATCTTAAGAGCAATTTCATTCCTGTCTCCGGAATGAGTTTGAAGTGATACGTAAAAATTTTCAAATAAAAATGTTTGAAACCGCTGAAACTTTGTTTACCTTTTTTCTCTCGCTTCGTTGGCTTTTCTTTAGTTGAATCGATTTTAATAACTACCTTCTTGTATTCAGGGTCCTTACCGCCATTGCCAGAGCCGTGAACGTGAAATTCCTCGGTCTTACTGACATTCAAGTGACACACTTGAGCTACAATGCCGCTGCTTCTACCGTCAATATTGACTTTAATTTACCTCATATCGAATTCTCTTCTGGTAAGTAATCAAATATAGCAATAAATGTAATGTTCTTATACTACATCCGGTTAGGTTCCTACTTAACAAACGTAAACAATCTTGTTGTTTTTCTTGTTTGTAATATATTTTACTAGCTGACCCGGCGAACTTCGTACCGCCATTTATGGCAACTAAATCATACATATACATATATGTAAACTAAATCACTGGGCCACTTGACCCCTAGTGGATATTCAGAGGTACAACTGGCCCACTTATAAAATTATATCTGGGCGAGTGTGGTATTAACATTTTGCAAGAGGGTACAACTCGCCTGCGGGCAAGATATTAAAAGGGCGACATGTCGCCTAACCCAAATTGATATTCAAAATAGAGGAAGACCTTCGATACATTTGTGTTAAATTGTGTTATTATTCATATTTCAGATCTTCTCCGGGGTGATGTAAGGTTCTTCGACAGGAGTATCACTGGAGAACTTACGGGAAGGTAATACATTTTATTTTAATTACACATATATCTTTCAAAAAGTTACATATTTGAGCGGTGCATTCATGGTCACAACCAGGCCCTCTATTCTACTAAAGAAAAACCTATCTACTGGTTATTCTCTTCTACTACACAAAAGGTGTATAATTGAGTAACTTAATAAAATAAATAAACTTAATAAAGGTTGCTATCTATCCTTCATGCATGCATTATCTATATAATAAATGGGTAGGTACATTGTTACAATCATTCAGTTTTTGTAAGAAAAAAGATAGTACTGAATAATAAAATTAAAACGCATATAAACCACAGGGCAAAGCCTCCCAAGCCAGGAATGCCCTCCGAGCAGAAATCAAGCGGTCCAAGGCAGCTTCCTATAGGGAGCTGCTGGAGACACTGGAGCGGGACCCATGGGGGCGGCCTTACCGCTTGGTAAGAGGAAAGCTGCGCCCCCGGGCCCCTCCCCTGACCCAGGTTCTCGAGCCGGCTCTGCTTGGAGGAGTGGTGGAATCCCTGTTCCCGGCGCGGGCGGAACACGTTCCGCCGCAGATGACTCCGGCGTGGTTATTGACGACGACGTGCCCGAGGTCACTTGGGTAGAACTAGAGCTGGCGGTGCGACGGCTTAGAGCCAAGAAGAACACCGCCCCGGGACCCGACGGCATTTCAGGCCGTGCGTGGGTCCTAGCTCTAGGAGAAGACGGTCTCGAACCCCGACTGCGAGGGTTCCTCAGCGCATGCTTGGAGCGGGGCCAGTTTCCGAAGATGTGGAAGACGGGGAAACTGGTCCTCATCCGCAAGGACGGACGCCCGGCGGACGAGCCGTCCGGGTACCGGCCCATAGTGTTGCTCGACGAGGTGGGCAAGCTCTTCGAAAGAATGATTGCCAAGCGCCTCGTCGAGCACCTCTCTAGAGTGGGGCCGGACCTAGCGGACACGCAGTACGGCTTCCGCCGGTGGCGTTCCACTGTGGATGCCATCATGCGCGTGAGGACTCTGGCGGAGGATGCGGTTGCCCGGGGCGAGGTGATGTTGGCGGTGTCCTTGGACATCTCCAACGCGTTCAACACCTTGCCCTGGAGTTGCATCAGGGAGGCGCTCGTGTACCACGATGTGCCTCTCTACCTCCGCCGCATAGTCGGGGCGTACCTGACGGAGAGGGCCGTCATCTACCCAAGTGTGACCGGCGTCGGTAGGCGTGAGATGTCGTGCAGTGTCCCACAGGGATCGGTCCTGGGGCCGCTCCTGTGGAACATCGGATACGACTGGGTGCTAGTGAGCTCGCGTTCGGGGCCACCGTCACGTGCTACGCGGACGACACGCTAGTGACGGTGAGTGGCGCTACGCACCGCGAGGCGACCCAGAGGGCCACGACCACTGTTGCTCAAGTCGTGGATCGGATCCGGCGGCTGGGTCTCGAGGTGGCTCTGCACAAATCCGAGGCCTTGTTCTTTCATGGTCCTCGGCGCGGGCCACCCCCGGGATCCAGCTTGACAGTGGGAGGTACTCCCATCGACATCAAGCCCCGGTTGAAATACCTGGGACTCGTACTCGACGGTCGGTGGGACTTCGGAGAGCACTTCCGAAGTCTGCGCCCCAAACTGTTGGTGTCAGCTAACGCGCTGATGCGGCTGCTGCCCAACTTGAGGGGCCCAGAGGACTCCTGCAGGAGACTCTACGCGGGTGTCGTGCGGTCCATGGCCCTGTACGGGTGCCCCGTATGGGCGGACGCCCTGCAGGCCAGGTTCGTGCAACTGCTGCATGCGCCGCAGCAGACGATGGCCTGCAGGGCCATTAGGGGGTACCGCACGATATCCTTTGAAGCGGCGAGTCTCCTAGCCGGATCGCCACCGTGGATCCTGGAAGCGAGATCCCTTGCGGCACTGTATCGGTTCCGTAAAGAGGCGCGAGAGCGGGGATACGATCCCGAGCCCGAAGACATTCGGGCCGAGAGGTCCCGGCTCCACGGGATCATGGTGGCGGAGTGGGAGCGACGACTTGAGCAACGACGCGCAGGGCATGCCGTCATAGAGGCGGTAAGGCCCATCATGGGGGAATGGCTCGAGAGGCCACATGGCAGCCTCTCGTATCGACTGACGCAGATTATCACCGGTCACGGGTGCTTCGGGAGATATCTGTGTCGGATCGAAAAGGAGCCAACGTCCGAGTGCCATCACTGCGACGCGAGCGAGGACACGTCTTGTGGTATGTCTATGGGGGATTTTCGGGTGTCATCCCGCTTCTTAGGGGGGCGTGCGTGTATCCCTCACGTCACGCTGCCCTCATGGGCCTGCTGCTATAAGGACTGCGATTTGCTAATTGATTGGTTGAAACATATGTTATACTCGTACATTGATATATCTATCCTGAAAAAAGTAAGTTTTCCTATGACAATTTGTCTTACTGTGTAATTTCATTTATTTTCAGCCTTGACATTAATGATGTGTCTTTTGAGGTTGAGGTTCAATTCGACGGCCTTGAAGCAGCAGCTGCTACGGTTAAAGCCCGTCTTGGTGGTCTTGAGGTCAGTATTTTAAAATATATAGACTTAATTAATTTAGATTTGCGGTTTTGGTTCCCGGTGGAGTGGAATAGGACCACCCCAGCTCTTCCCTTTGCCGTGTCATAAAAGGCGACTAAAGGATAGGGCTGTTCTCCATCCGACAGTACACACAGACCAAGATAAAGGGTCCGCTAAACGGCATTAGGCTTGCCCCTATTACGTCGTCGATAATCATAATTGGCGAAACGTGGATGCTTATACACCTCTGCCCACCCCTTCGGGGATTTACAGACATGAGTATATGGATGGATGGATTAATTTAGATTTATTAAAGTGAACGTCCACGGAGTTTGACCAAATTAGCTACATTGGTTCAAATCATAGTAAGCATAATACTTTAAATTTCATTACGTGTGATTTTAGTTATACTTACTTATAAACAGATGTATATTTCAACTAAAAACTTTTCTAATTAGTCTTATACGAAGTCGTATACGAATTCTCTAAGACAAGAAGTGCATGCGTCAAAGGAATCGTTTTTTTATTTGCCATAGATCTGTGGATTATATGACACAACGTTGATATGAATGAATTTATATTTATATATTATGTATTGTTTATGTTTTAAAAAATATAACTTATAAGATTTAAAAAAAATAACTTTTTGAGTTACCAATACATAATATTGGTAACTCGAAAAGTATTATTATATTAATTTTTTTTTGTAGTCACAATAATGATTTATCTGAATCCCATACATTACTGAACGGTTAAAACATTATTATATTAGCAATAACGGCTATGGCATTATTGCTACTAGAATTATTTTTAAGAATGTCACTTTGTCTATAGGCCTTGGTACGTTAGAGTGCTCACACGATAAGTTTGTGCGGGAACGGGAGCACTGGCGTACTTATAATCTTATTGTAATTTCTTGTGTTCTTGTTTATAATTTAATTCAAAAAAATCTAATTGTTTACGTTATACCCATTATTACAAACACTTGTATTATTATAATTGGAAAACTATAGAATATAAAATTATAGTTCCGATTTCTTCCGCGCGCAGAGTTTTGAGAACTCTACCGATTTCGGGCAGATAACGTTTCGACAAACCAAATCTAATTTAACATAATTATGTATGTACATAATTTAATTTGTGTTCTTACAGGCCGAAAACCCTAGATTGACCATCGAAGGGGAAGACAGCTACGACCTCTCAGAAGCCTTGGAACGTATAATCAACATCAGAATCCCACGCGGAATTGAGAACTTCCAGGTGATTTGATTTTTATTTTTGGATTTCAGTATTTCGAGAAGCAAAATCGGAACCCTTACAGGATTACTTTCTCGTCTGCCTGTCTATCTGTCTGTCTTGTAATATTTATCTCTCAGGAGTGCAGGGTCGCATCAAGATGAAATTCAAACTGAATATTAAGTCCTCGATAGTTGAAGTCAGGCACAGACCGTTTTATATCAGTTTACGTGTACGTGATTCAGTCCTCAGTTTTGCACAGAGCCCTTAGTCAAATCAGCCCGCGACTTGCACTTGACCAGTTTTTGGTTACATAACTTGTCACTGTTATTAATTGGATTCCTTACATTTCATAAAGCTAGTTCTGATATAACCACCTACGTTTTCGTTATTTAACTATGGTTATTCCAATCAATCAATCGTCGGTAGCTTTTTTTTTATCGTGCGCAAAATCCCCACGGATACCACCCCCACGGAGCCAGTGGAAGCAGTTATGTCGGACTCGAACCGACCAAAACGCACGCCGTCTTGGGTCCTTGGTTGCTGGAGGTGAGATTCCCGAAAGCATATCTCTCGCACCCAGCCAGACCGGTGTCCCAATCTAGCCCCGGGTACGGGGAGGCGCACTTTGCGCCGCCGCCGCGGCCTGCTTCTGCTAGAGTGACAGGCGGCTCCACCGGTCACCCTCAGGCCAGCCCTCATGGAGGACGGAGGTCGTTCTGCGACCTCCGACGTCCGGTTCGCCTTCGCTCTTCACGGGCTTCCCGGGCCCGGAGTAGCTTAGTGGTTAAGGAGTCGGCCTTGCGATAGAGAGGTCTCGGGTTCAAATCCTGGCCATTACACTACTGACGTGAACCCACTCCTAACACAAGCAATTTAGGTTAGCTGGAGGGGTTAGAGGGAATATTAGTAGCTTCAAAACAAAAGCAAAAACAAAAGTAGCTTTAAAACAAAAGTAGCTTTAAAAACAAAAGTAGCCTATTATAGTCCATAGGGAAGGCTAGCCATAGGGCTGTCCCAGCCATATTACTGTCGTTATTTAACTATTATTTTACTTCTTTTTTAGAATGAGATCGATGAACTTCTTGGCATCTACGTCGTGTGGTACCTCAACCGAGTCCTGGAAATTGAGGCCTAAACTTATCTACTGTTCTATAAATTCTATAAGTAAATAAAAGGATATTAATTTTGGAATGGTTGTCTATTAATTTGCAATACTCCTATTATCCGCCACGTAGTTCCCGGCAGAGTTGAATTTGGGGCACCCCATCTCTTCCCATGCAGTGTCGTACAAGGCGACTAAGGGATAGGGCTGTTTAACATCAGACAGATATATACAGCCCAGACTAAGCCTCAGATATAGGCTCGAGTCAAAAATAGTGCCCGGAATACGGCAATAGGCTCACCCCCTATTACGTCGGACCGACTACAATTTATTGGTGAAATGTGGGTGTTAATTCACCTCTGCCCAACCCTCCGGGGATAAAGGCGTGATTATATGTATGTATGTATGTATGTAAGTACTCCTTTTATAAAATTTCTATGAAACTAACCAGATATAGGATAGTTTTGTTAATTATAATATTAAGCTAATCCATAGTTTTACCTGAAAGAACATAACTACAGTATATAGCTGCCTCTCTAGTTATGTGGCAATTCGCTGGCCAGTGTATCATGGAATGGAAAGACAAATGTATGTGATTTGACGTATGGGATAGTCGTCCCTATCGGCCGCCATGGCAACTAAACAGTGCAACCGGTAGGGAATAAGGAATTTTTATTCTCTGTTGGCAATTACTTGCCATCAAATAAAATATCATTCTTTATACGCTACTAGTTGCCAACAAAGAATAAAAATGTTGGGAAGTTTAGTTACAATGGCGGCCGAAAGGTAGTCGTCAACCTTGGTCGTCAACGAATGTCATAAACGTCAAATCCCATACATTCGGTATTCTGTTCATAACAAGCGAGTTGTCACTTGTCTAGAAAGGCTGACCAGTAATATAAGTATTTCTATTTATTCATTGAACTCTATTCGCTCCGTTTTACTTGGCAAACATAAAATATTACAGTGACATCTTTCAACAATTTTGTGAAACTTTGGAAGGCTGAGTCATAGCTGAGTCTGGGTAGTTATTTCGTAAATAATTCTTGAGATTAGTAATAGGTGGCGGTAGCGGTTGTCGTGTTATTTTATCTATAAGGCGATTGGCACACTGCAACGCTCGACGCGGCGTCGTTCGTCGACGCGCGTGGACGCGAGAGAGCTAGTATAGTCCGAGAGATATTAGATTTTTTTTGGTAGGTAGGTGTGTGAAGTAATCTAAAATTTTGAGAAAAGTAAAGTAAAGCCATCCGACCATTAGCTCGATAGCCCAGACTATATTAAGAACGCTTGAGATGAAAAGAAAATGATTAGAAGTGCAAGCTATTTTCGACTTATTGACATGACATAGTAACTATTTTTTTTTCTTATATTCGTGATCAGCGTCATCTATTAATGCGAAAAGAGACGTAACTAAGATAATGTCATTTAGGTTGAAAGTCGCTTGCAGTCTCTGCGTGTTCCGATAACGAGCCAAAACAGTGGTGTCGGCTCCAATACCCGATATTGGGCATCGATATTTGACTTCCTCCGATCTCGGATGTCGGATATTGGATATCGGACGTCAGTTGATGTGAAAGCGCTCTAAATTTGCCGTTAAATAGTCATGTTGCATTGCAATAATATTAATTTATAATTCGTCTCAAATACCTACACAGAAATTTCTAACAGCTCTCGGACTAAAAATCCCTCGAAAAACACGCGCGTGATGACAGATTTCAGTGTGCCATACCTCGCGTTTTCTGCTTGTACGCGCGTATTCTGCAGCAACGCGCGTGATTGCGTTGTCAGTGTGTGGGACCCCGCGTTTTTCTATACAAAATGAGCTCCGTAGAGGCGACGAGCGCGACGCCGCGTCGACGCAACAACGCTCGACGCCGCGTCGCGCGTCGCAGTGTGCCAATCGCCTAAAAGTGATAGACGCTTTATGTGTCATTCCAAAGCGGCGTAAAAAATAGCTACTACTTTGGCATAAGCTGAGATGTACTCATCCCATAACATGCACACATTGACAGTTTGAAGACAATATTAACTTACTCACACAAACGTGTAATAAGCCTTCTTTTGCGATGAATTTTGTTATGCTGGCACTAAACCTAGACGGAGGCATGTACCGACGTCTTGTCGATGAACACTGATGCGTCGTCAGACGTGTAGACACGCCACACTCGCTTGCACTGAAACCTTTTGATATGTGCCCCAAAAACCAACAACTACGGATGAGTGCCAGATGCATGAGCAAATTAATTACCCCCTCTACACGTCGGCGGATGCCTCCGCCGATTACGTCCGCAGATGCATCTGTCTAGGTGTAGTGCCAGCTTTTAAAAAAAACTGGTGTATATAATATAGGTACAAATAACGATGACCACGTTCCACACATCTATTGTCCTGTCATTGACTTTTTTATTATTCTATCGGATAACAGTACTGGTATTATTGATAAATATATACTACATCTTTAAAACTACTAAATCAATATGGTTCAAGTCGTAAGTCAGGAAAATGTGTAATTAAGAAAAAAGAAAATGCGCCACACCTAATAAATTGTATCTGTGCTTTTTTACACACTACGGTACAACGTCAAAAATACCTAAAAAGCTTACCAACCAACTGCGATCGTATGAAATATATTTTATAACATATTTGCTCGTAAAGTGGTTGTAATTACACCAATTTCAATATCGTAATGTATCTTATTACGTACTTGTGCGATAATGTAATGTAAAAGGCACGTGTTTTTTTTAATAAAGTTTTAAGATACTCCGTCTAAAAATGTACGATACTTTTAAAAATCTTAGCAAAGAGGTTTTATGTCAAGAAAGTGGTCAATATTTTATGAATAAAATTAACTTTGGGAAATAAAATATAACAAATAAACATTTAATTCTTTAATTTAATTAATTTTGACAATAAATTACAACCATTTATCTGTAACAAATACACAAAAATATTAATTTACTTTTACTTAATTAATTTGCTGTTTGTGTACCTTTGCCTAAAAAAAAAACGTTGATGCGCGCGCATCGCTTATTTGTGGACAAGTAAAAATAATTTCGCGCGCTTTTTCTTTTCGCTGTATTATTTATTAATTTCCTCGTAAATATGTTATAGAACGTCGTATGACATACGTGCGCTTTGAAAATTACAGCCTCTGCTTCCTTATAGCCCTCGCCGATGGCTCGGGCTAGTAATATCGCCTCGGCTGTAATTTTCAACTTACCGCACTTATATCATAATGTACTATTATACTGCCAGATATACATACTGGTTGTGTAAGATATCCCCCGGTTACATTAAAGCTTTTGTCTTACAGTCCGGGGCCCACATCTTCAGTCCCACTTGAGGCAGCTGGTATCTGACCTCCGCAAGCCATTGGCGAAATTAAAGTATTGTGTAGACTAGTTGTTGACATTTTTAGAGCTCCACCTACCCGTAACGACTGCTATAACTCATAGTTTATTAGCTTATTTATTAATTTTTGCTGGCGTTTCGGGTGCGTTACAGCACCTGTGATCACGACTTGACTCGTCGTAACCACGGGTGGGCCCATGGATCGCGAAAGTTAGGTGCTGGAGAACCATTATTATTTGAATCCCGTTTACGATGGATAGATTCCGGTCCAATTACACAAAACTATTGTTCATTACTTTCGTATGATTTAAAATGTAATACTTCCGTCGTAAATCATGATGAATGGGAAAAACTTCGGTATGACTTGAAAATGTATTATGACTTTATGTCAGAATACTAGTCGCTTGGTCACATGACGATGTGGAAAAGTTCAAAAAATTCAAAGGATAAATAAAAATCCTTTTCTGGCGAGAACAATATTTTACTGATCACAGAACCATACAATAGATGGAATTTGTACAAAATGAACAAAATGCCAATGCCTGGCCTCGGCTATTCTCCGTGAGCGCGGGCCTGGGGGTGACGGGTGGAGCCTGTCACCCCAACAGAAGCAGACCACGGCGGTGGCGCGCTGAAAAGCACGCCTCCCCATTCCGGGGGCGAGTCGGAGACACCGTTGTCCCCCTCCCAAGGACGGCCAGACCGTAAGGGATGGCACTGGGTCAGCCGGGGTGCGAGGGATATGCCGAAGACAACCTCACCTCCGGCCTAGCAGTCGGCGACCCAACTATTTGGAAATTTTTAGTCTATTTGGTTATATCGTATAACTAATAGTATAACTAAGTGGATAAACCCTGCGGTTTTAGTCGGTTCGAGTCCGACATAACCTCCCTTTCTGGCTCCGGCAGGGGAGGTATCGGAGGGGATTTCCGCATGAAGAAAAAGGCCTTAAAAAAGGATAATTTTTCCACTCTTTCCACCCAGGTGGGATGGCCAAGTGGGGAAGGTGGAAAAGCCGATATAAATGAAGATTCTCTATGAATATATCCAGAAAATATGTCTAAATACTGGTTCGCCATTCGGACGTAATTTTTGTTATAAAACTTCTGAATTGTGTGTGTTAATATTATATTCTTATATCAATACTATTATATAATCCAGGATTAGTTCAAATACGAAGCAAAGCATATCTACCTACTGGCTTTTTAAGGGATACTACAGCTTTAGTCAGTTGACTACAACCCTAGAGCTCACTTGAGAGTATTTGTCCTGTCAGTGGGAAGACCAAAGGCTTGTGCTGTTATGTCTTTTTTCTTTTTCTTTAAAGGACACGTCAATTTGACTTTACTTCGCCTGATGTTAAGCTGAAGGCAAAGTCTCGAAAAAGAGGGTCACCATCGTAAACATGTACCATGTTAACAGTGGTGGCACTCAGCTTGACGGCCTCATCAGATGCCTTTTCACGCCCCGCTTAAAAGACCCGGGACTGTAGGCTACACTGACGGCACAGAAACTCTCTGTGCTTACTGGGTCGGCAGCACAAGTGAGACTGCCTTTGTTGCATACGTCCATAGTCCACGGTAACCATTTTCCATCAGTTGGGCCGCCAACTTGTCTACCACTGAAGTGGTTCAAAAAACCCTGCTCTTCTATACGGGTATAAAAGGGTAGAAGAAGAAAGTGATTGGACATTACTTGCAGATTCGTATGAGAAACACTATAAAATACCGGAGGATGTTTGTGCCTCGTCATCCAGACCCGATATATTCCTATTTTCAAAACAGCAAAAGCGTGCAGTACTAGTAGAACTCACAGTACTGTGGGTAACTAACATACCTAAAGACCACGCTATAAAAATAAACAAATACTTTGACCTGACCAACGAGTTAACCAAAAATGGCTATGTGGTTAAACTCTACGCCGTGGAAGTAGGAGCAAGGGGAATTCCAGCTAAATCCCTGTATAACTTATTTAAAGACCTCGGATTGCCAAGAGCTTCAGTAAGCTCTTTACTCAAACGAATATCTAAAACGGCGTTGATAGGATCTTACCAAATTTGGATAGGTAGAGCAGGGAACACGACTGACGGTGGGGGTGACGCTGATGCATCACAAGGTGGCCACCCTAAACCTACACCTGGGTCGCAAGTCCCAGGCGCCGTCACAGTGTTCCTCTCTGTACCACGCCATGGACCCGGCGACCGCACGGTGAATCCATGGAATGCTAAGAACCGGATCTCATAATAATAATGACATTTACTTGCAATCGATTTATTTAATAAAAATACCTAGAAGAATAGCAATATTTGCATTTAGTACCAGGTGTTGTCTTCAGTACTGCTTCAATTGGTATAAATCAATATACGAGTATGTAAACAATGCGTTTTTATTCCTCTCGGCTTCGGTTGAGCAGTCTCACCAAGTTTATTCCAACAAGTTCGTTGAAATGTTCCTGAAAAAAAGCAAGAAGCATATTAATGGGGCCACATTCTCATAGACGCTATATTATGAAATAGTGGTAGATAATTTGACTAATGCAGGTCACTGGTTCGTTTGTAGCTTATTATAAATGTATTATGTATATTTATGTATCTGAGTATGTATATTTGCATTTAAGCATAATACAAGCTGATTACGCTTATGTAGAAACTCGTAGGACATTTTTTTTGATTACGTATGTTGTCAGGTCACAATTATCCTATATAACTATGCCACTATATAGGATAATAGTGACTCGGCCGATTAATTTAGTTTTTTTTTTTGTTACTTACCCTGTAAGCCTCAACAGCTGCAGGTAGTCTATTATTCAACAATTCGTTTATATACTCAGTAAGGTCTCGTTTGGCGGTTGTGGCGACAATGGCAGACTGTGAAAAAGAAAAATAATATTACAGATCTAAATGTTATAGTCCACTTAGAGCACCCAGCTGAATAGCACCTATGCGAATAGCACCTAGCCATGTCGACAAAGAGCACCTATCAAGATTTTTGGCAGTATTGCGCGGTGTGGACACTGTGCCTCGACCTGGATATAATAGGTTAGGAGACAGAGGCGGAAGCGGAGCTCCTGCATTAGCCTACATGGTTGTATTTTTTCCACCATCAACGTTTTTTATACAATTTCTATAAATTGCCTGCTGCGCAATCGGCATTCTATATAATGCATATATGCGGATATACATACCGCATTATACACATTGCCGGTATTGCCGGTATGCATTATGTTAGGTGTTTTCAAAAACAATTTTTTGAACGTGATTAAAAGTAAAGTAAAGCCAACGAAGCGAGAGAAAAAAGGTAAACAAAGTTTCAGCGGTTCCAAACATTTATCGCTTCAAGTGCATTCCAGACAGGAATGAAATTAATCATATGACGGCGGATCTGGCAGTTTAGAACCTCTGTGCTGACAACTTTCCTGTACTATGAAACACGCAACGACAGCTGTCGCTCGGCTATTGGCGTGTACGTGTGGCAAGTGCGAAAAGGACCGAGAAAATAATCGCTAGCTATCGCAACGTAACTCAGTAATGGTCGCTTTGTTTACCTTTTTTCTTTCGTCTCGTTGGCTTTACTTTTAGATCATAATTTAATTAAACTTCAAAACTTACCCTAATATTTCCAAGAGTTGCTTCTTCGATATTGGCGGATGTGATAGAAATATCAGTTACTCCAACATCTATCAAAACCTCACCCTTGATTACAATCGGGCCAATCCTCAGGCTGCAAAAAATGTATCAAATAAAAAAAATTGCACAATGATATTCAAAACAATTATCATTATAGTGATAATATCATAATGTGATAAGAATCAGAGTTGTGTTCATTATTATTATTACCTTCCAGAAACTTCACCGGTGTATGGTGCGCCGAATAATTGACATTCACCCGCGGCAATACCTGAAATGAACTTAATATTATATCATCACTATCATCATCATCATCATAAGGTCAAAGAAATTTGAATTTCTTATCTTAGGCTCTATTTAAATATTTTAAAATCTCTGTCTGTCTCTCTTTGATGGGGTAAATTATAATATCAAAGGGTGAATGGGAATAATATGGTATTATACCACGTGTGAATGCGTATTTTTACTTTTGTGAACTAAGGATTAATTCAATGTAATCAATTTGCCGATCACAGTCCACTTCTGGACACAGGTCTCTCTCCTAATGTTCGGAGGCTTACTGTTTCCACGCTGGCCAGAGTCGGTACAAGGTTTTATTTATAGCCTATGTAGGTATTTTTAAGTTGGTTGCCTCTTACGACACCCTTTGTATGAGATGGAGTGGTAATACTTGAATTCCTTCTCCATCACCACGCGGATAACAGCATCATCAAATATCTGGGTTAGAAACTAAAAAATGTTAATTAAATTATTTAAAAAAAATGGACGTTCCATTTTACTCGGTATTCATTTTATTTAAGGTAAATTATGTACTAAGTAAAATTAAAAACTAGAAACCTTTATCGTTGATTAGATATAACTCATCATTTTCATTAAAATTTCATCATCTACTTTTGATTCTGACTGTACTTTCTATATAAAAAAAATAAACATGACGCCAACGAGAGTGGTACTCACCAACTGAGGCAGAAATTTCGGGGATCCTGAATTCGAAAGTAACCACCGAACGGTCATCATCAAAGTTCAGCTGGATGACTTGGATATTAGTCAGACCTCTGAAGTCCAGTGATTCAATCAAACCCACGCAATTGAGGATCCTGGAAGCAAATAATTACTTATTAATCATTTTACATAGTACAGTAAAACATATTATAAAGGTGGCCACAGCAAAGTGTCGAGAATCGATATATCCTCGTCATCTGTCGCCAAATGCAACATGTCGCATCACTACTACGAACCAGCATGGAGCAGGCGGAGTGGGGACGGCAGCGCCTCAGCGACAACCAGAACATTCGTCACCGACCGTACTCGCCTACGCATCGTTCCACCACACGCGCATAGTGCCTATCTTTGTACTGCTCTTTAATACACCAGTGAATTAGTATACAGTCCACAGTCTTATTTCTCGACCATCAGAGAACCCAACAAAAGCTTTAGTTAATTCATTTCTTGTCAAGAAGCATTGTTCTTGGCAATTTTTTTTTTTTTCATCTTAGCGTTAATCCCAGTCATACCCGAAGCTTTAACTCGGAGACTGGTCGCTTTACTAGACTAACTGCAGATTTGGCTGAACTTCGAGATTTTCCGTGAAGCGATTGACATCATTTTGACCTCCACAGCCCAAAGGCATTGCAGCTAGACCAGTTGTTGGATTTTTTAGGACCCCAAATACCTGTACGATAGTCATAGAAGTTCGTAAGGTAACTGAAACCGACGGCTTAACGTGCTCTCAGAGGCATGACCAGACAAATACATACAAATATAAGCATTGAGCACTGAGAAACTATACTCTAGAGCATATTTTGGGGCCTTTTTTTCGTGCGGAAATCCCGTCGGATACCTTCCCCGCCGGAGCCGGAAGGCGAGCTTATGGCCAACTCGAACCGAGTAAAACCGACTGTGGGTCGTGGTCGAGGTGACCACCGTCTTCGATATATCCCTCAGCCCCCGGCTGGCCCTGTGCCCTCCTTGGGTATATTGTGGAGCCAAGATTTATGGTGATAACTATACTACCGTAGATATAAAGTTACTTACTCGGGTACTGCTAGTCCCCTCTCGTACGTTTCCTTGTTGATGTACAAGGGATCCAGACCACGCCCCTCCATGTCTTCGATGAAGGCGGCGATTCTGTCAAGGATGGCATCAGTAATAGGACTGCGGAACGAAGCTGTAAGAAAAAAATTTAGGCTTTAAAAAATACTAGATTTAGTTTTTTTTATAGAACATAAGTTGGCAGACCAACACACATTCAGGAAAGTGAATTCCGTGGTCTATAGATGTATGCAACACCAGGGCCTCGATTCTACTACAGCCAAACCATAGTCATTTCGCAGCGATTGCAAAAAACGGCATGAAATAATAGACGTTAAAGCGATGTGCTTATAGTTAAAAATTAAATGACTTTTTGAAGAGTGAATGAAAAAGTGTATTGAAACTTTTTCATTTCATTTTGGACTTTAGCCGCGTAGAAATAAGGTCTAAAATTTAATATCATGTTTTGCGCTGACTATGGCACCATAATGGTTTAGCTTTAGTAGAATCGAGGGCCAGGAGAATCACACTGACCCTGTAAGAAGAGAGTTTCTGTGTCGTACGTGTACAAGATAGAGCAGGACAAAGCCTTTGCTAAACTCTCCAGTGAGTTTTGGTTTCCTTGCTCGCCGCCGGGAACACAACACGTGGTAATTTTTTTGTTTTTTTACGACTTACATCCTCGCGGATGTCGATTATAGTGACCTTTAGTTCTACTCCACGAATTTTGAATATACAGACGTAAGATAATAAGTTTCACCAAGACCTTTGAAGCTAGAAAACTGCAGCAAATTCGTTCAGTAATTTTTGCGTCCATCACGGACAAACAGCCAAGAATTGTTTTTTTCTTTTTATTCAAAGTAATATTAGGTATAAATCCATACTAATATTACAAATGCGGAAGTAACTGTCTGTCTGTCTGTCTGTCCTTCTGTCTGTATGTTACGCTTTCATGCCTAAACCACTGAACCGATTTTGATGAAATTTGGTATAGGGGTAGATTAGACCTTGAGAAAGGACATAGGCTATGTTTTGTCGCGATAACCGACATCCACGAGGGCGGAGCCGCGGGCAAAAGCTAGTAGTAGATATTATTACAAACATGTTATGTAATACAGTATTGTTATTACACTTACTCACTTAGGATAACTAAACTAAAAGAATATAAAACAGTTTTATTACCAGCCCAAACTCCGGCGACCAGCACTAAAACACCAATAATGGATTTCATTTTGATGATCTGGGTAAAGAAAAAAAAGAGTTATTTCGTGAACAACACCTTAGAAATACATCGGGAAAAGTGGGACAAGTGGGACTTAAACCCACGACCTTTCCCTTACAGGGGGAATGCTCTTCCAACTGAGTTATTGAGTCACACCAGAATCACTTAAAATTTCCCTTCTCTATATATCCGTCTTTATGGGCGGCGGTGGAGCCATCTAGTAACTTTCTTACGAACTGTTGAAACCAATGAATAATTTTGCAACCATTTTTAAATATTCAAATCTTTAAATGAAGTTCTTATAGCATTTATTATGCTAACTTTTGAAGTTCGAAATAATATCGGGAGAAATAAATGCTATAAAAAAAAAACATACAAACACCAAGAATAGCTTAATGGTTTTTTTTTTTTACAGCATTAAGTATGCTAACTATACAAATCAAATACATAGGGAAAGTATTTTAGCTTAATGGTAATCAAAATCAATAAATCAATTAGCCTATTGCAGTCACTTCTGGAAATAGGCCTCTCCCAGTGTTGGGATTGGGATGCTTTGGCCTGCTGTTTCCACGCTCGCCAGGCGGGTTGGCACATAGTTTTATTTTGAGTTTTGTGTGATATCGTCTGCGTATTTTTCCGTTAGTCGCCCCTTACAAAACCCTTTGGTTGAGATAGGGTGTTGATACTTGCATTTTTTCTTCGTCACCCCACTGATTGTCAAAATACTAATTAATAATATTGCTCACAGTATCTAGTAACTTCTCCAAAACAATTTTATGATTTTTACGAACTATTTTAGATAGATCTAAACATAAGTGCACTTTTACTTTATTAACATGTACTGGCGAAATAAAATATTTAAGAAAATATCCATACTAGGAAACATTTTTAAGTGATTTTTTCAGAAACTTATTACATATTTCTTAAATCACGATATTAAATATTGAATTTACACAGTTTTATTATACTATAACAGTATGATATTAAAATCTATTTAGGCAAACTAGATTGATCAATAGCTACTTAAAAGAATATCAGAAAATATGTAAAAAATGTACATATGTAGATTTTGTTACTGCAATAAAGTCTCTTACCTGGATGTACCACGTACTAAAGATACATGTTGTACGAAATTTGTCATATTTATACTAGCTTCGAGATTTAAATTATCATTAATCTAATCCGTGGATCAAAACTGTCGGTTAATCTATCGACTGCTAAAGATAAGTTTGGGTATTTGAGAGTATACCAGCCAAGGTTGGTAAAAGTTGCCTTATTTTTATTGAGACTGCAGTTTAAATGCGTATTATCCATATCCATACTTCCATACTAATAATATAAATGCGAAAGTAATTCTGTCTGTCTGTTTTTTTTTATACCACTTAGGTGGCAGACAAGCACACGGCCCACCTGATGGAAAGTGGTTACCGCGGCCTATGGATGTATGCAACACCAGGGGCGTTACACTCGCGCTGACTACCCTGAAGAAACCTTCTAATGCCCCTCTTGAAGAACCCCATATTGTAGTCGCTTGGGAAAACCATGGCAGGGAGTTCATTCCACAGCTTGAGCGTACGTTGGATGAAGTTCCTTTCATACCGCACGGTGCGCACCGTATTCGGATGCAATGTGTGGCGATGAATTCCTTGTCTATGGCGAGCGGTGCGATGATGTCCAGTGCGGTCTATGTCCAGTATGTTGTATAGCTGCGGCCGGTTGGGTCTGAACTAGACTCCGAGCCCGGGAAGCCCGCGCAGAGCGCAGGCGAACCGGACGTCGGAAGTCGCAGAACGACCTCCGTCCTCCATGAGCGCTGGCCTAGGGGTGACCAGTGGAGCCGCCTGTCACCCTAGCAGAAGCAGTCCGCGGCGGCGGCGCAAAGTGCGCCTACCCGTAACCGGGGCTAGATGGGGACACTGTGGTCCCCACAACCCGATGGGGGCCATCTCGAAGGAGATGGTCCTGGGTCTGCCGGGGTGCGAGAGATATGCTTTTGGTAATCTTACCTCCGGCAACCAAGGACCCAAGACGGGTGCGTTTTAGTCGGTTCGAGTCCAACATAACCACCTCCACCGGCTCCGTGGGGGGAGGTCTTCATGGGAATTTATCGCACGATAAAAAAAAATGTTGTATAGCTCGATTCATATATCTTTGACCGAAGATGTGCTCTATACGCGCAGTACACGTTTCTAGGTTGTATTTTGAAGATAGCGCGGAGTGCAGTGGGCGAGCTCAAATTCACCTAGATCGTTCCAAAACAATCGGCGTTCGCTAGGGCTTTTTATATTTCGCGATATAGGTACAAGATATATATTTTTTTTTATCGTGCGATAAATCCCCACGGAGCCGGTGGAGGTGGTTATGTCGGACCCGAACCGTCTAAAACGCACGCCATCTTGGGTCCTTGGTTGCCGGAGGTGAGATTGCCAAAAGCATATCTCTCGCACCCCGACAGACCCAGGACCATCTCTTTCGAGATGGCCCCCTTCGGGTTGTGGGGACCAAAATGTCCCCATCTAGCCCCGGTTATGGGGAGGCACACTTTGCGCCGCAGGTACAAGATATATGAATAGAGCTATACATTATCATAAATGTTTATTTTCTTTTTTTCACGCTATTAGTCATTAGTAACACAAAACCTGCCCATCTTTACAATAAATCAATATACTGATATGCAGACCGCTGGACTTAATAGCTTGAAATTTTAGCGAATCAGGATTGATGGAAATTTTACTACTAAAGGGGTTAATCGGCCATGAACGGTTATATTAACATTTCATTATAATTCTTTTACGCATTTACAGGTGAAGCCGGGACCCGAGTCACTAGTTATTTTAATAATTGATTAATGAATAAACAGGGCTCCAAGAGTAATAATAGCCTGGCTTATGTACTCCGTAACGTACTTACTGCGATATAATTAAGCTAGGGAACTAAGCTTATAATATTGTACTATCTTTACCGTAAATTTTAAGTAATCTGCTAATGATATATATCCAAATATCAGTGCTAATAATAGAATACCGTGAATTCGATTAAAGGCTGCATTAGAAATCCATCTCTCTTTCTCGTACAGCATGTTTATAATGTTCATAGCAGGTCATGGTATTCGTACACGTAAAAGTACATGAATCAATCAGTCAATCAGTCAATCAATCAATCAGTTAGCCCACCGCAGTCCACTACTGGGCATAGACCTCTCCCAATGTGCGCCATTTCTCCCGATCCTCGGCCTTTACATGAATATTCAAATTCAAATTCAAATCATTTTATTGTGAAAATGGGTACCTAGTGGTGCTGTGATAAAATGAGGTTTCTCCATTCTCCGCCTCAAGGCATACAATAGAATTTATTACAAAATATGCAATATAATAATTAAACAATTATGTGGGCTACTTTATATCATACCAATAATTGATTGAGTTAAAAACAATATGTCAGTATGAGTAAATGTCAAAAAAATAAAAGTCATCTATATAATAAAATCATAAGGAGTCGTCATAATTACCATTATCAATTGAATATTTCAAATTACACTAAAAAATAATAATAAATAAAATCATAACAAAACAAATTACAACAATTCAAATCACATTAAATCTCATTCTTTCTAGTTCCAATAAATTAAATTACAGTAAATTACTTTATCTTGTCTTCTAGGAATTCATTTACACTATAGTACGTTTTTTCGTGTAGAAATGATTTAATTTCATGTTTAAATTTATCGATATCTCTTACATTTAAAATAACCTTAGGCAAGTTATTGTAGATCCTAGGCGCCATACAGAAAACGCTTCTATCCATTAACGCGCTCTTATGCTGATATTTTGTGTTTGTGGCGCTCACTTGTATAGTGTTCGAACAAACCTAAATTGGATCTAACAAATACCGCAGTTTCGTAAATGTACAAACACGGCATTGTCAATATTTTCAGACTCTTAAAGTGAGGCCTACAGCAGGCTGTCTATTTGTTGAAGGTTGCACATTGCCCTTACACATCTTTTCTGTGATTTAAACACTTTTTTTTTTATAAGAATATTAGAACCGTAGTTACTAATATTCCCTCTAACCCCTCCAGCTAAGCTAAATTGCTTGTGTTAGGAGTGGGTTCACGTCGGTAGTGTAATGGCCAGGATCGAACCCGGGACCTCTCGATCGTAAGGTCGACTCCTTAACCACTAAGCTACCGACGCTTCAAACTTGTTCTTTCTCAGTACAGTTACCCCAGAAAATTATACCATACCTCAGTATGGAACCTACGTAACCGCGATAAGCCGCCAGTACACCCGGTTGGTTCAATTTTTTGGTTAGCATGTAAAGCGCGTATGATTGCGAATTTAATTTTGAGCACAGATTCTCTACATGCACCTTCCAGTCTAAATTTTTATCTATAGTCAGACCTAAAAATTTAGTTGTGTCTACTTCGTGAATCGTTTCATCTTCATAATTAATGTCAATGTTTGTGTCAAATATAGGAATTCTATTTCTAAATGTCATTAAATGTGTCTTACTTAAATTAATTTTTAGATTATTTGATGTCAACCATTGTATTATGTCACCTAGAGTATTATATATGTCAGATTCAAGCAGTGTCTTATCCGTGCCCGTAAACAAAACTGTGCTGTCATCAGCGAACAGGATAGTGGGATGTCCTGTAATATTCGGTAAATCATTAATATATACGTTAAATAAAAGTGGTCCCAGCACACTACCTTGCGGGATACCACTATTATTTTCTCTATATTCTGACAAAAAAATAATTTCAGATCTTAATTTGGGGCATAGATGTGTTATTTTTGTGCATTGTTTTCTATTGCAGAGGTATGATGCTATGTTAATATGCTAAGATAAGAATGCATGGTCATCCTAATCACTTACTTTCTCGCACGAGTTATTAAATAAATAATAAATATTTTACAAAATTCCACACAAGGCTATCTAGACCCATGAAGCGTCGACCATTCGCTTTACAATCTCCCTGAAGAGATTCTCATCTCCTTCCTGAAGTGATCTCCTTGAGAGCCTCTACAAAAGCAGCGGCAGCACCGGCACAGCCAGCTGATAAGACTGATATTAGTGACATTTATTATGATCTGCGGTAGCCTAGTGGTATGGGTAATGAACTGCTGAGACGAGGTCTCGGGTTCGATCCCAGGTTTACCATGGCACACACCAATGACTTTTCGATGCTTTTCGAAGTTATGTGTGTATTTATCGCAGGTTTATAAGTGCCCGGTTAATGGCAATAGGCTAGCCACTTATTACATTGGGACCTGAACATAAACTGGCGAAATGTGGGTGCTAGCACCTCTGCCTACCCCTTCGGGGAATACAGGCGTGAGTTTATGTTATGTTATGTTATGATCTTTTTGTGTGCATTTGACAAGTCATAGGTATTAGGTAGATCGAGGTAAAAAATGTTTTCAGTTTTCACTGGTTACCCATCGATTTACTGATCGTTTATCAACCACCTGGCAACGACTTCTGCATGTCAACATGAAAGTAGGAGGTATTTAGGTGTATCTGCATATCAAATTCGTGTTGGTTTCATTATCTTAGGCATTATTTATCAATTAGACTTAAAAAGATGCGCGATATAATCCTTAAGAATTACTTATCCATACTACTTATAACTTATAATGTCAGTGACGGCTTTGAGATAGGTTAAGTATTGAAGTATTTATGATTATAATTAGGTAATATTTAGATAACTGGACCAACGTATGCGCCTTTGATAGTATAAGGTCAAGAACGGTATCTATCATGTTGTGTAGATTATTAATAATATAACGAGTTTAAATAATAATAAGTGTGCTTAAATTATTAATAATTATGAGTATATGAAATGTTCAGTGAAATATCCTTCGATTTTCTGGATGTTTTTTTTTTATGGGTTTTATAAGAATATTAGCAACTGACATTACTGGTATAAATTGTTTATGCTAGAACTAGTCCCTTTAGACAAGTGGCAATTCGTTAGTCGGCGTATCTATCTAATCTAATATATAAAATTCTCGTGTCACAGTTTTCGTTGCCATACTCCTCCGAAACGGCTTGACCGATTTTGATGAATTTTTTTGTGCTTATCCGGTATCTATGAGAATCGGCCAACATCTATTTTTCATCCCCCTAAATGGTGCAGCGGGAACGGGATCTGACGCGGATCGCGGGGTGGGAAAAAATTGGCGGTACGAAGTTCGCCGGGACAGCTAGTACTATTATATAATTGTAAATTGAAAATGTTTTTTTTTTTTTTTTTTTTATAACCGTGGGGGAAAATCCTTCATGGATGTTATGCCGGACTCCTACCGACTAAAAACCCCCACGGTAAAGCCCAGAAGCCTATGGATGGAAGCCCCGGGTAAGCCCTCGGAAGGATGTCCCAGGACTCCCATCAGACCTACGGCTACAATTGCGGCCTCGCCTTGGGGGTGGTTCGGGTGCTATCCCGCGTCTATGGGGGGGTTTTCGGGTGCTATCCCGCTTCTTAAGGGGGGGGGGGGGGCGTGAATCCCTCACGTCACGCTGCCGTCATGGGCCTGCTTCTGTAAAGACGGTGAGCAACTCACCGTCCTCAGGCCCCCGGTCATGGAGGCGAAGACACGTCGGCGGCGCCCAAGCCGCCGACTGCGGAACTCGGGTGGGAGAGTTTTCTCCCGCTCTCGCCCCGCCGCCTCTTTCACGAGCATTACCTGCTCACAGAAAGAGGCGGCGCAGTCCCACTTACTCCCGCTAGAGACCATGGCTCGCACCATGGTATCGAGCGAGAGAGTGCCCACGCCCAGACCCACCACGAGGACCTGGCGCTGTTGCGCCCACGCCGTGCACTCCACCAGCGTGTGGAGCGCTGTGTCGTCGCTGCGCTCCTCGCAGTGCTGACACTCGGCCGTGGTTTCCCGGTGTCTTCGCCACAGATACCTACCGAAGCTACCATGCCCGGTAAGTATCTGTGACAACCGGTAGGAGAGAGCACCGTGTCTCCTCTCCAGCCACTCGTCCATGACCGGTCTGACGGCCGCAATTGTGGCGAATCCCCCCTTTGGTTGCTCAAGTCGCACCTTCCATGTCTCCACGGCTTCCTGGTAGAGCTGGGACCGCTGGGCCTCGATTTCTCGAGACGCAGGCCATTGGCCCCGCTCCAGTGCCTCCTTGCGCCATATAAATAGAGACGCAAGGGCTCTCGCTTCCGGGTCCCATGGAGGGGTCCCGGCTAGGAGGCATGCCGCCTCACCTGAGATCGTGCGGTATCCCCTTATCACCCTGACGGCCATCGCCCTCTGTGGGCTCAGCAATCTAGCCACATTGCTGGCCGTCAGGTTCTCTGCCCATACGGGGGCCCCGTATAGGGCCATACTTCGCACGATCCCCAGGTACAGTCTCCTGCAGGGGGCGTTGGGTCCCCTGATATTGGGCATCAGCCGCGCGAGTGCGGCTGACGCCCCTCTCAGTTTTGGGACCAAACTTCGGAAGTGATGTCCGAAGTTCCACCGGCCATCGAGTACGAGCCCCAGATACTTCATCGAGGGCTCGATGCCGATGCTGACGCCCCCTACCTGTAGACTGGATCCCGCAGGTGGCCCCATCCGAGGTCCGTGGAAGCACAGAGCCTCGGACTTGTGAAGGGCGACCTCGAGACCCAGCCGCCGTATCCGACCCACGACTTGAGCAACCCCTGCCGTGGCCTTTAGTGCTGCGTCTCGGTGCGTTGCTCCCCGCGCCGTAACGAGGGTGTCATCGGCGTAACACGTTACGGTGACCCCTTTGAGCAACGGACCACGCAGCACCCAATCGTAGCCGATGTTCCACAGGAGTGGCCCTAATACCGATCCCTGTGGAACACCGCACGACACATCCCGCCGACCCGGCCCTAGCCAACTCGGGTAAGTAATGGCCCTCTCTGAGAGATAGGCCCCGACAATTCGACGGAGGTAAGGAGGCACTCCATGGTAGATAAGCGCCTCCCTAATGCAACTCCAGGGCAGGGTGTTGAAGGCGTTGGCGATGTCAAGAGACACCGCCACCACCACCTCACCCTGTGAGACTGCTTCCTCCGTCAGGCCTCTAATGCGCATGATCGCGTCTACGGTGGAGCGCCCCTGAGGGAAGCCAAACTGACTATCCGACAGATCAGGCCCCACGCGTATGAGATGCTTGACGAGGCGTTGTGCAATAATGCGCTCAAAAAGCTTGCACACCTCGTCGAGCAACACGATCGGCCGGTACCCTGATGGGGAATTTGCCGGCCGCCCCGCCTTTCGGATTAAGATCAGTTTCCCTGTCTTCCAGACCTTGGGGAACTGGCCTTTTTCGAGGCATGCGCTAAAGAGCCCTATAAGTCGAGGCCCAAGTTCTTCGAGAGCCAGGACCCATGCTCGGCCTGGAATGCCGTCGGGTCCAGGGGCGGTGTTTTTGCGGGATTTAAGCCGCAGTACAGCCGCCCCTAGCTCACCCTCCATGACTGCGGGCACGTCGTTCTCGCTGCCTTCCGCGTTGGGCGCCTGAGACGGAGCCATGCGCGGAGGAATGTGTTCCTCCGCTCTTGATGGGAATAAGGAGTCCAGGACCCCCTCCAGCCGCTCCGGCTGGAGACTCTGGGTTAATGGGGGCGCCTTGGGGCGTAATTTGCCCCTTACCATGAGGTACGGGCGCCCCCACGGGTTCCGCTCCAAGGTCTCCATCAGCTCCTCGCGGCCCACCTTTTTGGACCGCTTGATGGCCGTCTGGAGGGCCCTCTTGGCCCCCTTGTACCCATCATAGAGCTCCGTCTCTCGGGCTGCCCCATCGTCTGGGCGGCGACGCCTCCGGCGGAATCTGGTGTACCGGCGGCGCGCGGTAACGCACTCCGCGCGCAACTGCGCGATTTCCGGCGTCCACCAGTACACCTGTCTTCTCGCCGGTCTGGGCCTAGCCCTAGGCATCGCCACATCGCAGATATGCGACATGGCTCTCCCGAACCACTCCACCTCGGCATCAATATTGGCAGGTCTGTCCGCTATCGGGATCCAGGCCTGCACTATGGTCGCCTCCAGAAGAGCCTCTGGATCCAGGCGATGGAGTGCCCAACGCGGTTCCGGGGGATTCGCAATAGCTGGCGGCAGGTTAGGTGCAGGGGAGACGTCGAACCGAATATATCGGTGATCTGATGACGTCTCCTCCTCCTCCACCACACGCCATCCCTGGACACGGCGGGCGAGCTCAGGGGTCGCAAACGAAACGTCTATGACCGAGCTGAGCCCCCGCCGCGTCCAGGTTGCGACATTCCTCCGGTTCAGGATGACTAGGCCACGTGTTGTGACCCAGTCCTGAAGTATCCTCCCCCTGTCTCTGGTTTCCCGGGAGCCCCAAGCCTGCGACCAGGCATTGAAATCTCCCAGGATCAGGACAGGGCGAGGCCGGCATGCAGCGAGAACGACGTCCAGCTCAGGGAGCCATAGCTCAAACTGATGCTGGTCGAGGCTTGGCGAGATGTAAACGGCCACGACAGCCACCCCCTCATATTCCGCCGCGACACAACCCGGGCCCCTAGCGATAAGCGCTAGGCGCGAGTCGTCCGCGGCGGTCCCCCCAAAGACAGTCGCCAGGCCGTGCAGATCCACTGGGCTTCCCGGGTGAACCCAGTACGGCTCGGCGACGACCACCACGTTAATGGACCACTGCCTGATGCTCTGGTACAGAAGGTCCTGAGCACCAGCGCAGTGGTTCAGGTTCACCTGCAGGATGCGGACATGGGTGCCCATTAATGGATGTCCATTTCCGCACCCTGCCGCGAGAGTGCACCCTCACCTCCCCGTGTGGACGGACGGGGCTTTGGCCTTGAGGCAGTGCAGGCCTTACTGCCCACCCAGTGGTCGGCCTCCTTGTCCTCCGCCACGCATTTAAAGCAGCGTGGCGGAGCGTCACAGGCAAGGGCCACGTGACCGGGCTCACTACAGCGGTAGCACCGGTCACCCACGGTGACTTCCGCCGTGCACTGCACTCCCACATGCCCCACGACCAGGCACCTAAAGCACCTGGCTTCGCGTGGCTGCAGGAGATGCGCCTGTGCCCTCAGGAAGCCACCGATAAGGAGGCTCCGTCCGTCCGCCACTTTTTGGGCCGCCGCGACGGGGCAGCTCACGACTGCCGACCCGTGACCGAAAGGGCCAAAGCGGATTTCACCTGACCTCACCTGATCACGAGGGCAGCCACTCGCCTCCACGACGGCGGAGATTATCTCCTCCGTCGTGGCCGCGTCATCCAGACCCGAAATGCGCAGACTCGCGCATTTGTTGGGTCTGGTGACGCGGACGTCACCCGTGTCCAGCGACTCCCTTAGCTTTGCCGCTAGGGCATCTGCTTTGGGGCCACTGGTGGCGCCAGAGACCACAAGGAGGCGTGCTCCGGTCCGCGTCACCTTGGACCGGAGGCCTTCCTCTATTTCGAGGGCTTTAAGGTCCACCGAGGCCCTCGCCTGTCTCAGGACCTCGGTATACCCCACGCCCCTCGCCCTGCCTTCTGTCGTCACCGTAATGACGACGGCAGAGGTACGGGGAACGCGAAGCCTCTTTGGCGCCTTCACCGCGGCGGCCTTTGCCGCTTTTGCGGCGGCTTTTGCCGCCTTCCTGGCGGCCTTCGTCGCCTTTTTGGTGGCATTGGCCACCTTCTTCTTTGCTCCCACCACCTCCCAGACCCCCTCACTGGAGAGATTCTGGGATGCAACGGGAGCATTGGCTGTACTGCTTGTGGAAGCGGGGTTGCCACCTCCCCTAGGTGCCGTCTTCTTAGGGGCGGAGGGGGCGGAGGCCCTCGGCTTGGGACCAGGAGCCCCATTGGGTGCAGCTTTCGTCGCATAAGACGCGACGACGGGTGCCGCCAGCGGCGGGCGGTATGCCCGGTCCTCGAGGACGCTGAGGCGTCGCTCGATTGCCTCGAGCAGCTGGACCACCGTAGGTGTCACCTTAGATGGAGCACGGGGAGCGGGGGTTTTCGCACCCCGAGCCTCCCCTGCCCCCTGGACCAGCTGCGTCAGCTGACCGATTTCCTCCCGCATCAGCTGTTGCTGCTTGCGGGAGTCGGCAAGCTCCGTCTCCAGGCTCGCAACCCGAGCCCGGAGTTTCTCCTCCTCGCTGGAGACGCTCCTTTCCAGGAGCTCCTCCAGCGCTTTGGCGGCACCCGTTACCGCGTCCGCCACGACCCTCTTCTTTCCCGCAATATTTTTCTGGCCTTTTACGGCGCCAGAAATGCGGGAAAGAGCCGCCAGGATGTTCTGCGCCGCTGGCACCTCCGTGACCTTTCCGCTTGGTAGCGGGGACACAACCGCTGGCGGCTCTGCTACCCTCCCTTTCGCTCTGTAGAGGTCGGCTTTCCGGCCTCTACCCGCGGTGGTAGCCACAATCTTCCTCTTACTAGGAAGATCCTCCTCGCTGTTAGACTCAGACCCAGGCCGACGGAACAGGCCATTGCCGGGTCCGCTCGACCTGGGTCTCTTCCTACCTACGTCGGCATGGATACCGAGACCGAGGGTATCCTCGGTCCCGCCACCCACGCCGGCGGCCGACTCCATCTCCGAGCCAGCACGAGTCGACACGTCTTCCGCGTCGCCTTTTTGGGTGGTTTTGAGGCACACCCATGGGCCTGTGGGACTGTGGTGACCCCTCCCATATACCATCCGGGATGAACCCGGGCGGGAGTCGCCATGGCTGGTCGCCGAATGGGTGTCCATTCGACCACCAGTCACAGCAAGGGATTCCCCAGACGGAGTCCGGGTACCCTCATGGGTAGATTTATCTTTGTTCATTTCCATAGCCATTGTTTCGCGATTAATGTCCACCGACGACGTTGAGGTAGGAGTAGGGAGGTTGGGAGTGTATATGAGGATGGGAAGAGTGGGAAGGTGGGAGTAAGTGACGCCCTAGGCACTGAGTTCCCCTCTGTGATGCATCCCATTGCCAGGCGTCAGAGCGTGGGGTTCGGGGTGATTTTTTATAGAGGTTTTCTTCCTCGCAACTCCTAAGAGCCACCGTGCCCGTCTGTTGCCAGACAGGAGTACGGCTCGGCCGATCGATGGTCCCTATGGGACCGTGTACTTCACCACTGTGCGCTCAGTGGCAAAGTACTCGTCGCCCTGAGAGTTCTCCACTAGGTACGCTCTGCTTAGCAGAGCGCATGCGGCCATAAAGGCCCTCCCTCCTTGGTGGACTATTTGCCATGGGCGACGACGTGCGCCTCGCGAGAAGCTCACGTCGTCGCCCACGTTACCAAGGTGCACCACGCGGAGGTTGTCCTACCCAGCACCCCAATTGAAAATGTTTGTTGGCGATGGACGCAAAAACTACTGAACGGTTTTTTATGCGGTTTTTTTATTAGAAAGGTCTTGATCAGACTTAAAATTTACGTTTATTTGATTGCAATCGGTTGAGTAGAACCATGAACCGTATAGTTTGCTGTAGGTAGCGGTCACGGGATCAGTATTTCTGTGTTGATGTTATGTCCGATGTAACCGGATATGACAAATACAAAAAAAAAAACAATAACCAAGTGTGATTACGCCCTAATAGTCTATCAAATATTTTAAATGAGTATTCTATAACTTTTTTCAGAACGATGGGTGCGCGACGCGCGTTTACATTTGCCGTTTGTACGAATATTACAAAGGGGAAATGTTTGCTTGTGTAATTTTTATAATATTAAACATTCCACTGTTGCATTCACCTGCAGGCTCCAGAAACTATGCATTACAAAGGCATGGGCAAAATTGTAGCAAGTTAAATAATATTCATTAAATAAAACGTGTGTTTTCTGTTTAATTAACTCATTTAATTTAATGCCAAGAGCTTCAGTAAGCTCTTTACTCAAACGAATATATAAAACGGCGTTGATAGGATCTTACCAAATTTGGATAGGTAGAGGGGGGAACACGACTGACGGTGGAGGTGAGCGCTGATGCATCACAAGGTGGCCACCCTAAACGTACATCTGGGCCGTATGTCCCAGGCGCCGTCACAGTGTTCCTCTCTGTACCACGTCATGGACCCGGCGACCGCACGGTGAAATCTATGGAATGCTGAGAACCGGATCTTTTTATTGTTTCTACCAATACTTCTAGTTTTTTACAGCCTCCAGCCTCCATGGCGTGGCGGTAGTGACCGCGACTGCCACGCAGGAGGCACGGGTTCGATTCCCGATCAGTGCAAATATTTGTATGCATGAATATGGCATTGAATATGCATTGGTCTTCTATGTATAATATGTATGTATTTATAAAAAAAAATGTATTTAAGTATGTTTATCCGCATTCTCGGTTCCATAACATAAGCTAGTTAAGCTATGCTTACCATGGGTCTAGATAGCGTTGTGTAGAATGTTGGGAAATATTTATTTATTTATTTTAAATAATTTGAAATACATACTATAGGTACTCGTATACAAATGCTCATGCTTTTCCTTACGGACTAGGCAGTGATAACGGATACCATTTGCCCCTGTCATTACAAGTTGCAGCGGGGACGAGATCTGAACTATACGTGGGTGGGGCCGCAGGCAAGGCCAAAAACTGGCAGTTTGAAGCTCATTGAGCCAGTTATACATTGAAATACCAGACCAATGCAAATAGACGTATTTCAATAGAAAGTATTTCACTTACTTGTAACGAAAGCATACTATAATGACGAATATATTAAGGACAGTTTATAATTAAAATAACTAAGTATTATTGTAATTATTAAACGTAACAATTATTTATTTTGAAATTATGATATTATTAATTATTTTGACATTATTTTTCCTATCTTAATTTTGACATCATTAAATTTATCCTTGTTAATCGATTGGAGATACTTATATACTTATACTGATTATGATTATGATTATGATTATGATTATGATTATGATTAGACAAATTTACACATACAAACATATACACTGGGCGAGATTGGACCTCCTGGGTACTTAGGAGTCGAATCTTCTACCGCTACGCCTCAGTTGCCGTCGAATGAATTAATCCTGAATTTCGTAAGAAAACAATAACAACTGAAAATGAAAATTAAATTGTTAATCCTGTAGGGATCTTGGAGCGTCCTACAGTAATTATAAACCGTTGGCAACACTTCGTTCTACCAACAACTAGGATCAACGTTAAGCTTGGCTTACACTATGAAACATTTGTTTATTAATCTGCTAAGACAAGATAAATAACAAATAGACATACCTATACACCCTTTTGTATTTCCATACAGTGAGCGACCCTTATAATGGCTTTTTGGACGATTCGCAACAATTGAACTCGCACAATACGTGCGAATCGACAGCTTAATTTTTTTTCTGTAGGCGATTCGCACTAAGTTAATTTATTGGTGTGCGAATCGTCACCTCCAAAAATAATGTAGTAGGTTATTGGCACACATTTTATTTTAAGGAATAAAAAAATAAAGTACAGTCGCTGAAATAAAACTAACAATAATCGAAGTTTAAATAGCAGATTATATTTACTTGAAAGTAAGAAAAATGTTATCTTGATGACGAAGTCTCAAAATGATCTTAAAACTCTCGTATGAAGAGCAAATCAAACTGTTTTATTGATTTATATGGTATTATTGTACAAACTAAATGCGTGTACCAATATCACAACAATCGGTTGACTGGAAGGGGGTCAAAAATTAAGATAATTTTGGGTGTTAATTCACCTCTGCCTACCCTCCCGGGATAAAGGCGTGATTATAATGAATGTATGCATTATTCTAAAACTTCTTTATGATATGTACCTATTCTTCTATGTAATCTGACGTTTAACATAGAATTGACAGAATGCGTTCCTCTGAACTTTCGTAACAAAATGCCATTTGTTCGCGTAAAGCAAACGATAAGAGAGATTTGCACACTTGCTTGGGCCGTGAAAATAGTTATGGTGGGTATTGGGACTCTGTGGACGTAAAAATTTTTTTTTAATTTATGTCGAAATATGTATGGCTCACGGTATAGTATGAACGCACTTGAGCGCAGAGATATACTTATGGTTGTATGGGTCCCATAGGTACATAAGCTCTGTGGGTTTATGGTTCCATAATATAGAAGTAGGAAAAATTAAACCAATAAATTGATGATATAATAATATAATCATATGTGAACAGTGAATGTGATATCTGATTTCTATTATCATATTTGATAACTGCTGTCATATTTATTGGGGTTAAGACTGTATGAAAATACGTGTGATATCATTTAATTACCTATCATTTTTGTTTGTCAATCAGCAGTTTATTACAACTGTTATATTAATAAAAGAATCCTCTTCAAATTAAATAAGGTAGGGAAATTTTTTGATCGGTCCAGGCGGGATTCGAACCCGCAATCCTCTTACATTACTTACTTACACTACGTACATAAAAAGAAACCAATCTATTTAATTTTCAAATAAAATTAAATTAGTTTAAGTGTTTTAAAATTTCCTTCGAATCTTCTTCATCGGAGTGCCACTCCTGGTCCCATTCAATGCTTGTATTTTGCCCAACTGCCGAAGGAAGTAGGGTAAAGTTTTCTAACTTGGGTTTCACTGTCCTAGGTCCTAAGTGTGTCATTCTTATCATAATTTTGTTTAATTTGGCTGTCACTGGTGCGACTATCATCTGACCTGCAAACTCCTCAAACCAAGTTTGATATTCTAGACTATTTTGAATGTATGATGTATGTACAGTCAGCGTCATAAATGTCTTGACGACGAAGTCTCAAAATGATCTTAAACTCTCGTATTAAGAGCAAATCAAACTGTTTTATTGGTTTATATGGTATTATTGTACTCCTCTACGGCAGCGAGGTATGTACAGAAGCTACACACGACCGAGATGCGAATGCTGCGCTGGGCGGGTGGAGTTACGCTTAAAGACAGGGTGCGCAACGAACATATAAGAGGTACCTTTAAAGCTGCACTAATTGCAGAAAAAATCACAGAGTCTAGGCTGAGATGGTACGGTCATATACAGCGAAGACCAGAAGACCATGTCGTGAAAAAGTGCCTTTCCATGGCTACAGAGGAGAGAGGGAGGGGAAGGCCCCCAACTACGTGGATTTCGAATGTTCGCAAGGACATGAAGCAGTTGGGGCTTTCAGATTACGACGCATACCAGCGGAATAAGTGGCGCCTCAGCACCAGGAAAGCCGACCCCGCGTAACGGGAAAAGGCGAGGCCAAAGAAGAAGAAGAAGATTGTCCACACTAAAGGTGTGTGCCAAATATCAGAACAGTCAGTCAACTGGAAAGGGGTAAAAACGAATTTAAGATCATTTTTAGTACTTTGTACGTCAACCTCTTTCTGATGCTGACTGTACTCAATTTCAGTCCGATCCAAACCCCCAAACATATAAACTGTCAAATATCTTCACAAACTATCCCATTTATAATATTAGTTGGAAGTAAGAAACTTGGTCACGAAAAAAAAGTATAAATCTCGCTACGTTCAGAATTCTCTGCAACGAAAATGTTTCCAACTGGATGAAAACTTTTCTAGAAGTTAAGTCCGCAAAAACAATTGAGAGCTTAGTTTTTTTTCACTGTTTATTTTTTTAACGGAATAACTTTTCTGTTAACTTTTTTTAAGTTGAAATAGAATTGAGTATTCTACTGATTAGTCAAATTAGTCACTTTTTACTAAACGTCAAAACGATAAGTTATGTGGGAACTTGTATGAAAAAAGATTTAGTGACGTCATAAAATTTAATAGTCAAATCAGTTGCTGTTATAGGCTGGGTGGATGTTTAAAAATAAATAAAAACTATAAAATAAGAACCGACGCAATTTTGGCTACGTACCCACTCGACCTCCTAGATTCTACCCTCTCACAAAAGTACCCACTGGACCGTTCCTTTACCATTGTTAATTTATTAAGCCCGGTTAGATTTATTTATTTTAACTATAGGATACTAATACCCAATTGGTGTTTTTGTTGCGGTAATCTCAACCGATATAGCCCCACGTCTGGCTGATGGGGATGGTTAATCATCTAACTGACAAAAACCGCATGCTGTCTCGAGTCTCCAGGACCCGAATAAAAATATTGTTAACACTGCATAGAATCTTTTCTCATTACTGTATTATATTCTGTGAGTGTTCTAAGATGAGTAAGTATGGGTAAATGTCCACATCGCGTGGCTGAAGCAAACTAAATACGACGTGGTAGGCTTTGTTACCATTCAGCTACCAGTTTACAGCTCAGTATTACTGATATGAGTAAAGACTAGGTATAGTAAAACACTCGCCGGGATATTTACCATTTGTTTCTTATAATTTTCGGGGCTTCGATATTTCGGCGGTATTTCAAGCGACATGATCACGGATGTACTGATACGCTTAAAACAGCGCCGAAATATCGGATCTTCGAAAATTATAAGAAACATGGTAATTATCCCGGCGAGTGTTATACTATCAATCTAAATGACCATGTTAATCTCAAGTCATACATGACTTTAAGTAATTCTAACTATACTATTTACTTACCAGTCAAGCCAGTATGTCACTCTCAGAAGGTCGGGGGCTTTGTTACCATTCAGCTACCAGTTTACAGCTCAGTATTACTGATATGAGTAAAGACTACGTATAGTAAAACACTCGCCGGGATATTTACCATTTGTTTCTTATAATTTTCGGGGCTTCGATATTTCGGCGGTATTTCAAGCGACATGATCACGGATGTACTGATACGCTTAAAACAGCGCCGAAATATCGGATCTTCGAAAATTATAAGAAACATGGTAATTATCCCGGCGAGTGTTATACTATCAATCTAAATGACCATGTTAATTTCAAATCATACATGACTTTAAGTAATTCTAACTATACTATTTACTTACCAGTCAAGCCAGTATGTCACTCTCAGAAGGTCGGGGCGATGCAATGGTGTGATTACACCGTGGTTACCACACCCGGAGAGGGTCATCTCAAAACCGAACCTGGGTCAGACGGGGTTTGCGAAATATGCTTTAGGTATGTGAAGACCTGAGGTGATAGCATGCAGTTTTAGTTGAAGGAAATTTCTGTACGAAAAAAGGTATACCGTAGGGATTTGCATGTTTATTTTCGGATTTTCTGTTCTATTTCGTTATCATAATTGCATATGTATATTGGATTCCACCTTAGGCACCAGCTTGCTCAGTGCTGGTAAGTCCGCCACTATTTGTCCTGGTTGGATAAAAACCTAGAACAATCTGACCATCAGCTGCAAATTATTCTCCTAAAGAAACGGTGGACTTAATTAAACCGAAGTGAAAAGGATCCCTGCCGCTTTAAAGCTGTGCGTGTAAACGGATGTTGTAAAGAATGTAAGCCAATTGTTGACATAGTATAAATACATAGTTTTTTTATACTGTTTCGAGATTTTTGGAACACCTACTTTTGCTGACGGGTGCGTTGCAGGTATAAACAGATTTATCTAATTAAATTTAAATCGATTTTGATTAGAATAAGTGAATGCTTAGATGAGAACCCGCGAACTGTCCTCGGGGAATGTTCTGACTACTGAGCTACTGCGATACATCGTGAGCATTTGAAATTCTTCCACACAACTTCGCACTAATGTTATGTCTCCTTCAGTAAACTAGAAGTCGTTAGGTGACTCATTCCTATTCCCTGCAACCCTTTTGTTTCCTTCTTCCTACAGTCCCGGGACCTTTAAGCAGGGCGTGAAAAAGCATCTGATGAGGTCAAAGTCGTCAAGTCTGAAGGCCATCATTGTTAACATGGTACGTGATTGTATTTGTGAACCTCATTCCAACACTTTGCCTTTAGCTTATCATCAGGCGATGTGCAGTCAAATTGATGTGTTCTTTATAAATAAAAGTGGAGAACCACCTGCTTGATGCAGAATGCCGCTCTTAAAAAACAAAAAGTTCATTACAACTCGTGCGAGTTAACATGGCACCTGGCTCGGGGCTTTGCGCGGGGGAGCGGGAGGCGTGTACGCTGACGCTACTAGCCCCGCACGGCGAGAGCGGGGTCGCGCGCGGGGAAGCGGGAGGAGGGTGTCTTCGAGGCAGGTGCCATGTTAACTCGCACGAGCTATACATGCCATTTTTGCTAACAAGTTGAAGTAAGAAATCTTGCCTCAAGGCTCGTGAATTTCAAGTTTAATCTCAAGAAGTGATGCTTTCGTTAAGCAATGGGTGTCCTTTATTAAAATATATGTAGGTATATATAGATTTGTGAAATCTGTTCGCACGAAATCCTAAAAAGCTATGAAAGGATTTACTCCCAACGTTTTGTCACAAAAGATTTTGTCACAATATAACCAGTATACGTAAGTATATAGTTTATTTAGGTACGGTCCGAGGGGATTCTTGTCCCTTATCCGTGACATAAATATGGGACTGCTTTTACCGCGACCGGTATTTTGTGACAAAATACAAATATTTATTTTATCAAATCCTAGTCGAAATCTGAATCGAAATAATTTATTTACTAACATTTAAGTGCTCATAGGATTATCTTCGCTTGCACATCTTCATTATACATTAATACTATCTGTGTGTATGGATTTCGTATGTATAATTGTGTTCAAATTAGAGAATATCATTAATAATATAGTTAATTTTTCTACCTGCACGTACCTGACTAAATGTATCTATCTCTGCATAATAGAGTGAACTGTTTGATAATGCCTTTTGCATCTTTGCATATCAAATCTTTGAACGTTTATGACACGGTAATCATAGTTTTTCTGTGTGCCAACATTTGAAAAAAAAAAGAAAGTTATAAAACCAGAAAAAACAAGATAAGATCGAACCGTCTCTACCATGGTGAATGCTGTGATGAGCTCTCCCAATTAGTTCCACCCTCTCCATTCTTTCACAGGATGACACGCGCAGGCCTAAGATGCCATCCGTATACGGTGCAGAGCATACCTGCTAGAACCAAGCATTTCAGTGACTCATTCCTATGACGCACCACTAAGACCTGAAATTCCCTGTCAGCTCAGCTTTCCTTCTTCCTACAGTCCCTGGTCCTTTATGCGGGGCATGAAAAGGCTTCTGATGAGGCTGTCAAGCTGAGTGCCACCACTGTTAACATGGTACATGTTGACGATGGTGACCCTCTTTCCGAGACTTTGCCTTTAGCTTAATATCAGGCGAGATGAAGTCAAATTGACGTGTCCTTTATATAAAAAAAATATGATAATTCAATCTCCAATCCAATAGTTTTGGATCGGAGATTGATTTGAACTTTTTTTATAGGTATTTAGATTATCAAATTAAGTTCTATTACATGCGGGACACTCACAGTGTGATATGGCTACAATAGCGCTAGGTAAGTGGAAAAAAAATATCAATCCGATTAGGTATTTGGTCTACAAACAGATGTTGAGCTGTACGGTTTTAAATCGCTTATGATAATGAACAGGATTTATTTTAGTCTTATCTAAAGACCACTGCATTCTGATAATTATATAAAAACATGTGTTATAAACAAGAGTTTTAAGACAATAAATATTGTATTTATGTACGTGGAGGTAAAGTAAAAGAATTATAGCACTCCTCGTCAGCAAAATGAGGTGGATTAACAGAAATTTATGAGTTTGAGGTAGGGATTCAAATCTTTTCAGCTTTTTTACACCTCAATTAGGGATCAGCTTTCAGTCTAGGAAACGGCCAAACTTATTATTCGTAAAGTCAAACGGTAGTAGGTAGGTAAGCCGCAACCCAGAGCAGGGCATAGCTTGGGAGGCCAGAATAAAACAAAAGAAGTTTCCATCTCCAGCAAGGCAACTCAAACCATTCCGTTCAGTGGTGAGTTACAAAAACTTTTGAAAAGGAGTAGGCAGAGGAGCGGACTTGCGCTTTACATATTTTCAAATAGTCTTATAATCTTTAGGCTCCAAAGTAAAAAGCCTTTGAGGCCCCAGGTAAGTGTTTGGTTGCGTTACACATTTTTGTAGACCAGATTTTTATTGACGTAAACTAAGAAAATGTTATAAAATAAACTGGTGAAGTCATCTGTTCGCATTTCCATACAGTGTGAAAATAACATTCAATAATTAAATTTTATATCATTTGAATTACAAATGGCCGAACCAATTTCAGTTTACCGTACGTTATTAAACGGTGGTTTGTCCGCGAACGGCAATTAAATTGTATAAAGCCAACGTACAGAAAATAAGAATAGGAGAAATCTGTATTAATTTGGTAATTCATTAAACACTAGCTGTTGCCGGGGGCTCCATCCGCGTGGCACATTGATGCCGTTTATAGTATTTCGGTTCCATACTGCAATTTACGGATACTACCGGGATTAGTGCCCTCGCAAACCACGGTAGCATTCTATTCCTGTGGACTCTCTACCACAGAACATAATAACGAGATCAGTACTATATAACGTGGATGAAGCTTTGGGTAAAAGTTAGTGTTAGTCTCCTTTTTGAACAAAAACGTAGTTGAATATCTATTTTATTCGTGTCGACAGTAACGACACGAACATTAAATAATACTGTCCCGAGTCCAGTGGGACTAGAGAGTCCACAGGAATATACCACAGGACATAATAACGAGATCAGTATTATATAACGTGAATGAAGCTTTGGGTAAAAGTTAGTATTAGTCTCTTTTATGAACAAAAACGTAGTTGAATTTCTATTTTATTCGTGTCGACAGTAACGACACGAACGTTAAATAATACTGATCTCGTTATTATATCCTGTATATTCCTGTGGACTCTCTAGTCCCACAGGACTTGGGAGTCCACAGGATTATACCACAGGACATAATAACGAGATCAGTATTATTTAACGTAGATGAAACTTTGAACAAAAGTTAGTATTAGTCGCTTTTATGAACAAAAACGTAGTTGAATTACTGATCTCGTTATTATATCCTGTATATTCCTGTGGACTCTCTAGTCCCACAGGACTTGGGAGTCCACAGGATTATACCACAGGACATAATAACGAGATCAGTATTATTTAACGTAGATGAAACTTTGAACAAAAGTTAGTATTAGTGGCTTTTATGAACAAAAACATAGTTGAATTACTGTTTTATTCGTGTAGACAGTAATGACCAAAGGCTAACGTAAGATGTAATTTTTAAGTTAACGAATTTGTTCAAATTTATCTTTGGTAAGCACAAAAGCGATTGAATTAACACAGCTCAAATACTTTTTTAATCCAGTCCCGTGGTTCGGACCACTCTTGGCGGCACGACAACCGTTCCTCATTATCGTCGGGGTACACGAGGGATCCGTCATTAGTCAATATTTGTTCAGCGTGGTATTAGACGCTCTGTCTGACAGCATCAAAAACTCTTATGAGCAGTCTCCATGGTCGCTCATGTAAGCTGAAGATATTGCGCTGATGGACGACGACAGAAGCAGATTAGTGCAGGTATATGATCACGTGCTATGGTGCAAGTCTATGTACCGTCGACAAAAGATATAAGAATGCAACTTTTATCGAAGTACTATATGTCGCTTTTGCACTAAAACCTATTAATTTTAGAAAATACCCGACATTTCGGTATTTTCAATGTATTCAAGATTTCTATTGAATGAAGTTCTATTCTAATAAAGCTAATGCGTAAACCTAATTTATCTATATAATTATAAAAATCAATTGCTGTTCGTTAGTCTCGCTAAAACTCGAAAATGGCTGAACGGATTTATCTTATCTTGGTCTTGAAATGTTCGTGGAGGTCTAGGGAAGGTTTAAAAGGTGAGAAAAATTCGAATAATTGCCGGGAACCGACATGCACGTGGACGGAGCCGCGGGCAAAAGCTTGTAAAATTATAAAAATATAAAAACCACAGAAATATATTCGGATAGAATGGCCTTAAGCAGTGTTCACCTGCTTGTCACGCGTGTCAAGTTTTTCACTGTAAATAATAATCACGAGAGATAAGAAATGCCTCCTGCTGAAAAACGACAAAGCACATGGAGATAGTAATATGTGTTTTGTCGTTTATGCCTTTTACAAATGTACATTAATCCAGTGAAAACGACCACAGAAACGTGACCCGTTTATGTACTTATTAAACAGTTTGTTAATTTGATAATTGCGAGCTTAATGAAGCGATACCACAAATTTGCGATCCGCGAAAAAGGTAACAAACATTGTTTATTTGTCATTTTATTAATGTTACCAGCCTTCCGTCCGAACTATAAAGGTTGAGTTGCTTATCTTCAGAGTTTATAGCTAACCGGTAGCGGTCGGTTCAGATTGTAATTTGAGAAGGTCGCCTCGCGGAATAATAACGTTGACTCATTTTAATTCCATTCACACTTATGTCGGCGGCGGCAGTAGCCAACGATAATTAATATTCTTTTGCGACTTTGCGAGACATCTTTCAGGTCATCTCGGCCGGACGCTTTGTCGAGGGCCGCTGTGACCGCACGCTTACGCAGATTACCGCTTACCTGATATACCATTCAGATGGCAGAGAAGCACACGGTCCACCTGATGGAAAGTGATCACCGTGGCTTATGTACATGTGCAACACAAGGAGAATCACACTCTAGTTGCGGTCCCTGTGAGAACAGAGTTTCTGTGCCGTCAGTGCAGATGACAAGCTTGGGTCTTTCCACTGACAGCACAAACACTCTCCAGTGAGCTCTGAATATGGTTATCGAACTTTTAGTCCTATCTCTGGCTTTACACAAGGGATTGTGATAAAAGCAAACGTAAGATTTTAGTTTGACAAAAATCTTAAAAAAAAACGATATCCATTCAGTCGTTTTTGCGTTCATCGCGGACAAACAAACAGACCGTCAAATAGGCAAACAAATTATTTTTGTGTTCAGTATCGTTAATATAACATAACCCAAGTTTTTTAAATAATCTCCAATGTAGGTACAAACACGACCACTTTGCGATTATAATATACACTGACGGACTCATAAACTGCATCAAAGTTCAGGTTTACTCTAAAAGGATTTTTTATAATAAGTATGCAAACTTTTTAGATTAAATTATATAAATATGGAAAGACTGGCTCTTAATCTTAAAAAAAAATTTAATTTAAAAATAGAACTGCAGTAAAACAAATGAATATAGCCGGGAAAAGAAAATTTACTTGTAGTATCAGATTTGCGTGTTATTTATAGCAAAGTTTTAAATTGATTCGCATTGATTTTTTTTGTTTTGTCAATTGAATTATTGTTACCAGCATAATTGTTGGGTTAGTTTTTTAACACATCGAGAGTTTTTGAACCATAATATGGATACTTCGTCCGAACAAGCGGCACAAATTGTAGCATTGGTGCGGGAGGGCTTGGATCAACGAACGATTGGTAGAAATTTAAATTTAAACCAGTCTACGGTTTCTAGAATATACAGAAGGTTTGTAGAGACAGGTTCTTACAGGAGGAGACGTGGTACAGGCAGAACTCGAGCAACCACAGGTCGTGATGACCGATTTATTGTTATAACTTCCCTGCGAAATCGTTTCCTTACGTCAGTTAACATCAAAACCGAGCTTAATGAAGTGCGTGGAGTAAACGTGTGTGCACAAACAATAAGAAGAAGGTTAAAGGAAGCGGATATCACCCCTTTTAGACCAGCAAATGGTCCAAAGTTGTCTACAGCTCACAGACAAGCTCGCTTAAGATTTGCGCGTCATCACCTGAATTGGACAGAAGAGCAGTGGGCCTCTGTATTGTTCACGGACGAGTGTAGGACATGTTTATATGGTGCAGATGGTCGCAGAAGAGTCTATCGTCGACGTGGGGAGCGATATGCTCAAAGTTGCATTGAGGAGCGTGTTCCTTTTGGAGGCGGTTCATGTATGGTCTGGGGTGGCATATCGATGAACGGGCGAACAGAACTTGTGTTCATAGACATGGTCCGTCAAAACGGTAATAGAGGGGGTTTGACAGCACATCGCTACATAACAGAGATATTAGAAGATCACGTGGTGCCTTACATGGGATTCATAGGCGAAAATTTTACTTTAATGCAGGATAATGCCCGGCCGCATGCAGCTGCACAAGTTCAACATTATTGCGAAGAGGTTGGGATACGTACAATGAATTGGCCAGCACGCAGCCCGGATCTTAATCCCATCGAGCATGTTTGGGACAATTTAAAAAGAGCTGTATATGCGAGAAACCCTTCGCCCACGACAGTGGCAGCACTAAGAACAGCACTTTCAGAAGAATGGGACAATATTCCGCAAGATCTTTTAAAAACCCTTATAAAATCTATGCGGAACCGATTAGAATCCTTAATAAGGGCACGTGGGGGTAATACACCTTATTAAAACACAAATAAACCCTTGCATAAAGTTTGTGTCTATTGTTAAAACCAATTTTTTAATTAAACCAATTTTTCTTAAATTTCTGTTTTTTCTTCAAAAAAAGTCTTAAGGTCCTTTCCAGTACATAAACTTAAACTTAAAGATATGACCCTACGCTGTTTTAAAGTTCACGAACCAATCTAGAGGTTTCAATTTAAATCTGTATAGAAAGTATGCATACTTGGTTAAAATATTTATTTCAAAGTCGTCTATTACTTTGATGCAGTTTATGAGTCCGTCAGTGTAGTATAGATGAGTAGATCCTGTGGTTATTTTATTGTTACCACCTCTGCCAACTACATTACTTGGTATGAATATTAATTATTACAAGTACATAGGTAAATTAATTAATTACTCCATAGAACTTAGCATAGACTCATAGGTGTTACCCAAATTAGTTGATGTGAAAAACTGACTTTCAATTAATGTGAAAATATTGAACTGAAACATAAAACTTCAAATTCATCATGATATAGTAAAAATATATGTAGGAGTAAACTCGCCTTGGACTAAACTGTTAATATACCGCGCGAATATAATATATGAATGTATGGACTGTAATTCAGTTGTTCCGGAATAAATACACTACCAGCGGTAAGCTGATGGCTATAATTTACTTAGGTTAGGGGTGAATTTCAACAAGGCCATTAAAATCTTCATTTCCGTGGATTTTTTTACCTTAAGTGTTATAATAAAAAAACATCGCGTTAATTAAAGGTTTTGACACTATATGTATTCTTGCTTAATATCTAGCAGATAACTAAAAAAACTAACGAGATATACAAGATTAAAAATTACATGCCACGGCGATGAAACATGCGTGTACGGCAATGAAACAAGCGTCCACGGCAATTAATGAAATTATGCCAATATAAAACATAATATTTTAAATACCTACTTACATACAATAAATTTATACAAATCTGCAAAGGGAATAGGTACAATTAAACAAATATATTATGGAATCAAAGTTGTCCGATCATTTATTTAAATTCTGTCACACAAAAAAGAAATTAACTCTCCAATAATATGAATAAATCAAATATGGTATACTTTTGTTAATTATGCAAAAGTGTAAAAATGCAAATAACATACAATAGTACACCACATTTTTTTAACTTACGCATCCAAAAACTCATCCAATCTTTAATCGTATTGCAGAAAGTTTTCGAATCCTGTAATGTCAGTATTCGGTGCTACCTTTATAACAGGTTTATAATGCCTAATCACACTATGGCGATGAAAACATAAGTCACGGAAATGAAACATCTGGCCACAGCAATGAAACTAAATGGTTTTACAATGCATGGCAATGATATTTTTTTCATTGCCGTGCTTTTTTTTTCATTGCCATAGCAAATTTTGACCACGGAAACTACGGCAATGAAAGCACGGCAATGAAAAACAAGACAAAAATATAAATTAACAAAAAATCTAATAATTATTCGAAGTATACAGTTACACTTCACAAAAATAAACAAGAGAAATGGCGTTCTATTGAATGTTTAATCAAGAGGATAACTTATTAAATTAAAAAGATATACCTAACCACGGCGATGAAAGAAAAAATGTCCAGTAACATAAAAATGGTATACTTACTTCTATGGCGCCAAAATGCAGGTACGTGTGTTCGTTCTTCCGCGTCGAGCACTTAGGTGGCACCAATATGCAACGTTTAGCGCATATAAGGGAGGACGCAAGTCGTTAGATAAAACAATATTCTAAAACATGTTTAGAACACGGCGATGAAGGGCAGTTCTGGGACAAATGTATTTCGTAACAATACTTTAACTATTCACGTATCAAATAAAAATAGGTATTAATAAAAATAACCAATAGATTTTTATCAATGAGGCATTACGACACAGTAGGTGACGTGTGGACAAACACGGCAATGAAAGATTTCGGTATATTTTGTTTTTTTTTGGAGGACCTATAATCCTATTTAATAGAATATATAGTGCCACACATAGATCACTATTTCACCTAACTAGCAAAAAATGTTAGAGCATTATAACTATGATTTTTAGCACCGATTTCATCGATGCCACGCAATTCTTGGTCCCGGGAAAGTCACCCTTAGGAACTTATTATATGTACATTTTGAATGACTTGAATTTTTTTGTCCTTTGTGGTCCTATTGTTAATTTCACCAAATTTTAATGATTAATTAAATTAAAAATATAGTGTTTAAACCCTAATCAGATTAATTGTTATAATTACTTTGACGCTGCGATTTGAAGCTGAATATTATAAACCACCTCGAAATTTTCTCTTCAATTAATTTGCTTCCATTTTGTTATTAATTAAGTAAACAACATTTTGAAACAAGTAACCAGCTGCTTGTATCGGTACCGAGTTTCTGTAAAGTCAAATGAAAGATGAAAGATAGGGATCAATGTTTAACTTTTGATTTATGGTGAAACCATTCCCATCTTAACATCCATACTAATATTAGATTTTATTATTTACACTGATCTGTTAAGTCCATTTTTCACCATTAGAAGACATTTTACCAGAAATTATTAAATAATAACTGACACGAATTTTCTTAGCTCACACTAAGAATGATAAAGATATTCGCATCAAACTCGAAATTAAAAAAAAATTGCTGTAACTACGACGGATACCTGCCTTTACTGCCCCATTTCAAAAATACACCCCACATAGTGAAATTTGTTTCTTGTTATAATACCAATAATCACGCCTTTATCCCCGAAGGGTTAGGTAGAGGAGGACGCCCACATTTTACCAATCAATGTATTCGGTCCTACGTAGTAGGGAGCGAGCCTATTGCCGTATTCCGGGCACTATTGTTGACTCGAGACATGAATCTGAGGCTCAATCTGGGCTGTATATATTATATCTGTGTGAAGTTAAGAGGACTTCCTAGCGACTGTTTCTCCATAGTACCATTCTCCCCCTTTTCCTCCCTGAATATTGCTTCTAGAACAATATTTTTGTTTTCGTAAAATCAAGATCTTTTGTACGCATGTCCCTGTTATTTCATTTTTGTCGGTAGTCAATAAAATAAGAAAATATGATCGTCTAAAGATGATAAAAATGACTAATTCTTACCGGTATGTTTGGAGGACTACCAGACAAATTCGAAAAGGTTGTAACGTTATAAAAAATAACAGGAACATGGATACGCTATTTCCTAATAAAACGGTCTCAAAAATATTTAAATCGGCGTAGTTTTCGCTGAAAAAAAAACGGGAAATACGAAACCTCGCTTTTGCCCAAAAAAATTGTGATAAGATGGGTCTGAGCTGCGGTTATCCTTATCGCACTCTACGAGGACAGGAGTGAGACGGGAGCGACGACAATAGTATGGGCAATAGGATTATTCGCTAGCTAGGAAGTCCTCTTAAACAGCATCGTTCGACACCGCATGGGAAGACAGGAGAAGAGGGTTGGCCCAAAGGGACCATGTGGCGTAATACCTATATAATGTAAAAAATTATATTACAGCACATGTAAATAAAATACAAAGAAAATACGGTCTAAAAAAGAGACCCTTGCACCTAATTAAAATGATGTTCTTCATACAAGGGATAGGCAGCGTAGGGCTCACTACAGCGAACATGTATAGAGGAAGGTAAGAGGAAATTGTAAGGATCCCAAGGACGTGTTCTTCCGTAGTTTCTCAAACTTGTGAGACGTGTTTCTTTTCCATATAGTCCCTACTTATTTACGCATAATCTGGTGTTATATACGTTTTATGGAACCGTCTTATTGTATACTTCTCCTATGGTAAAGGTTTTCTGTACAGTACAGTCAGCACCAAAAAGATGTTGACGAACAAAGTACTCAAAATTATCTTAATTTCGTTTTTTGACCCCCTTCCAGTTTGCCGATTGTTCTGATATTTGGAACACACCTTTAGTGACAGACATACAGTGGACAAGAATCCATACTAATATTATAAATGCGAAAGTAACTCTGTCTGTCTGTCTGTCTGTCGGTCTGTCTGTATGTTACGCTTTCACGGCTAAACCACTGAACCGATTTTGATGAAATTTGGTATAGGGGTAGAT